>LPNX010649094.1:531773-821009 GCA_001517045.1 Pseudotsuga menziesii
CATTAACAGATAAGTGCTGCCAGTCTATCTCTGTAATTATAACAATTGTATATGGAATTATGATGAACATGTGATTGCTGGAATGTGCGTTTGCTTTCGCTGTATGAATGAAAATAAATGCATCTGTGTATGCTTAATTATTCCAGCATTGATTTCATTTGATTTCTGTTTATGTTCATTGGGCATTTTGCCCCGGCTGTGTTTGATGCGTTCGTCATGTCCTCTTCACTGGTTGAGGGCTGGGGACGTGACAATACATGATATCAAATATGTGGTCATCGCCACGTACAATATACATAGATCAGAATCTCCATGTTGAAGATGTACAAAGGACCATGATCTCCAAAATGGCTGAAGATATACAATAGATCAAGATCTCCATAGTGGCTGGAAATGTCTGACATACACTGGAATCAAGTCACGAGAGCTGAAATCTCATGAACACTGGCACGATCAAGGAGGTAGCATATAAGAGATGCCACCAGTCTGGAAGGTCTTCTACACAAACCACTACGAGTACATGTCCTACTATGCGAATAGAGGTGTCGAGGTTGAACATAGTAGTCCATCGTCTGATTACCAGTCATTGATGTATACCGTTAACAAACGCGAGATTACCCACCGATAATGATAATGAGAATCAAGGTATTAGAGTGCAAACTAACAAGTGTGAATAGATGTGTTGAGGTCGAACACTTGAGAGAGTCCATCGATCAGGGGACATTGATGTATTCCCAAGAAACTGTCGATGGTGAGAGAACCCGCCACTGATGACTGCAAGTCTCAAGGCACTTAAAAGGACTCTAGATTCCAATCCCAGAATAAATGATAAGAAGTCAATGGGATGAAATCCGCTGGAAGGAGGGCACTAAGGCATCCCCCATCATCCAACACGAGATACTCAGCAAAGCTGTCTAATGTGGAAGGACTCGATCATAAAGTGCACGAACCAGTAACTGTACTGGGAATGGCCGACATGCAAAGTCAAGATAACTGAGGAATGGCCGACACAGGTTTCAACTTCCTTTGAGCAAGATCATAACGGCGTATGGTGACTGAATGAAGGCATCATAGACTCGATATACAAACTGGGACGTCTCTGTGACACAGGAGGCATCAACAGAGGCTCCATAGGGACTGGAAGCTTAACTAGTCAGTGGAGATAAACTCAGATAATGAGTATAGATCCTAAGTCAAACTATAACCCAACCAATGGATGTGATATACAGTGCTCTGTTCGAAGGCGACACGACTCGACAGCTGCCAAAAGATAACATCTTTCCTTATCCGGCTTTTTGGTTTTTTGATTTTTTTTGGACTTTTTCAATTATTTGAAAAGCTTGAAAACAGAATAAACTAGCTTTATAGTTACAAACTAGGAGGAGACAAGTGTCATAAGGGAAAACAAACTAGTTCCAAGCATTGGAACATACCTATTCTCAATGCAAGGATACATGTGTAGGATATCGACACTCGGGGGAAAATCCCCTCCCGGTAAAAAGGGAATCAAGCTGCGAAGGATATAAAAATGGATCTGCATGGATAGACATGAGACAAGCTTGGGCTATATGGCTGAAACGCAATGTCAGGGGAGCCGGCATAAATCTCAATAAGGCAAGCAAAGCTCATGATGATGCATTCACAACTTGACATAAGGGGAGTCCGGAGGGGAACAGGCCAGCATAAGATCAAGAGGAGTATGAGGCTCTTGCTAAATGTCATGGAAATACTATACAATGGACTCCCACACCCTAAAGGAGAAAACGTCGACATGGACACCAAATGCAAATAAGGCGCTAACTAGGGTACCCATGTAAGGTGAAGCTCTACCACTCACATCATGCCACTTCTAAAGCAGGAAGAAGGTTCTGTGACATAATAGAGTGGGTTCATACCTAAGGTAATGGTGACATATGGTCATAAGGTCATGCAAAATGCAAATGGTGGTGAACCTAACCTATATGCTAGTATAGACGTTATACCTGAGATTGGTACGAACGGGTCAATCCAATGGCTGAAACGGCACTGAAAATGGTCTTCTACATCACAAATTATGTCAGAAACGGTCCAAAGTGGTTAGAAACTGTCAAAACTATAGGAAAGGGGGTAAAAAATTTCAAATATTTGAAATTTTTTCTATAAATAGTAAAAAATATAAATCATTTGAAACTTTTACCCATTGGAGCTCTGATATTCAACTACAAATTCGAGGAGATCCAGCCGGAGGAATTCACAACCGTTTCTTCCAGGTAGTTACTCATGCTCTCCTCATGCATTTCAATAT
This sequence comes from Pseudotsuga menziesii, assembly GCA_001517045.1. Taxonomy (NCBI): domain Eukaryota; kingdom Viridiplantae; phylum Streptophyta; class Pinopsida; order Pinales; family Pinaceae; genus Pseudotsuga; species Pseudotsuga menziesii. The sequence goes on from LPNX010649094.1 coordinate 534,058, forward strand.
AATTTTTGTTGATTTTCATGGTAAAATGAGGTAGTTTAGGCCAATTCTACATGAGCAGTACTACGGCCCACGTGGGTATCGAAGCTTTTTCCGCGTATAGGGCTGGATATACGCGAAAAAGGGGCTAGAAACCGTGTACATACTCGGATGTTTGCAAAACAGTCGTGTATGATGCCGCGCAAGTAGATTTACAAGAATCTAATGGACAAAATGGCAATTTCTCATGCAGGATGGTGCTAGAATGGAGAGAGCGCGAGCATGGTGAAGTAGAGGAAGCTGTAAGGGCTGACGTGATGGCTCAACAAGCTCTTAGAAGATGTGGACTCTACAAGTTTTGGTGCCTTGGTGTTTTGAGGTCCAAACCAAGACTGCTAGAGATGCTGGTAATTTATTGGGATCCAGACTCAGAGTCCTTCAGGATAGATGGGATGTCTCTCACTATAGAGGTGGAAGACATATACTTCATCACAGGTCTATCTAGACGAGGAGAGGTGGTGAACCTTCGTTCCCGAGGTGGGCCAGGCGGTGGGCTTACTATCGATGAGTACATAGCTATGTACTGCTACCCAGATACTGAGAAGGTGGGAAGTCAAGTCCCCACCAATGCTATACAGGTGCTGGGCCTAAAGGCCATACTACTGACGCTGGGTAGGATAGTAGGCTTAGCCTCACTCCATCAGGCCTCATGGCCACTGATGTACTATGCGGTGGAGTGTATGAGACTGACCATATATGACTGAAGTACTACACTACTGAGCAACATGAAACACCAGCTCAGTGAGTGTAAGGCAGGTAGGATATGGAACTTCGGGTTCAGCAGCATATTGAGCACGTTTTTCTTCGAACGAGTTCTAGGATTGAGCCCTATATTGGACGTTCCTCTCCACGGGGTTCGAGATCTGGCTCAATGGCATTGGGCAGATTCTATGCGCAGACTGGGGGGTGGTAGGGTGGCCAACCCATATCCAGCTGACTTCTTTCCATGGTGGTGACGACATATTGTTGCCATAGATGACTACCCCTATGGAGGGATAGATTTTCGGGGGGATCCAGACATGCCATTGCCACTAGGATCGGCATACAGAGAGATAGGTACCGAATCTCGACTCTCACTCTTTTTAATAAAATTTGAGTTATTTAATTTTTGTATTTTCTTGATTATGTGGAATCAAAAAGACATGTTTTTGCGTGACATCTACCATTCATGCGCAGATGTAGGACCACGGCGACCAGAGGGATTCCCACGTCATAGATGGAGAGGAAGAGGGGATGACATCACAGGTGCGGATGTGGAGCGAACGCTCCAGGGCATTCAGACCAACTTCATGCAACTGACTCACAGGGTTCCCATGGCGCAAGTTGAGGACTTGCCTGAGGCCATGCAACGATAGGTGGTGGGTGTGCCACGTGCATGGGTGCATTTATTCCGGTGGCTAGCTAGAGCCGTAGTGACGTATCATGATCACAACCCTCCCCATCCACAGGACTAGATACCTGGGAGTGCATATGTTTTGTACGACCATGTATTATGTGATGGAAGCTTTGAAAGCTCCACTTTTGTATATGATACTATGTATTACCACATTTTTGATATATATAAAAAGTTTTATGGTGATCGGTTTATTTATTTACATGTGTAAAAATGTTTACGATTAATTTATTATGAATGAAACAAATGCCAATCTAACACGTAGTTAGCATATGAGTCAGCAACTTGATTATCATTTCTTGGAATGTGTATATATGTAATACTGTCAAATTGTTGTTCTAACAATCTCACACGTAAGAATCTTCTCAATAACGTCGGATTTCTAACATGGTACAAACCATTGAGCTGTGACACTACTAACTTCGAATCAAGATGTACCTCAAGAGATAGAACACCATGTGAAATGGCATCCCGTAGAAGCTCGATAACGACACTATATTCAACAACATTGTTGGAAGATGGCCATAGACATACACCTCCTGAAGACAGTACCTGACCCATAGGAGTAGAAATCACCCAAGCAGCAGAGGATGAGTGCTGAGTGTGATGGCTTACACCGTCCGCGAATCCTATGTAGGTGGAAGATTCCATTGACATCTGCCAAAAGAAACGGAAACTAATCACAAACCCGATCACGATAAGAAAAAGACCTAACTATGCAAAGCTGTACAATAATATACAACAAGCAGCCTTGGCTAAAGATCATGCATAGTATTTTTTGAGATAGAGCCCATTTCTAGGCTCTGCCAAAGTTGTGCCTTTGTAATCGACTAACTCATAGGCACCCTTCTCTAAGACACGCTTGACCACGTAAGGACCATGCCACATAGGATTAAATTTCCCTACCCCCAAGGGTTATTTCGATTGATCCCACAAAAGGACCAAGTCTCCTTCACTAAACACTCTTGGACAGACAGACTTGTCATATTGGACCTTAACGCGATGCTTATTAACCTCTAGAGCCACCAAGGCATCTCGACGCTGCTCATCAAGTTGCTCAAGGTGGACCAAACGCTCCTCCAAAGGTGAAGTGTCTGGTAAGAGTTCCACGGCTAGCTTCAACGAAGGAATCTCGCATTCAACCGACAATATCAACTCCACTCCATGCACAAGTTGATATGGAGAAAAACCAGTGGCAGTCTTAACCGTGGTTCGATATGCCCACAAAGCAGGGTATAACATAATATGCCAATTCGTCTTGCTCTGTGCGATGGTTCGTTGGAGAATGAACTTAAGTGATTTATTCACTGCTTCAACCTGTCCATTCGCTTGGGGGTAGTAAGAAGAGGAGTGGTCTTGCTTATACCCTAACTTGGATGTCAACTCTTCCATCATATGGTTCTGAAAGTGCAAGCCATGGTCAGTGAAAAGCTCTCTCGAAATCCCGAACCGAGTAATGATTTGGTTGAATATGAAGTGAGCGGCTGTCTCACCGTCATATTTTACTGTAGGCATTACCTCAGCCCATTTCGTGAAATAATATACAGCCACTATAATATGATGGTGCCCCCCAGCTGAAGCTAGGCTGCAATCCATAAAATAGAGCCCCCACTTGGTGAAGGGACTAACGGTGATAATGGGATGTAACGGGGCAGGCTTCGAGCACATATTCCGTGCGAACACCTGGCAAGGGTGGCACCTCTTGACCACATCAACACAATCTTTAAAGATCGACGGCCAGAAATAACCCGCTCTCAAAATCTTTTGAGATGTAGAAAGCCCAGAAAAATGACCACCACACGCCCCTCCGTAGCAATCATTCAGCACAACCTCAGCCTCCTCGTGAGTTAAACAACGTCGTAAAATGGAATCTACCCCACGGTGGTACAAAGTATTGTCCACTATAAGGTAGTTCTTAGAGACGTGACGTAATCATCGTCGTTCATCTCACGAGAGGTAAGTAGGGGTCCTCTGTGTTTCCAGATATACTATGATATCTCCATACCATGGGTCAGACATCGAGATTAAGAAGATGTGTTCCTCAACAAACGTATCTTCACAAACCGACTCCTTGGCCTCGCTTGGGAAATATGATATAAGCTCTGCAAAAATTAACGATTTCTTCGACTTTGCCGAAACAAATTCGAGATCGAACTCTTGCAGGATGACAATCCATTTATTATACTTTCCCCCAATCATCCTTCGTGTGAGTATGAACTGAAACGGATTGACATGGGCCACAACCGAGGTTTGGCGAAGGAGGATATAATGTCTCAAACGCTGAACTGCATGTACGTTCACTAAGGCAAGCTTCTCAACATGAGAATAACAAATATCTGCATCAATAAGGTTTTGGCTCAGATAATATATGACATGCTCCTGGAGCTCCTCATCCTCCTGAACCAACACCATACTAATCGTCTCTAAAGATGCGGCCACATATAATAGGAAATCATGGCTATAATCCATAGGACTAATCACCGGGGCTGATGCTAGGGCTCGCTTAAGTGCATCGAAGAACTCCTAGGCTCGCTCATCCCATTCAAAGGGAGTATCCTTCTTTAAGAGACGCATGGAGCCTCTAGTCAAATTGGCAAAATTGACCACAAATCTTCGTAAGAAGTTTGCCATACCTTGCAAACACTAAAGATGACGAATATTCTTCGGGGGAGACAATTGAAGTATTTCCTCAACCTTTAAGGGATCGACTCTTATGCCCTCCTTCGAAACGATGAATCCTAATAAACGACCTGACTTTACGCAAAAGATGCACTTATGAGGATTTAATCGAACCGAATAGTGCCGGCATCTTTCGAAGACCAATCTCAAGTGATAGGAATGACACATTCTCATACGAGAATGAGCAGCAAGGTCATCCAAAAATACTTCAATAATAGACTTGAGATCGTGGAAAATCAAGGTCATTGCCCGCTAAAATGTAGCTCCGGCGTTTTTAAGGCCGAAAGGCATCTTCCAATATGCAAACGTTCCCCAAGGACAAGTAAATGTAGTCTTATGTTGGTCCTCAGGTTTAATCTGGATCTGATTATACCCGAAAAAGCCATCCACAAAGGAGAACACCTCGCTACCCACACACTCATCCAAAATCTGATCTATAAATGGTGTGGGGAAGTTATCCTTAGGACAGGCACAATTCAAATAGCGGAAATCAGTGCATATTCGGATCGCTCCCTGCTTCTTATCCATCGGAATGGGGTTTGAAACCCACTCCGTCAAGGGAACGGGATAGATGAAACCGGCTTTCAACAGCTTCTCTATCTCTGCCTTAATGGCGGGTGCTTTCCTAGGATTCACGATGCGTAAGCATTGTCGAACAAGGTTAGCATTGGGGTAAGTCTTAATATCATGTTTGAAAATCCGAGGGTCAATACCTGGCATATCATCATAAGACCAAGCAAAAATATCACAGAATTCCTTCAATAGCTCGGTATATTCGAGAATCTCATCTTGGGAACAATCCGCCCCAATATAGACATTCTCAATGGTGCCAGGATTTCGAGAGATGTTGATAGAAATTGTGGAAGATATGTTCGCCATGTTCCCATCAGCCATCTGACCGGGAGAGCTTAATGGAATCATGGGACTACCAACTCTCTAACTAAGAATCTCCCTATAATCCTCATGCTCCAAATGGTCAAGCGGTGGAAAAAAATATGATCTATGATGAAGTTCCTCCCATGGCGGCTCAACACCCGACATGGCCTCGATGATCACTTCATCTGAAGGGAAAACCGTATCAAGGCAGTCATGGGCATGAGAAGACTGTACTACCGATGCCAGCAATACATAGGGGTCTTCCTCTTCCGTCCGCGAAGAAGAAGAACAAGGCTCTGCAACATTCATAAGATTGGCTTGATAAGCTATCATGGTTGCAGGAAGCGGCACGTTGGTTTCGACAGGATCACTCGAAATACTCAGTGTGGGAAGAATCCAAGGATCACCCATATGAGTCGTGCGAAAAGACACTGAGGTCGTAGAAGTCGGCATCTTATCGGAACAAGATCCTATCATGAGGACCGGTGCAGGACAACTAAAGCTTCCCATGAGGGATGGATACATGCCTACACCCACATTCCCAGTTGCCGGCTGAGAATGTTCAACGACCGGAACCGAAGTTCTTGAAGATGCAGTAACAGGGGAATTCTTGAATGTCATTTGATCAATCGTTACAATCTTCCCGTTATGAGGAAAGCATACCACGCGAAACACGGAAGAAGCAACGACTTGCATACTATACATCCAGTTTCGACCCAGTAAGAGATTGTAGTCGAGGGGCGCATCAACCACCTCAACCTCTATCGCAATGGTCTTCCCTCTCAAATGAACTTTAAGGGACGGAATGATACCGTGCGGCCTAAAAGATCTCCCATCAAAAGCAGTTAACATAGTCGCTGATTTCGACAACTCAGGAGAACCAAGACCCTTCCAACAAGACAAAGACATCACAGATGCAGCAGTGCCTTCGTCAATCACAGTGTGCTTGACGATCATATTAAGACATTCTACGTGTCACAAAAGCGACACATAGTAGGGCAAGCGAGGCTGATGACCTGCGGTTTCAAATTTGATCATTGAGGAAGAATCATCACCGTTCACACCAAGAGCAGAAAGCAAAGCCTTCCTTTGCGAAGGGCAACTATGAAGCACTTCCAATGCAGACATCGCACAAGGAGTATGGCCCAAATCCTCGACAACTGGATAATTCTGGGCAGCTCGGGCATTTGGATTATGCCCCGAGCACTTAAGTACCCCCTTAGTAATGCGAGGTGCAGCTTCAGGTTTATCCGCAGGTTTCTCAATGCGCAAAGGGGTTCCTAGTGGATCGGGTTCTTTTCCTGGGCTGGGTTGTGACGATCCATAATCTTTCTCATGAGTCACAACCTTGGCAGTACGGACCATGTTAATGCACCCACAAGCACTAGCCTCTGGTGGATCATTCTCACTAGATTGCTCCTGGGACTTCGAGTTCATATTCTGGTTATGCGGTAAAGGGTTCGTTAGCACAGCTGGGCCTTGTGCTAAGAGTCTCGAAGCTTCATCAATTCTAGGGCACAAGTAAGTGAGGTGATCCTCCTTACATAACTTGCAAGGGAACTTAACCTTAGGATTCGCTTGCTTGTCCCCACCAGCATTCTGACCGTTCTTGTCATTATTGGAAGCATTCTCATTCCTATTCCCACCCTTTCGATTATTATTCTTACCCTTTTTCTTATTCTGTCCGGGTTGCTGGTTACCCTTCTGGTCCGACGATTGCACAGAAATTACACTCGCCGTTTGGGCGGGTTGAGACGAAGCCGTAGCTTGTCCCGAAGTAGACTGGTTGAGTGACAATTGACTAACTTGTTTTGCAACCGAATCTGCAGGTTTCACACTTGCACAACCCACAATGCCATCGGCATGTGGTCCAGGTTTGACCTTGGGATCGAAACTAGAATGAGGAGCGTTGGGAATAATCTCGTACAACAAACCGGACTGAGCATATATCAAGTCCAATTCCTGCGCCCTAAAGATTGTGTGTTCCTCATTCTACACTCCGGATGTAGAAACATCCTTCACGATATATGGCAATAAAGACTTGAGGAACCACTCGAGAAGGAACTCCAGCGGTATAAAGGCTTTAATTAATCTCTTCCGTCTACGCCACTCTTGAATATGATCAGAAATATGGGTGGCTTTATCCTGCTGAAATGTCGACAAGAGTTCAGTACCAACATCATAGCGTACTGGTAGCTGAAAGTGATTAAGAAAAGTCATCGCAAGATCGTCAAACAAGGTAAAGGCTCCCTTTGGTAAATCTATATACCATTTCGCAGCAGACCCTGTAAGGGTGCGTTGAAATAGTCGCAAGCGAATTGAGTCCTTATGTAATGAATTCGAAGAGCACCAAAGGTGAAACGTGGTAATGTGTTCGCTCGGATCCTCTCTCAGTTTGCCTTCAAACTTAGGTATATTTGAAGGAATCTTGGTAGGGACATCCAGCCAAGCCGGTTCATGACCCACAGGATCGTTCGTAAGTCTCGATAAGTTAGGAAGGTTAAGTGTCGCGAGGAAAGGGAGCTTAGCATGATGAGGTCGATGGACCGCTCCCTAGTTCACATAGGTTTGAGCACCACCATGGCCTTGGCCATAGTGTCCTCCTCCTGTCTGACCTGTATAAGGTGACGTGGAAGTACCATAGTAAGGTGGACCTTGACTAGTAGGAGCTACAAAGCCATAATTAGGAGAGTAAGCAGGTTGTTGATACCCGCCTCCATAAGGTGAAGAAACTTGTCCATACTGCGGACCGTAATAAGGTCCATAGGTCATCGCATGCGATGTCCCATGGGACACTCTGTAGGTAGGAAGATAAGCTCCGAAAGGGGGAACATACATACCAGAAGTAGGTATATATGCCTCAGACGTAACAAGCTGACCACTAGACAGGTGAATATAGCCTCCCGAAGCAGCGAGTGGTATATGAACTTGAGACACAATCAGCCTAGTAATCGCAGTACGGACCTGACTCGTAGCCATATATCGACTCGAAGGACCACATGGATAAGGTGGAGGATGTACATTTGAAGAACTTGGAACCGAGGACGAAGGAATCTCAGTAATAAGATATGTGCTAGTGCCTATCATCACTCATCTTGGACCTGGTATCCTAATCGGATCGCTAGCCCTAGAACTAAGAGGGGGATAAGATGTAGCTTCCACCACTGGGACGGAAGGTGCAATGTGACTAGTACTCCCAAACCTCTCCGCAAGGTAAGGAATGGGATTGCCCCCAGGCATAGTGCTAGGCCCAAAATCGGATTCAACATGAAATGACAAATCGTGCATAGGAAAACCAGCCGTAGCATAAATACCGTAGCTAGTACTGGCGGGTTCAAAGTGAGTCTCGGCATCTTCTGACATTCCATACTGGTAACGTGTCAACGGGGAATCATCCCTAGGGTGAGTAGGTCTATCATGCAAAGATCCTATCTGGGAAATCACAGGACTGAACTCAGCTAGGTCAGGTGAAGGATCGTATGTAGGAGTAAGTTCCCCATCGTCAATACGAACGGGAGGAGGTGGCTCAGGAATAGTCTCTGAATGATCCTCCATGGTGTGTGAATCAGTGTGTGACATAGTCTGCCTAGACTGTCTAGGTCCCTCTCCCAAAGGAGGAGGAGAAGTGGAAGGCGAAAGTCCTTCTAACCGACGAGAATGGCACGGAACCGCACTCAAATCCACAATGACTCAACAAAAAGCAAAGACTCTTTATTTACGTAAACCCTAGGCCAACTAGCATGCACAAGGCAATCACTAATAAAATCTAAAGCCAAATGCAAGCAAACAAGGGCTGGATAAGTGAGCTCCCGAATGAAGCAGGTATGTCTCGCCTAGGAGAGGCCTGAGACTCCCATACACAACAAGCAGAGGTACGTAACCAATTATTGCGGCCCTCAGCTTCAACGCGTAAAGCGACTGTGCTGTCCGACCCCAACCTGGCCGGGACACATGCAGAATAACCTCTACAAGTACCCCCTCGATATCCTAGGTAAGGTCACTAAGGTCACCTCAATATAATCAAAGCTCAGGCGGACAGTCGCAGGCGGGATTGACCGTATGGGCAGGGTAACAAAGCCCAAAACTCTCGAAAGAGCCCCCAGATACGAATACAATCCTGGCAATATCGCTGGTGCTACTCAGTTATGACTAGGGGTCATCCAAATCAATAACCGCTCACACTGTCTTGTGCTTAACTCCTGTTTGAGAGGAGGATCCTGAGAACGATGGTTATACCAAGGATTTCACACACTCCCTGGACAGACACCTAGATATTGTTGTTTAGTGATCTTGGAGAATTGACTTACAATGAACTATTCCAAGATCCTAAAACCTAAGCTTGTTGGTGCACCCTAGAAAAGAAAAGAGTGTAATTCATTTTAATTAGCGTTGATTTTAGTTGGCTTTATTACTCAAAAATAAGATATGGTCGTGCAACTAGTGGTGTTATGATGCAACAGAAGTAAAATGCACACCGTAACAATCAATGCAAATGCATTGTGTCCATGTAAACAGGGTATGCTACTACGTGAAATGCACAATTATTCTTCAAATAATGAATGCAAATTTTCCTATATGAATTCCTAACTAGTACTCCAAAGCAAATCTAGATCTAGTGCAAGTACAATGCAAAGTGCAAAATGCAATGCATTATGATAAGCAAATGTTTTTGGATTTTTGAAAATATAAGAGATGCAAAAAGAAAAAGAATGATTCTACCACCCCCAGACTCTGCAAGCACACATAAACAGCATCCCAGCAAAGCACTAAGGTAAAAGAACTCTAATGCACTAATCTCAAACAAAAAATCGAAAATGCCATGACAAGAACTTTCCTAAAAAAAAAAAATAGGCTAAACAAAACGTTTCCAGTCAGAACTAGAGGTCAAAACAGATTCAGGCAGTGCCAAAGGAGACTCAGCAACTAACAGCATTCACCCAGCAACCCATTAACTTCCACAAAAAAGGAAAAAACCAGGGTATACGTGACTGTTAGCAGTAAACCCGCGTGTATACGCGGAAATCCCAGAGGAAACCGCGTGTATACGCAACTATAAATCAAAAACCCACGTACAGGAAGAAAAGGTGCATAAAAACAAGGCAAACAGATAGGCTGAGACAGATTTTACTCCAATCAGACTCTACGAGGCATACATGCCCCCAGACCCGACACAGAAACAAGAGAAAAAGAGCAATTCAAATACATTGAATGCCGAGAAAATCACCCCCAAATGACAACTACTAGGAACTCCCCAGCGGAGTCCCCAATTCTGTTACGGAGAGAAATTCCTATGGCTTGGGGTACCACAACAGACAGCTTTGACTCCAGAAATCAATCTTTCCCAATATGCAATAGAAATAAAATGTCTAACACTAAAGGATCAGACCTCGTACCTTATTCCGGACAGTTGAAGTAGATCCCCGTTGAGCTTTCCAATCTTCAGCTTGAATTGATATAATACTTCCTCAACAACAAGTAAACAATACAAGAATACTATATATCATGGTGTTAGATCTATTCTAGCATATATAATCAATAATGTAAAAGCATTTGACATATTCCCATGGATACAATATTCAATCAAATACACATCATTGGACAAGGAAAGATAGTTCTTATTAATATAAATCAAAGATTACAAGATAGATACAACCTCTAACAGCACGTCTGCGAACCGGAGAAACTGAATCCCCCACTTGGGCCTCCACCACCTCAATCCTCCATCTCACGATTGCAAGCTCACTAGCAAAAGGCAAGCTTGGGAAGAACACAACAGTGCTCCAAAGGGACAAAGGGATGCAGACTCAAGTATAATTCTGGCAACAATGGACTATAGTTTCGTTGCTCTCAATCTCTCTATATGCCTTCAATGTACCAAGGGGTTCCTTATATAGCTTCACAAGGGATAATGAAGGGTCGAATCCGAACAATCTCAAGGCATATGGAAGGCCAGGAGTCAAATGAGTCGGATCCATGTCAAGGAAAACTCCAAAAGGAATTGGACTATGCACACATCCCGATGTACGCGGTTATAGGGGTCAAACCCGCGTATGTACGCGGTTATCGGGGAAAAAGCCGCGTATATCATATTTTATATAGTTTTTAGGGATGATCAAGGAAACATCAAAGGATAAAATATGGTCCATGGGGTCTAAAGAGTTTGCAGCGGGACAGGGGAAGGCCATACAAAGTGTGATTCACCTGGAGTGGTGAAATCCGCTATAACAAGTGTGCAACATCTCTCCATCAAACCATTTGATGAGTGTTTTGCTTTTCCTCAATAATACATAGTCACACAATCAACATCATATACCATCCACTCAATATGTGATAGCAAGTGCACTTCTAAATGCATATATGTACACTCATACATAATACATACATATTTCTTGATATATGTACATGTGCATTTCCATTTGCATGGATATTATAAGGGAAAGGCTCTCTTAGCCATTAAGAAACTCTAATAAACCATTCTCCTTAATTGTTTACTTATATTTTTAGCTAGAAACCTCCTTGTCCTTTAACAAAAAGACATGGATTTCATATGACAAACATAGTGTTGGATTTAAAACATCATACACTTAAATTGCCATGGAAACCTAACTAAAATGTATCTACTTATACAATTAACAAATATTATGATAAATTTAACCATTATGTTAACAAAATTCAAATAAAAAATAAAATTATTGAAATATAAACATAGATAAACCTTTGATTGAACAAAACTAAACACTTATTTTACTATGAAATTTTCTACAAGTATGTTGTAAGGGAGTGATTGACCTTTGAATCATAGGGATCTGCTATAGATTTGACCCCAAACTAAACTATGAAATGAAAGGAGTAATCATAGGGATTTGCTATAGATTTAACCCCCAAACTAAACTATGAAATAAAAGGAGTAGATAAATACCTAAAATCCGATTGGATGATTTCAATGTATTCAACAACAACAAAAAATCAAAGTAATACTTGTGATAATCGTTTTTCTTAATAATAAAGGAACTGGCATTGCCCATCTTAAGTATAGAACAAATAAAATATGATCATTTTTCTTATTAGCGCCAAAATCCACTCAATTTTTTTTTAAATCCTTCCACCAATTTGCACAAAACTGGCTAAGTTTCTCATCACATTAATTTTTTTTTTCAAAATTCTTCATTTTTCTCTTCACATTACCTTTTGCCCAAAGTATTACTTAAATGGTTTAAAAGAAGATTAAAAATTATTATTATTATTTTTATAATAATTATTATATGTGTTTTTATCTTTAGTTAAAATTTAAAAAAATAACAATTAATAATTATTATATAGTTTTTATGTTTGTGAACATTTGAAAGCGATGAAGTTAACATGGAAGGTTTCCTTTATCTAAAAAAAATTATGTATTTTTCCTTTGGTTAAAATTAAAAATAATAATAACAAGTTATTTTTTATTTAAAAAAATATTTTTTTTAATAATTTATATGTATTTTATTTATGGTTAAAATTTTATAAATTACCATGTATTTTATTTTGGTTAAAAATAAAAAATAAAAAGTTAACATGGATAGTTGTTATTTTATTTAAATTTTTTTTTTTTTCAATATTTTAAATCCATTTTGTTTTTATTTAAATTTTAAAAAATACTTTGTATTTTATCTTTGGTTAAAATTAAAAAAAAAAATTTAATATAGAGAGTTGTTCTTTTATCTAAAAATTATAATAAAAAAATTTACCAAGTCGAATACTACAATTTTAATAAAAAAAGAAAAGGTTTGTTTTACCAAGTTGAATTACAATTCCAAGCTTTAAAAGTCGACATCGTTTCCATACCTATAGTTCCTACTTTTTAAAATTAAAAAAAAAAAAACAAACAATTTTAATACAAAAGGAAAAGATTTGTTTTACCGAGTCGAATTACAATCCCAAGGTTTCAAAGCCACCATAGTTTCCATACCCATAGTTCCCACGTTTTATGTATTTTATTTAAAATTTTAAAAATAATTTTTTTTATGTGTTTTAAAAAATACAAAAAGAAAAGGTTTGTTTTACTCATAGTTCCCACTTCCTAGAACACGTGTTAAATTCCTCCAAGGGAGAGCCCACAAGTGGCCAAAAGGCCTTGCAGTATAATGACTTTGAATGCATTCAGCAATATTAACAAATAAAAATTATTTTATCTTGTCCATGTGGGATATTATCCACTGCACAACAGACGAGAGTGTTGATGTTGGTTCTTTGGGATGCTCCCACTCCTTAAATTATGAATCTGGGTTGACCAGAGGCACTCATGCATTGTATTTGAGTATTTTTGGCCATTTTAGATCATTTACCACTGCCTAGAGCCACTCCCACTCCTCCATGCATTCCATTGACCCTTCTCTACCCTCATTTAGGACCAAGCATGCCTCCCCAACGTTCACATAGCCATTCAAGACTGTTTGAGGTGAATTGGGAACCTATTGGTCCACCTAGGGGGGGTTTGAGGTCCAATGTAAGCCTACCACTTGTATGCCACCAATTTTCCTCCAAAGGCTAATGATTTTCTCCTAATGTAATATAATCATGTTCCAGACATGTTTACATGTTAGACAATAATATAAAACTCAGTTATTGACCATCTCTATGTGTTAATTTTTCCTCTTTTCACTGTTTTCTTCATGTATTGTCAAATTCTTTTGTTGTGAGTATTATCTTAGCTTCTAGATCTTGTTGTGAATCAGAATTTCACATGGTATCAAATCTCAAGGAGCTTCAAACCAAATTCAGAGAGTTCATGGGGTTCGAATTAGCAATCTAGGCTCTCCTCCAGTAGATTGAGAGTTTGCATTGCAAGTTGTTCAGTGTTCTTTGTCTCTCAGTGCACAACAGAAAATGGAGCAGTCGCACGTAACCTTTCTCACTCCATTCAACTACTTTGAGTGGAAGGCAGAGATGGTAATCCAACTGAGATCCAGAGGTCTCTACAGAGTTACCATGGGGACAGAAAACGAGTCGAACTCAGCTATTGAGAAGTCCAAGATTTTTAACAGAATGGATGAAGCGTTTGGGATGCTATGTCTCAGCATTTCGAGAGACCTCCTATTTAATAGTGTCAGTCTCACAACTCCAAATGAAGTGTGGTTCAAGCTCGAGTCACTGTTTGGGAAGGCTAATGAACTACAAGGCCATCAACTTGAAAATGAGTTGATCACCTTGAATACAACTCACTTTCAGACGATCCAAGACTTCTTCATCAAGTTCAAATCCCCAGTTCTTCAACTGAAGAAATATGCCATCGAAAAGAAGGAAGAGTGGCTGATTTTGTCCATACTTTTCGAAGCTAAGGCCTAAATTTTCAGTGTTTGTTTCGATATTTGACTCAAGTAAGTTGACAGTTTCAAATTGAAGAATGCCATCTTTGGAAGACTTCATAGAGTCCTTGACTCAAGAATAAGATAATTTGGTTCAAATGGGTACAAATCTGCCAAGGATCAGACCCTTGTTGTAGGGGTTTCGAATCAAGCAAAGCGAAAGAAAAATCCAAAGGATTCGAAGTAACAAGAGAAGAAGAAGCAGGAGAAGCCCAAATATTCTAATGGGGGTTTGAATCCTAGCAAGGACAAATAAAAGAAGCAAGAGAAGACCGAATGTGCTTACTATCACAAGGGTTGGCATCTAAAGAGTGTATGCAACAAGAAAAACATTGACACGATGGCGCAACTCCTTGAGAAGAACAACATTCCCCTTCCAAATGGAGAAAAGAAGAAGGATGGAGGTTCGAATTCTGAAAACAAGGAGAGATGCCATGCACTGGTTGTTGGATATTTTCTATATTCCTCCCTTATCATAGATTCAAGTTCCTCAAGGAACATGGCTTCTACATAAGACTCCTTCTCGACCCTACATCCATACATTGGTCCATCCATCCTCATGGTTGACGACTCTGAGATCTTTGCCAAAGTGATTGGAAGGATCAATCTTGACAATGGGTACTTCAATAATGTGTTGTGTGTGCCTGATCTTGTAGAAAACTTACTCTTTTTCTATCAAATGACACACATAGGTTCGGCCAAGAAAGTGACATTCACTCAAGATGATGGGGAAATTTCAGAAATTTCTATAGGCAAAGTTGTCGCAGTGGGTATTGCAGATCATGAGTCAAGAATGAACAAATTTTCACACTTTCTTTTTTACTCCTTAGGGAATGCGGTCCTGTCACATGCCATTGATAGCAACAAGCTATGGCATGAGAGGTTCAGACAACTCAACTACATATATCTTCAAGCTTTGAGAAAATAAAATATGGTTGAAGGACTTCCAAGCATCAAATTTTCCAAAGGCACATGCAAGGGATGCATTGTTGGGAAGCATGCAAAGCGCAAGTATGACAAGGGGAAGGAAAAAAGGGTTCTCCAAGTGCTTTAATTGATCAATTCATATATAATAGGACTTATTCCCACACCCTCCTATGGAAACTCAAGGTATGTTTTAACATTCATAGATTATTTTTCAAGATATTGTTGGGTTTTTTTCCTCAAGCTGAAATATAAAGTGTATGAGATCTTCAAAGATTTCAAAGATTATGTTGAGAAATTCAATGGGAATAAGAAAAAGTTCATAAGGATTGATAATGGCAAGGAATATGTCAATGAGAACCTACAACATCTATGTGGAGAGAATGGAATTCGAATGCAACATTCAGTGCATTACACACCACAACAAAATGGTGTGGCAGAGCGAAAGAAGAGACCATTGAAGGAGATGGCCACATGCATGTTGGAGGCTAAGTATTTGTCTCCTAAGCTATGGGATAAGGCAATAAATTGTGCTGCATATTTTTAGAATAGAGTTCCACACAAAGCATTGGATGACAAAACTCCATTTGAGGCTTGGAGAGGTAACAAGCCAGATGTGTCTCATTTCAGGGTTTTTGGCTCAAAGGCATGGGCTAGAATTCCTCCATAGAAAAGAAAATCATTGAAAACTCAAAGAAAGGAGTCCATAATGGTTGGATATTCTGAATATGCAAAGGTCTACAAGCTCTTTGATCCCTCATTGAGAGAAGTGTATAGTTCAAAGAAGAGCCTATGCAAGAGGTTGAACTAGTAGAGGATGATTACTCACACCCTCCACTCAATGATGATGTAAGTGATGTTTCTCTTTCTGATTCTAATATGGAATATGAATATGATGACATACATGTATATCATGACTCTCCCACAAGGCCAAAATGGGTTGATAAAACCATACAAGCAGCTAGTGATCTTGCATGAGATCCACTAGGCACTAGAAAGACTAAATCTCAATTTCACAACTAATTCTCCACTTGTGATTCAAATATTCTAGAGAGGTGTTATATTATGGTTGTATATGATCCAAATTTATATGAAGAATCATCACATGACCCAATATGGAAAACAACCATGCAATAAGAGTTGAAGTCTTTGCAAGACAATGAAACTTGGGAGTTGGTTCCTCTACCTTCCAAGAGGAAACTAGTGTGGGTTTGTAGGAACAAGATAGTTTCTGATGGTTCAGATGTGAAGTATAAGGAAAAATTGGTTTCGAAAGGCTTCTCTTAAGTCTAGGTGTGGAGACATTTGCACTAGAAGTAAATGTGGAGTCAATAAGGCTAGTTTTGGCCATTGTTGCATCTAAGCGATGGGAGGTGCACCATACGGATGTGAATAGTTTTTTAATTTATGGTCACCTTAATGAGGAGATTTATATGCATTGTCCTAAAGGTTTCATTCATGATCCTTCACTTGCTTGCAAGTTGAAGAAGTCTCTCTATGGACTCAAGCAAGCTCCTAGAGCTTGGTATGCCAAGATGGACTACTTTCTTCTCTCACAAGGATTTGAAAGATGAAAATATGATCCTAATGTGTAATTGCAGCATTTAGATGAATCTATTCAGATCATAGTACTATATGTTGATGATTTGTTTATCATTGGAAGTTGCATTGCAGATATAGGTTCAATTAAGTCTTCATTGCACAATGCATTTTCTATGACTGACCTAAGATTGTTGAAACAATTTCTTGGCTTAGAGATTGAGAAATATGATGTAGGTACTAAGGTCATCCAATAAAATTATGCTTCATAATTGTTATTAAATTTCAAAATGGTTGAATTTAAAGCAACTAAGTGTCCCTTCCTTTCAGGACTAAACCTAGGTGATTTTGGTTCATCTCTATTGGTAGACAGCTCGTTGTATAAAAAACTAGTTGGGAGCTTGTTGTATCTCATACACTCTCGACCTGATTTGGGTTATGTAGTAGGTTTTGTTTCAAGGTATATAAAAGAGCCTCATGAGATCCATTGGAAGGATTCTAAAAGGATCTTTCATTATGTGCAAGGAACCAAACACTTCGGGATACACTATACAACTAGTTCTCCACTAGAACTAGTAGGATTTACTGATTCGGATTGGGATGGAGATTCCATTGATAGAAATTCCACTTTAGTTTATGTATTCATGATTGCACATGGTCCCATTTTATAGTAAAGTAAGAAACAACACACTATTTCCCTATAATTAGTTGAGATCAAGTACATAGGAGCAATGAATGCAACTACATAATGTGTGTGGTTGCAAGGCATTCTTGGAGAACTTGGTTTTGCATTTGATTCACCCACTATCATTTGGTGTGACAATATAAGTGTAATCAATATATCCACAGATCCAATATAGAAACAAAGGACCAACCACATTGAGATTCACATGTACTACATTAGGAGCTTGGTGCATGACCAGGTGATATCATTGTAGTATTGCCCATGTGCAAAGCAAAATACTAACATCTTCACCAAGAGATTCACAGAGAAGAAATTCACATATCTTAGATCACTTCTTGGGATGGGTGACACATGGCGATGATTGATATTCACTTTCATATTTTTCTCCATGTTCAGCTTAGAGGGGAGGTTTTATTCCCATGTGGTTTTCCTTCTTACCTTGGTTTTATGGACTAATAAAATTTTGTAAGAGGTGACTTGAGCCTTAGTTTCCAAGGCCTCAAATTTAGATGTGGTTACACTAAGTCGAGCTTAAGTGGGGGTTTTATAACATCATACCACCTAGTACCATAGTCATCATACCACCTAGTAACAATATCTCATTTGTTTTCACTTATGCTAGATAGTCCAAACTTGGTTTATGGTGTCTTCCTAAGGTTGTTGGAGGTTTTGGACCATTAATTTCATCCAACGCCACCATTTTGGTCAACCAGGAGCTAATGCAACCTCATTAATGACCATTTGGTTCCTTGGGTCTCTCCCACTTCTTAAATCATGGATTTGGGTTAACCAGAGGCACACATGCATTGTGTTTGAGTGTTTTTAGCCATTTTGGACCATTTATGACTACCTAGATCCACTCCCACTCCTCCATTCACTCCAACACGCCTTCTATACCCTCATTTATGACCAATAATTTCTCCCCAACTTTCACATAGCCATTTGTGATGGTTTGATATGGTTTAGGATCCTATTGGTCCACCTAGGGGGGTTTTGAGGTCCAATGTAAGCTTGCCGTTTGTATGCCACCAATTTGCCTCTAAATTCTAAATATTTTCTCCTAATGTAATATAATAATGTTCCAAACATGTTTGCATGTTGGAATGTACTATAAAAATCAGTTATTGGCATCATCTTTATGTGTTATTTTTGCCTCTTTTCACTATGTTCTTCATGTGTTGTCAAAATATTTTGTTGTGACGATTGTCTTAGCTTCTATATATTGCTTTGAATTATAATTTAATAGAGATAAACATTCTCTTAATTTTCTACAAAAATTTCATTGGGAACCAAGAGCTTCATGGCGGATAATGTCTTCGATTGAGGTAAAAGAAGAGACAAAGGTTAATGAGCTCAATGTCAAACCAATAAAAAAGTACTGTCATAAATTGGAGGATGGAAGTGACAGGATTTGCAATGAAATTCTCACAATTCTTGATGAACATCTCATTCCATATTCTAGCATTGGTGAGTGTTGTAATCTCACAGATCATATAAGGTTACCAATAATACATACTAAAACATACATACATAACAGAGACAAGAGACAAGAATAAGTAGATAGAATAATAGATTATATTAGCATGAGAGGGTCCATACAATACAAATAATTGAACCCAGTTCTCATCTGGCTCAACAGCCTATAATATATGATTACAAAATAGTTGCAAAATAACTACCTATTGGTTCGGTGAACCGACATGACATTAGGTGGCCGACCTAATCTCTAGTTTAGTTGGGTGAATGACTTAGTTGGCCAATCGACTAAGTCGACTATTGTTCAAGCCGACTTGCTCCTCCAACATCTACCCCATGAAAAAAATGTTTCTTCATCCTGAAGAAACAGGGAGGTACAAAAACTTCCTTGTCTGTCTAAGTAGTCATTATTTTGTGCTTGATCTTTATGGGCTGTGAAGTCTGATGGTCGGTCTTTTCTGTACGCAGAATTCGACGATTGCTGGGGCTGTCGCCGCTAGATGATGTTGGAAATTTGTTTTGCTGTTTCGACCAAATTCTCATTTTGTGGTATAAAGTTGAAATCTTTGATAAAAAAAATTATGAGTTCATGCCATAGGAACGTTTTACCTCGGGCTTCCTCCATCTTATACCATTTGTTTGGTAAGTCGACAAGGGTGGATGGAAACAAATGTGGCCATGCTCGTTCATCTTTGTATCCAAGTCTTCTCCATTCTTTTTCACATGTCTTAATATGGTCTTCTGGATTCTGTCCTTGAATGAAAATAGGTATCTGAGCTTGGTTGGTTAACTTCTTTCCTCCAAACCTTTCTACAAAGTAAATCGAAGCTGTTTTCCAGGTATGCAGTCTTGTTTGATGGGTATCTCACCATTTAGCAGCTTGTCCTGTAAAAGTTTCTACTAAATTTTGTAGTCGACCATGTTCACGAATATTTTTGGACACTTGTTCTATGTGCATGGCTGGTGATTCTCTTTCCTTATATCTTGGTTTTTGTGTATTATTTATATTTGTAGGTTTTAAAGTAGGGTATTCCCTAATTTTTTTCTCAAATAATTTTGGTACAATGGACACTAAGAAGCACTGTCGGGTGGGATTTTTCTGTACTTTTTGGATAGTCCAACACCCTCTTGCTTGTGTTTCATAGTTCTTGACTTCCCAATCATATAATTTTGCATCTGAATTATATCCTACTAAGTATTGGTTGCCCAAATGAAGTTCTTCATAGATATTAGGTTATGTATAATCAGCATTATTTTGTATCTGATAAAGATGTCGGATATCAACTTATTCATCGATAGGTTCTGTCCAAGGTTCTCCTTGGGATGGATGAATAAGTACAATGACCTTTTGTCCATTTCCTTTTAATTTTATTCTCTCGTTATCTAGGGATATTGATGCTTTCATCTTTCTTCCCCAAGGTCGACCTACTAACGCTGGGAAGGAGATGGATCTTTCCTTAGGGTCAATAATTTTGAAGTCGACTTTAGTTGATATTCCTGTTATCATTGTGCCAACATTTTTCCAGACTCCAATATGTTCAATTAGGCCTTGGTCGGCTAGTTTCAGGTATATACCTGACTCATATAGTCGAGGTCTACCCAGTTGTTCCCAAGTGTCACGAGTCATGATGTTTACTTGTGATCCAAAGTTGAGCACGACTTTTCGGACGTGGTATCCTTCAATTTATAGGTCGACAAGTGGGTCGACATCACTTTTATCTTTTTGATTTAAACTGCAGATATTCTTTGTTTGTTTTTTGGTGTTGTGATGTTTTATTTCATATAGCAAGTCAATTAACTGAGATACTGAGTTATCTTTCTGTACGAGCTGTATTATTTCTTTTATTGTGTTATGTCGATTGTCATTACCCTCTTCTTTTCATGCAAATTATTTAAACACATTTGTTGCATCTTTATATATTTGTTTTTCTTTAACTGGATCAAGGTAGACATTCTTTTATTTTATTTTGTTGATTCGTGGGTTATCACTTCCTGTTTTTGTCCCTTGTCGGGTTACGATATGCAAATTCTTTGTATTTATTACATCATTTTTTTGCACACACGAAAAGACATTAACATTCTTCTTTTTATTTATCTTTTCAAGAATAATAGGGAAATCCTCTAATGAGTGATCCTCTACGGCACAATTAGTACAGAATTTGAGGTCAGTCCTGTCCTTGTATGGATAGTCTGCATGCCAATGTCCCTCCTTATAAAATGTGAAACATTGGATGGGTCAACGTGGTCGGCTATCTTGATTCCCATAGAATCGACCTCAAGCTCCATAACATCCACATCGATTGTCATACCGACGCTCGTATCTTTGACCGTCGTATCTCTGATTGTTCTGATCGTTCGGTGCATGGTTTTTCTCATTACTTTGTGCAACTGTGTTGGTCTAATAGACTGCATGATAATTTTGTCAATTCTTGAGGTTCATATGGTAGTCGGCCGTGTTATGATTTTTGGTTTCGTATATTGTACACCAAGATGCCTTTCTTTTCTTCATGTTGAACAGACAATCTTTTGTCAAGTGGTCTCCATGCTCTTGGAAAATGTCGCAAAAACATTTAATCTGCACGAATCAAACGTCCTGTCGGCTGATTTCCTATTGACAGGTGTCTTTGGAATGTCCGGCCATTGAGCACTTCATGCACCAGATATCCCAACTTTTGAGGTTTAATTCTTTTAATGACTTATGTACGCTCTCAAGCTGTTCTTCTAGTCTGTGATCGGTGGAGTATGCTGGTATGTCCTCATCCATTTCTACTTGGAGAGATTTTGTAAGTGCATCTTCGTAAGTCTTGAATGTCTCCAGACTTATGTGTCGACGAATTTTCTATGATAAACTTGCAAGAAACCATTGGATTAATAATTGTTCATCAATAACATAGTCCAATTGGCTAAGAAGGTCTTTCCATCATTTATCGTAATAGCGGACAATCTCTCCTAGCTTCTGTGATGTCGTTTTTAGTTTATTTGCTGCCAAATGTTTTGCATCTAGAGTTTTGAAAAGGATAGAAATTGCACTTTGATCTCAACTTTATTTGCTTGGGGGTTCTTTTAGAAAAGGTCATGTACCAAGTTAATGCCCTTTTCCTCAAGGCACTAGCGAACTACGCCATCTACCTGTCTTCATCCGTAACTTGGTTAGCCTCCCAAGTCGACTCATAGACAAACCGGTGTCATCTGGGGTCCTCATCACCCTCATATAGAGGAATGTGTGATGACCCGTGACCCATTTTAGAGTCACTGTCACTGCTTTCAGGAGGTGGTGGTGGTGGAGGTGGTGGTCGGGGTGGTGGGGTTATTTTCTTATTCCTCTCTATGGAACTATCATCGATGGAACTCTCATTCCCATTGGTTGTTTTTGTCGTTTCCTCTTCGACCAGCAGTAGGTTAGTGTCGATTTCGTCTGTCGATGTCCAACTACAATTATTTGTTCGCAGTTCTGAATGTTCTGTGTCTACCCAAGTTGTATTTGGAAAGGGGGGTGCTCCTTCATGTGTTGGTAAAATTAAGTGGATACTTCGGTTGGAGGGTACTGCTTGAAGCGTAACCCAATTTCCTTCTTCTGGTCAATAGATAATGAGATTTCTACCAGTGTATGTCTCATCATCTAGTCAGCTCCAGATACCAAAGTCACCAGCTCCTAGTCTGAGGTCCTCTTCAAAAATAGCTTGTATCTGGGTACGCGGATCTATCGGAGGTTTTACTTCCTGGGAAACTTCTAATTGGAGAGATTCTCACTACTCTATCCACAGTTCTTCTTCCATAGGGGACACCTCTTCTTCCACACCTTCTTCTCGTCGGTCATGACCTGACTCCGATGAATCTCTTTCCTGGTCAATCACCCTAGTACTCATTCCTCTCTGCAGCACTAAGGTTCTTTCTCTTCTTTCTTCCCTACTTTGTAGCCTCCTCTCCCTCTCTATTTTCTGGAAGTCCGTCATACCGTTGTGTGACACTGTCTTCTCGATTTCCTTTTTAGGTTGACTTCTCATTACTAGTGATTGGTATTTCTTTTAGTCAACTAGAATCCACTCCACTTTATTTTGACATATGACTAGCTACCCCCCATAGCCTACCCGACGCTTTAGAAATCTCGGATAGTTCTGTCTACTTGCTTAGGAAGTATTCCCACTCCCTTTCTGTAATGAATTTTTCCCACCTCTTTTGCTTTTCCTCCCAATTAGGTTTTAATGGTGGTCTGCGAAGTGATGGACGGGGTTCGATAATATGACCTACTCCCTTCTCGATTAGGAATTTAAACAGCAAGGTTGGTAAGGAACACAAGAATTGCTCGGTGAGGTCTGTGTAGAATTTATTCTTAACGGTTTCCACCGAAGTTTTGTCTTCTCCTGCTTGCTCCTCACAGAATTCGTTGGCAATTTTTTCAAACCACTCCAACAAGTTTGTTCTTCCCCTGTGAATAAGTTTTTCTAGTAATTGTTGATCTTTAGTCCCTTCCAACTTTTTCATCCAAGATTTTCTTCAGAAGTTGGGGCACGGATTCTACAAACTTCTCATGTGTCTCTGTAAAGAATCTTTCTTTTGCTTGTGTGGTTGTCAGTCTGTTTCTTCATGCGTAATTCTGCAAATAATTTGCTACTTTACGCTGTTGCCAATCCTTAATCTCCTATTCTGATATCATCTGCTTGTATACATATCAGACATGTACTACTGGCAATGGAACCAATGTTGTAATCTCATAGATCACATAAGGTTACCAATAATACATACTAAAAAATACATACATAATAGAGACAAGAGACAAGAACAAGTAGATAGAATAATAGATTATATTAGCACGAGAGGGTCCATACAATACAGAGAACTAAACTGAGTTCTCATCTGGCTCAATAGCCTAATATATATGATTACAAAATAGTTACAAAATAACTACCTGTCAGTTCAGTGAACTGACACGACTTTAGGTGGCCGACCTAATCTCTAGTTTAGTCGGCTGACCAACTTAGTCAGCCAATCGACTAAGTCGGCTATCGTTCAAGTCGGAATACCAACTTGCTCCTCCAACATTGAGTCTACATATTTCTAATACAAGATGAAGGGGAATTATTATTGGTATTTTCCATAGTTTAAGAATGGAAATGAAGGGAAATAGGCTATAGATCAATATCTCAAATCTTATCATGTTGCTTCAAACACAATGACTACGTATCTAGAAACTACCCATCCAATTAATCTTGGGTTGGCATTGAACTTCTCAGTTTTCTACTGTGAAATTTTGAACTCACTTGAGAGGGCTTGCCGCTTGCCCAAACAAACATTTGATGAAGAAATGCTCTCAATGAAGAGCCATACAAGGACAACACATTAATCATGCAATTACTGGGATACAATATTACTCTATAGAATTCATATTTACACGAATAAGGGATGGATATGAGTGTTTATAATCTAGATATCAAGTAGAATGTCTTCAGAAATTCCAAGTGCCCAAGCACAAGTGTTCTAATGGCCGATGTCAAACATATCCAAGTGTAAAGCACACATTCACAATCATCGCCAACAAGTGACAAGTCGAGCATCTCATGTCATGAAGAACACAGTCATTACTTTAGTGTTGTTTGTGGATCCTAATCCTCCATATTCATAGATGTTATTGTTCAGACATGTTTCTATCCCAATTTTACTGTATAGTCGTCCCAGCAGGGAGGACCATCCCCCTCCTGGGCGGGGGTTCAGGGGCGAAGCCCTCGAAAGAATTTTTTGAGATGTTTGTTGGATAAGAGTTTATGGACCCATGGTATTGGGTGACCCATGGTATTTTACCATGTTAATCCCCCTATAAAAGGAAAACATTGTAATAAGGTTGTGTATTGTATTGTAGCAATGTAAAAAAATCTTTGTGATTGTGTGAGATACACTGTTAGAGAGTGAAGAGGAAGCACACAAATTTTGTGGCAGGTTGTATCCCTTCATATTTGCTGGACGAAATAATAATAAAAAGGACTAAAAGTTTCTTTGTGGACCTAACCCATCTTGGGTGAACCACATTATATTGTTGTCTCTCTTGTAAAGTGTTCATGTGTTAATATTTGCATCTTATTTAATTGTTATTGCTTTGTGATCCATTTTTTCTAACATTCAAGTAAATGAGAAAGTTGCAAAGAGGTTATTTGTACACACATAATTGGTAAGCTTGCAGTGCAATAGTTAGTTTAAGATACATTTCTTGTCTTGATAATTTGGAGTATATCAAAAATATCTCAAGTTATAAACATTATGAGCATTTAGAGAGACATTGTGATGTAGTGATTTCTAAAGGCTGAAAAAAAAAAAGAAAACAAAAAGAGAATAAACGTAGGGATTTTCAGGGGTCGTAACTTTTGACTGGGTTATCCGTTTGGGATCAAATTGAACAAGAATATATGTTTCAAAGTCTTTAATGCAGTGTCTCATCAGATCCTTCTAATCAAAGTTTTTTTTGACACTTTTCTCAGGCCAAATTCCTTCATATAAGGCCTCAAATTGAGGTTTTAGTGTTTTGCAGGATTTTTTAATTTGTAATTAACAATTATCTCTCAGTTTATAAACCTGATTATAAAAGTGAGTTGACAACTAGTGTCTCTCTAGTTATCTTATAGTTAGTGTTCATTTTCATAGCCATGTGAGAATTTTCTAAAATTAGCAATTTTTGAAAATCTCAGATATCGAAAATCTCAAATAGTAGTTATAAAGGCTTGTACCTTCATTGTAATAGTTAGGATGGAGAATGGATAAAAATATAGTTATTTTTTCCACTCTCATGTTTTTCATGGTTTTTAGATCTTGTAAATTGAATCAAATCTTATTGGATGCATCATCTGGTATAAGAGCAGGAAGATGGTTGCAAAAGGAAGAGGAAGAGCAGGCTTTGCTCAAATGCATAGAGATATGCAAAACCTCTAAAGGGAAGTAAAAAATATTATAGACATGATATCTCATCAAATGATAACATGAAGAGAAGCATCTGATGAGGAGATAGACCAACGAGGTGTAGATCATCATACAAACCATGAAGAAGAAGAAGTAGAGCACATACCTTTTGAAGAAATGATGCTCAGGGATCTAGAAGGGAGAAATCATGGGATCAAAATGGAAGTTTCAGACTATGTAGGGAGTCTTAAACTAGAGGAGTTAATAGATTGGTTGAAATACATGGAAAATATTTTTAAATGGAAGCTTATGACAGAAGAAAAGAAGATGAAATTTTCATGAAAAAAGTTGAAGGGTCACGCCATGATATGGTGGGATCATGTGTTAAAAGACAATTCAAAAAAAGGAAAAGCCAAAATAAAGACCATGCACAAACCCTTTTTTGGAAATTTCAAAACTTGAAGCAAAACCTATATATCGTGGAGGAATTCACACATGAGTTTTATCAGTTGTCCATTCGTGTGGATCACCAGGAAACTGATGAGCGACTTGCTGCAAGGTACGTGAATTGTTTGAAATTTTTATTCAACATTAATTGAGCATGCATAGGGTTCGTAGTGTGGAAGAGGCATACCGATTAGCGTTAAAGGCTAAGGAAAAATAAAACCGACAATTTCCTCAAAGGAATAGAGCAAGGAGGGGAACATTGTTTGCCTCATGGGGTGGTTTTAATTATGGAAGATGCGAATCATCCCAAGGAGATGAAAAAGAAGAATATACTAGATAAGGTAACCTAAACCAACCATGAGGAAGATGATTTCAGAGGGGTAGAGGCTATGGTGGTGGAAGAGGAAGACCTTATTGGTGTTTCAGGTGTGGTGTAGAGGCCAGTCATCAAGCATTTGAATGTTAAAATTACAACATGCAAGAGCCAAAGAAATGACAACAACCCAATTTAAACTTGGTCCAAGATGAGAATAAAGAAGGATTTGAATCTACAGTCCCACCTGATATGGGGGGGAATCTCATGATATGAAGGTCAATGGTGATTCCTGAAAAAGGGAAAAGACAGAGTAGCAGCAATGAATATTCGTGGTTGCGGATAAAAAAAAATTTCAAACCGGGTGCACTTCTGGGAAAAGGTATGCCAATTTATTGTTTATAGTGGTAGTTGTGAGAATATGGTTTCCAAAGAGATGGTAGATAAGTTGAAATTACATTGTGAAACATGTCCCCATCCTCACTGAATTGCATGGTTCAAAAAAGGCAATGAAGTCACCATTAATAAAAGATGTTTGATTAAGTTTTCCTTTGGTAAGAATTATAAATATGGAGTATGGTGTGATGTCATTCTAATGGATGCATGCCATATTTTATTAGGGAGGACTTGACAATTTGATAGGAAATTCATACACGACAGAGGAAAGAATACCTACACCTTTCGGAAGGATAGAACAAAAGATGTCTTATTGCCCCTTAAAGATGAAGGGAAAACAGAGAATATGTTGTCATAAAAAAAGAGATTTTAAATAAATGAAGGAAATAGGATTCTGTTATGCATTAATAGTGCAAAAAGGAGTCGAGGAATACATACCAATACCTACTGAAGTGGCCAAGTTACTAGAAAATTATGTTGATGTTAACCCTAATGAACTTCTTGATGGTCTTCCACCAAAGAGGGATATTCAACATCACATTGATCTGGTCTAGGATCATCCTTACCTAATCAAGCAACCTATAGAATGAGTCCTACACAACATGCATAACTCAATTGATAAGTAACATAGCTTATAAAGAAACATGTGGTAAGAGAAAGTGTGAGTCCGTGTGTTGTACCAGCATTGTTGACTCCAAAAAAAGATAATACGTGGAGGATGTGCATAGATATCAGAGAAATCAATAATATTACCATTTAATATTGATTTCCTATACTGCCCTTGGACGACATGATGGATGTATTATTCGAAGCAAAATATTTTAGTAAAATTGATTTGCGAAGTGGCTACCACCAGATCCAAATTCACGAAGGAGATGAATGTAAAACTACCTTCAAGACCAAGGATGGAATATATGAATGGATGGTGATATCATTTGGGTTGTCCAATGCACCCAGTACCTTCATGCGGTTGATGAATACTATGCTTTGACCTTACATCGGTAAGTTTGTTGTCGTTTATTTTATGACATTCTAGTTTTCAGTAAAAACAAAGATCACTTGCAAAATTTAAAAACTATATTGGATACATTAAGAAAACATCATATTTATACAAACCTGAAGAAATGTAGGTTCCTGCAAGAAAGTTTGGTATTTTTGGGTTTTTTCATCTCAACAGAAGGATTCAAGATCGATTTAGAGAGGGTCAGAGCAATTTTGGAGTGGCCTAGTCCTAGGAGCATAACATAGCTAAGAATTTTTCATGGGATTGCCACCTTTTACAGGAAATTTATTTGAAATTTTAGCAGTATAGTAGCACCCATAACAGATTGCACCAAAGGCACAAATTTCAAGTGGACCACTGAAGTTGAAAAAATATTTAAGTTTCTAAAGAAAAAGGTAACTGAGGCACCTATATTAGCCTTACCATATTTTGATAAAGCTTTTGAGGTAGACTGTGATGCCTCACATGCAGGAATTAGAGCTATACTTAGCCAAGCATGTAAACCAATTTCATTTTTCGGCAAAGAAATGAATTATGTAAGAAAGAACTACTCCACATATGATGTATAATTTTATGCAATTGTGTAAGCATTGCGACACTGGAGGCATTATTTAGGGCCAAAAGAGTTTGTGTTAATTACTAATCACATTGATTTAAAATATGTAAACACCCAAAATAAATTGAACAGTAGACATGCAAAATGGGTTTCCTTTTTACAAGGATACACCTTTGCTCCGAACCACAAATTAGGAAAGAAAAATCAGGTTGCAGAAGCTTTGAGTTGACGCACTATTCTTTTGACCACCATAGAAGATCAAGTAAATGGGTTTGTTGTATTGAAGGATATTTATGTGACATATAACGATTTTTGGGAGATTGTGGAACAATTAAAGAATCCAATTGTTGGGAACATGGATCTTATTCAAGGTGAATATTTAATGCAAGATGACTACCTATTCAAGGGAAATAAACTATGCATTCTAATTGGTTCTATGAGGAAAAATATTATCAGAGAATTTCACAATAGTGGCTTGGAAGGAAATTTTGGGAAGGATAAGATGCTAGCCTTAATGGAAGATAAGTATTACTTGCCAAAGATGAAAAAATATATGACCAGGTATGTGGCAAAATGTAGGATTTTTCAAATGGCTAAGGGACACTCATAAAATACAAGGTTGTACATGCCTTTACTAGTTCCAATAGATCCATGGACATATCTTAGAATGGACTTTGTGTTGGGGCTCCCACAGACACAATGAGGTAAAGACTCTCTTTTTGTAGTTATTGATAAGTTCTCTAAAATGGTTCATTTAATTTCTTGTAACAAAACTAATGATGCATCCAAGGTGGCAAATTTTTTTTTTTCCATAAATCATTAGATTCCATGGTGTCCCAAAAACTATTCCCTCTGATAGAGATACTAGGTTTTTGGGTCATTTTTAGAGGAATTTATGGAAGAAAATAGGGACTAAATTACAATTCAAGATTGTCTATCGCTCCCAAACAGATGGGAAAATTGAGGTAGTAAATCGGATTTTGGAAAACTTGTTACAAAGCATTGTCAGAGAGAATCCCAAGCATTGGGATTTGGCTTTACATAAAGTAGAATTTTCCTACAATAGTTCAATAAATATATCTACAGGTAAATCTCCATTTCAAGTTCTTTATGGTAGAAATCCTATGAGTGTACTAGATTTGGTGCATCTATCGCTTGGGGATAGAATAAATGATGATGGGGAATCATTTCCATAACACATTCAACAGTTGCAGTAAGAAGTGAGACAGAAGCTGCAAGCCATAAATAAGCAAAAAAAAATTATAAAAGATACTCACGGACGACACCATATATTCAATGAAGGTTATTTGGAGATGGTTTATTTACAGAAAGAGCGGTTTCCTAGAGGATCCTACCACAAATTGAAGTATAAGCAAATCGGTCCTTGCAAGATTCTCAGGAAAATTAATGACAATGATTACAAGGTTGATTTACCACCTCATATTGATATTTCCCCTATGTTTAATGTTTCTAACTTATATATCTTCCATGGAGACAATGTGGGTGATGAAAGTGAGGTAGGGGTGGATTGACAACAAGATATTCCGAGAAAGAAAAAGGAAAATATTTCTCGTATTTTAAATAAGGAGGACCTTCATACTCGGCAAGGTCAATACAACTAATATCTATTCCATTGGGAATGCTTAGCACCAACACAGAGTACATGGATTACAAAGGGGGACTTGTTGAATCTAGATCTTGTTAAGTGAAAACAATTTGAAGACAACAACTTGCAGGAGCTGCATTCTTTTCAACCAGAACAGAATGATGTAGTGATTTCTAAAGGATGAAAAAAAAGAGAAACAAATTAAAAAAGAAAAAAAAAGAATAAAGGCAAGGATTTACGGGCGTCATAACTTTTTACTCAATTACCCATTTGGGCTCAAATTTAACAGGAAGTTGTGTTTCGAATTGTTTAATGCAGTGACCAATCAGATCCTTCCGATTGGAGTTTTTTCTGACACTTTGTTTAAGCCAAATTCTTTATACAAGGCCTTAAATTGAGGTTTTAGTGTTTTGCTAACTTTTTTTAATTTGTAATTAATAGTTATTTCTCACTTTATAACCTAATTAGAGAAGCTAGTTGACAATTATTGTCACTTTAGTTAGCTTATAGTTGGTGTTAAGTTTCATAGCCTTGCAAGAATTTTCTAAAATTAGCAATTTTCAAAAATCTCACATAATAGTTATAAAGGGTTGGACCTTCATTGTAATAGTTAGGATGGAGAATGAAAAAAAATATAGTTATTTTTTCCACTCGCATGTGTTTGTATGGTTTTAAGATATTGTGAATTGAATCAAACCTTATTGGCTGCATCACATTGCCTTCAAAATCCTCCAACATGTCTTGTTACTCTTCCAGAAGGCTACAGGTTTCCTGTACATTGTCCATAAAAATAATCTACAAAGCTTCAAAATTACCTTAATAGTCAAAGAAGGATTAGCATGAATGTTTTATCTCCGATTCAAAGCATTGGAAAAGGATTGTTGACAAGTCATACCTTCCATGACAGGAATTGTTTGGTCTATTTTTTGGAATGCTATGGATATTAAAGCAGTTTATGGAGGATTTGCATAAGCTCTAATATCACAACCAATTTGGGAAACATTTACTTCTGTGATTTGGAGAAGAGTAACATATTGATAATTTGGAGATTCCAAATCAAAAATATCATTCACAGTAAGTTGCAATACATTATGTAGCATTTGTTTTGGATAATGAAAACTTATGGGAATTTTTTCTTTTAGAAGTTTCTCTATTTTTTCTCCTTGTCTAGTACTTACTTTTGGAAGTGTCTACAACAACACAACCATTGAAGAGGATTTATAAGTTGTTTATGTATTGGGTTTATAGTCTGATTCTATTGGAAGATAAGGTAATGGGAACATGGATTTGTAAAATTGCGTGTCTTGTTCCTCTTTAAATAACGTGAGCATAAAGCAATGGACTCTTCTAATTTTAACCCCATTTCCAAATTTTCTATCCTCTTCATGGATTTCACCATCAAAACCAACAATATGCACATACATATCATCGGAGATATATCATAATCTTGCAACTTCATTTTTCCTTTGATGGGTTTTTTCCAAGAGGTACTTAGAACTGAATAGAAATCATAAATAATATATGAAACAAGAAAGGGCTCTTGACCATTACATATCTATTACCAAAAGATGATAAATTGTTGCATTTTTTTATTTTCAAAGAAAATGTTTCAATTTCAGAGCTACATGTTTAAATGCTCATGAAATAACTGATCAACATTTGAACAACCTTTATAGTTAAATTTTTTATGGATAGTCACCACCTTATAACATGCATTTTTCTTTTCGGAACAAATTACAAGTTATATGCCCCTCTTCCTTGATTTGGTTGTACAGAGGATAGCTTGATTTGCTCCAATTTTTTTTTCTTAAGTTGCAATCGCTCCTACCAATCCCACTAGAAACCTTGAGTGTTGTATTACTTGGAGCTGCAAGGGTGATTTCATTTTTTATTGTGTAACATTGCACATTGCATAATGTCAATTTTGTGAGAAATTGATATTGCCTCTTTAGGTGAAGTTAAGGTATCTACATTCGTTTTTATTGCACTCTGTATAACAATGATAATTTGGGGAAATTGTGTTAACTAGATCACTAAAGAGAGTTACCTATTAGAATGTTCTTGGTTGCAACTACCATACACATACAATAACAAATTGTTGTGCAAATAATTCAATTTACTACCATTACATGATACTCAAACAACAAATTGATGTCGAGGATTGGCAAAGATTTTCGTTAGAACTATATGAACCCACAAAGTGTCTAACTAGCATATGATTACTCACACATGGTATAATTTTGGTGTCTTGTGTACATATTTATATAATGTAAGAAAACATCCTTTAGATCTTGGATATTGGTGCATTGTAAACTGTAGGGAGAACATCTCAACCTATGGTTTTGCTCAAAGTTTGTTGGTTGAGAACCTATGGAAAGAAGTGAATTCCTCCCTACTTTGCACACATTCTATAGGATTTACAGACCTATAGCATTCACCAGCAATCAAAACATCCTTTTGAAGACTAAGTTACATAATTTAGTGGACCTTTATGGAGACTACTTGGGTGCTCGTAAATGGACAACAATTGGTTAATGAGGATTCTAGGCAATTTTAAAGATCATAAAAAATTAGTAAATATTTACCTTGAGGATTTTTAATACTAGGACTTGATCAAGCGTTTCAATGTGATTTTGGGAAAGTCTAGGGATTTTTTTCATGATAGAACAATAGTTATGTACAAAGTAAGATGCCTCCATCCACCCTCTTCCCTAAGTCACTGCGTCATATTCATTCTCACAAAGCCACAAAAAGTTAATTTTGGGCACAATATCAGCATGAAGAACATTAGTCCCATGTTTGTTGAAACCATGGAGAAGGCATAATTATTGATGTATACAAGGATACCGTTAGCAACAATAACATCCACCTTTAACCATGTCTAAAAGGAAAAGAACCCTATTTCATTAGTGAAAGATGTTTTTATCATTTCATGTGGTAACTAGAAGTTTAAAGGGAGGTTGCAGTCATTATATCTACCAACTATAAAATATAATAAGGAAGGGATGAAGCTCTGTGGAGTGTTTCTTATGTTTCCCTTGTATCAACCTTTTTTCAGGCCTGTGGTGAAGTCAAAACCTTTAAGGAGGAGGTTCTCTGCTAAAAGGATACTTGGAGATATACCTTGAACCTAAATGACTGTACCTTGCTTCAACTTAGTGCATTGATCACCTTCTAGAAATTCATTGCCTCATAAAGAAACTATTCATCATCCTCTACAACATCCATGGCCCTAGAATAAATTCCTTACTTCAGTCGCCAACATTGGAGTAGTTACAACTACTATGGGCAACAACATGAAGGCACTTTAAAGGTGCAATTGTATAATATTGTAGGAAATAGCATGAAGGTGTAGTATTGATGAGTTACACATGCAACATGAGGGCACACTTCTCAAGGTTAGTTAAATCCTATTCTTGGAAAAATTAAACAAGGACTCACTTGTGGATATGACATTCTATGAAGGAAACACTCCCTTTCCCATATCTACTAAGTTGAGCACTTGTTTGGAGGCATGCCATGCTATACAAACACACCATCCATCCATACAAAGAATGTTAAGCTAATGATAAAGTAAAAATCCTTTGAATCTATCAAGAGACAACATCCTATGAAGCCACAAAAACATACACCAATCTACTTGATCTCAATGTGAGAATTCCCTCCCAGCATTGATTGAGCAATGAGATGTCTATTACAATATTTTTATCTTCTCCCTAGAATGGCAGGAAAACTTCAACATATTGTACTAAGGTTTCCCCTAGGATTCCCAACGAAGGTAAGATGTCATAGTGAACTATTACCCCCCAATTTGTATGTGTGTCTATGTGTGATTTTGATCACTCTTGAAAGGAACGACATCATTCACTATGATGTATGGGTGCCTTAATGAATGTATAGATCACTTCATAATATAAAACAACAATAGAATACCCCAAACCTTAAATCTGGGTAAGTATGAGGGAAAAAGGAAACAATTCTCAACCATTTGTTAGCAAGATAAGGATTCAAAGTAGTCATAGAAGAGGTCCTTCTTTAATTTTAATGGAATGTTCAACCTTGGAGGCATGTGCACAACGCTAGTGCTTGTCCCCTTCATTGATTGTATGTATTAGATTTGACTTTGGAGTCCTTAAATCAATTTTGGTCAGTTAACAAGTGGTTTTGGAGATGATTTACAAACCTATAGCATTTAGTAGTAGTCACAACATCCTTTTGAAGCCTAAGATACACAATTCAGTGGACCTTTTTGTAGATTACTTTGGGTTCTTGTAAATGGACATTAGCTGGTTAATGAGAATTATAAGCAGTTTTAAAGATCATAAGACATAATTAAAACCTCACCCAAATCACTTTCAATACTGGGCAATGATCAAGCATTTTAGTGTGAGTTTGGGCACATTTCAGATTTTTTTTCATTAGATAACAACACTTATATTCAAATCAAGGTTCCACCAACCACCCTATTCCATAATTCTTTACCTCATATTATCTCTAAGTAATCCACAAAAAAGTTAACTATGGGCGCAATCTCAGCATGAAGAACATCACTCGTAAAATTGTTGTAACCATAGAGAAGGTTTGATAATTGATGTATCTTAGGATATTGTCCGCAACAATAACATCCAACTTCAACTCTTTCTCAAGGGATAACAACCTTATTTCTACAGTGTAAGATGGTTTTTTATCAAGGAACAAGGACGAGAATAGGTTGTTACAAGTTCTTGACTGACTCAACGGTATGTTGTTAATCCTAGCTAATTTTTCTTCATTTGGGTGATTGTAAATTGCTCATGGAAACCCCTTAGATGTTGCTTCGTATGCCATACCTAAGATAACACATGTTTTATAACCTTGTCCCTTGGCCCTTGGGGGGTGAAAACAAGCAATGATGTGCATCAATTTGCCTAGAATTACGTAAGTTGTTGTAGCCTGTTGTCTGGAGGTTCAAATAATTATTTTGTTTTCTCTGTTGACCATTTGAAACTGACCCACTATAATTGCATTTGTTAAAAGTTTCGTGTTTGGTAGATCTAATTGCTTAAAAAATTATAAGCCAAGGATGCCCTCTTGCACCATATTGTAAGCCTACCTGAAATCAGTATAAAAAAATATCAAGGAAGAATGTCCCTCTTCACACCATATTGGGAGTTGGTTGGTAAAAAAATTGATTAAAATTAATTTGTGTGGCATAATGGATGACTCTCTTATGGGGGGAGACTAACCTTGGTAAAATCAGTTATGGGAGATATATCAGTGCATCAGCATTCGATGGATTTTATACATGCCATGGTTTGGAGTATATTAGGAATAAATGTTAAATGAAAAAACATAGGATATCTCTAGAAAAATGGAAAACAATTGCAAGACCAAATATAATGTGGGGGCACAAAACTATCCAGTTATTGGAAAATCCCTTGTTGCAAGAATTTTATGGAGACTGATTTCCCAAAATGGTTCTGGAAGAAGGTGATATTCGGAAATATATTGAACCATCAACTTTGGTGCAATGGATAAGAAACACAAATACGCCTATTTCCCATGTATCTATATTTTGGAAAGATTAGCTTTGTCCTTTCGATTAGTAGGTGATTGGCTAGCCTGGAAGGTAGAAAATGGTAAAATCATATAATGTCATAGTGGGGATAAATCCATAGTTGGGTAGAGGATATCTTTCAACAAATGTACATATATTTCATGGTGCAGTTTGAACAATAAGAGTTTCTTCTCCATTCAGTGTGTGGCTTATTGTCCCTATTTCTTTATGTTGGTGGTGGATTGTCTTGGACATATTTATTCATGGTGTGATTTGAACAATAAGAATTTATTTTCCATTCAAAGTGTGGCTTATTTTTCATATTTCTATATGTTGTTGGTCAATTGTAGGGTTCATAGAACTTGTTGAATAGGGCCATATGATAAGGGTTTATTTACCTCATTGGAAGGATTAGCTTTGAGAAGTGTTTTTATATTTCCCTTTGTTGACTTATGCTTGAATGCATTTTTTTCCATC
The DNA here is from genome assembly GCA_001517045.1 of Pseudotsuga menziesii. Lineage (NCBI taxonomy): Eukaryota > Viridiplantae > Streptophyta > Pinopsida > Pinales > Pinaceae > Pseudotsuga > Pseudotsuga menziesii. The sequence continues at coordinate 570,223 of LPNX010649094.1, forward strand.
ACCTTTATCAAGTTGTTTCTCTTTGATACTTCATTGCATAAGTCACACCCTAATTAACAAGGTTTTGATGTGGCATCTTCTTGGGCTCTCCTAGATAATTTCTATCGTCAATTTTCAGCATGCTAGGATTTCATTATGGTATGAGTATGCAACCCTAATTTATCTAACCACTCATGAGATAGCCCCTTGACTCCATTTTCCCTTATTGGATTGGCACTAGTTTTTGGGTCCATCTATCACCCCTCAAGTTTACCTATACTACAAAAAGTCCTTATGTTTTTCTAATCTATCTCTTCAAATGACCCTGTGCCTTATTGTCTAAGCTTTAACAATCCTATCCTAGGGAAGCACCCGTTGAGTTGGAGAAGAACCAATCTTAAGTGTAGAGAGGGAGTTATTGAGGTGACAATGGATAACCCCTCTAGATTGTTGTTGGGATATCATTGTTCTTTTAGGATTTAATCATACTTTCTAGTTTGAGTTGTAACAAAGGGAATACTTGACAACACTATATGAACATAAAACCTAGGAAAGTTGGTAACACAAACTAGGAATTTCATAGTTTATGCTAGATGTAGGGTCTCAATTCTATCTAAGGTAGGTTTGGTGCACTCAACTGCCATTGTAATCCCATTAGTTGTAGAAAATATTGTATATATGTTTCCCATTTTTATTTTTATGGAAAACTTATCATTTTTTTAATAATAAAAAATGTCTTTTATAACAACTCAGACAGTCAACTTATATTTTTATTTATACCTTTTAATGTTGTAAATTTACAATCCAACTTTGTGATTGCAAATTTAAAAGAAAATTCTTACCAAATATGAAAATAAAGCACCAAAATACATCTGGAATCCTTGTCGTCAAGAGTCTCATAAGTTACTTTTGCATCCCAACATCAAATTCCAAGCAAAGTGACAATCTATAAGTTACTTGTGGTTTAAATTCAGTATGATAGATAAAATGGATTTAAACGAATATAAAGTACTTAAAAAATTAATGAAAGGAAAAACAATTACAAATGAAATGAAATAGAAATGATAAAAGATTTCATGTTTCATGGACTAATTGTAACCATCATATTAGTTTTTACCTTGCCATCATCCTTTATTACAGCTATTTATATGATTTAATAAAGATTCTTTCTCAAAATACATATAAATCAAAAGCTTTATAATGAAAAATCATACGGTCAATGTGCATTTCAAGCTATCCACACAACACATTAAAATATAAACAAAAATAGAGATTTCAAGTGACATACTTTATTATCCAGTAACCTGTTTTGGTATTTTTCACCATTTTTACATATATTTTTATAATTGAATACAAGTTTTTATTAAAATATATAGAAACAAAAAAGTGATAAGGTCAATTTACACCTATGTTGAATAGTTATCTGTCTTTATCCTTGCGACACTTTGCTCTCCTCTACTTTCTATATAGCATACAAAGAAAATTAACAATAATATACTTTGTGTATCTTGCATAAATTTGTATTGGTGAAAAGAAACATTAGCAACAGTCCACCCGATTCAACCTCTACATTGTTATGGATTCTTAAACATGTCTACACTAATAATCAATATTCACTAATAAAATATGTTTGCACTAATAATCAAAATAGGTAAAATGGGATTCAAAACAGTGGACTGAATTTAAAATCAATTTGCAAATGTTTAAATATTTATTGTGAAGATAAGATATGGAACATAAAGAAAAAGAAAAAAAAATGCATATTTTAGTTTTACTTTAATATTCTATGTAAAGTAATATGATTTTATTTATAAATATGTTATATAAAATCTTAAACTATGTTAATAGATTTAGAAATGCAAATTTTACCAAATATAAAGATTGTATGTGTGTGATATTTTCACAATTGGAATCTAGAGTAAGGAAATGAAAGTATCATTACTCGTGAAGGATCGTGTTAACCATGAAAAAGAATGTCATTTTAAATAAAAATTGTAATCCTCACTTGGAAATGCATATAAATAATTGAAAGGTGGTGCTAGTATCAAGTAGGTTGATGCCACGTGTTTAAATTCATAGGTTCAAAACCCCAAGAAGGTCAAGGCTAGACACTACATCGACATTCAAAGATGACTTTCAAAAAGTGGATACAAATCTAGAGGATATAAAGTGAGTGAATGTGAGCTGTCACAAATCATAGTCCAGGAACAAAAAATAATGGGATGGATTTCATATTTTAAAAAGTGAATACCATTTATAAAAGATATGAAGTGACTGAAAAAGAGTAATCAAATTCTCTGCCCATAACCCAAACAATAACTTTCAACCAGAAGAAAAATAACTTAAAAAGGAAAATATCCTCAATGGTCGATTCAACCCTTGGCATCCTCCATTGACTTTGAATCGAGGGCGATTCAACCTTGGGAATCCTCCATTAACCAAAATCGAGGGTGATTCAACCATTGGAATCCTCCCTTACTGAAATTATAGGGCAATGGAAGTATTTACCACGATTTTTATTGAAATCCAGGGGCAAAGTGGGTATTTGGGATATATGTGAGAGGATGATTTGGTTTTCAATTATTATTTTTTTAATAAATATTGGCAAATCTAATAAATTAGAAAGAAAAAACTTTTCTATTTGAGAAGTTTTCCCACCTATTTTTGTAAACCTTTTTAATTTCTCCCTTGGGATAAATGTTTCCCTTGTAATTATCCTTGTTCCATGACGTCCTCTTCCATTGTTGCAACTTGGTCTTATCCAAAAGAGCCAACATAAATTGATAAAGAGACAATTATCCTTAGTTCTTCACACCTAATCCATTTTTCTACCTCCAAATGTAACAATTTGTCCTACAATTATTTTATTTTATCTTCTTCCTCCCCCAACTTTTTCATTTTTGCATACTTCCTCTACCTCCAACAAAACCAATTTTCCTTTGTTATTTCCTAATTAAGCCTTCATAACTATCAATTGTCTTCATGTTTCCTTGAGATCTATTACATAATTTAGCTCCCAGTTTTCTCCATGACCCTCAACTTCTCATGGCCAAAGATACAAATTCTTAACTACCATAATGACAAATTGACTTGCATATCTCTGAGTGCTCACAATGTGCATATTAGTTTGGGTGCTTGTGAACTATAGTATTCCAATTAATACATTTAAAAACCCATAAGACAATGAAAACCCTATAAATTAGTTGATAAATGGGTGCTAATATTAATAAGAGATGCCAAGACTAACACATAGAAAAGAGCACTAGAGGGATTATGAAATCCCCATGGTACTCAACTACAACAGGGAATGAGAATGCCAAAAATGATACACCAAATTCCCAACATATCTTGACTTTATAATATTTGACTAAATTTTTTATGCCATACTCTTAATATTATAAATATAATTTTACCTAGTTTTATAATTGCACTCATGATGACAGGATCTCAAATTGTCATTTTCTTGTCCATCTTCTTTCCTTAATTTTGATAGATTTTGCCTCGTGGACTCAAGACTTTCCTAGAAATTATAATGTTTGAATGACCAAACTAGGTGTTTTTGACGTATGCTTATCTAAATGGATATGGTTTTTCTTATTCTCAAATGGACACAATATATGCCAAGCATCTTAATTTATTTTTAGGTTAATTATGTGATTTGCATCAATTAAGCTAATATGGTTTTACAAGTAGGGAATGAATGATCCAACTAGTAGTTGGCATGTTGTCGAACTTCGACAAAGTTTAGAACTTTGATTACTTCGACTACTTCGACTGCTTCGACATATTCAACATTGGATTCGACTAGCCCGAACCTCAACACAAACGACCTCGACCGGTTTTATGATCGCCATACAACATCTTGGCATGTCGGCACCGATGACTTTCAAACATCGACAAAATATCTTTGTATTCCAGTCGTCTACAACGATTGAAATTCCAAGCCGTTATAACTTCTTTTAACTGAACGTAATGGGTAGTCTCCCAAGCGTCTCAAAATTCTGTATAAACATGTACATTATTGTAACAAACAACAAACCTTCACAGAGAATAAGTAATAATAGAATTGGTTCAAATCCTTGCATATTGTCTGTGCACATACTTTCTGTCAATATCATGTGTTTCCTGCTTTACTTGTTCTTTTCTATGATTCTTCCATAACAGTGCTTGACTCATTCAGTCGACTGTTGTCCCCAGTGTGCACCTGGGCATGGAATGGATCATTAGTATCAGAGCTTGATCTTGTTCGGAGGTTAAGTTATATCAGCACTTACATCGAAGTTATTTAACTTATGCATGTTCAAACACATTCACAAACTCAGTAACAAAAGCAGACACTTCCTTCAAATTCAGAAAAGATGGTCAAAGAAGCAGACAATTGACATGCAACTGACGAGACATAGAAACTCATAGAAAAAGAAATGGCTCGACTGCGGACCAAAATTTTTGCCCAGTTCAATGAGATTCTCATGCGATTTGCTTCGAATTCCAGACAATCCTCGATGCAGACTCACTCCGATAGAATCAGCCCCTTCAAAGTGAAAATGAATCTAGACATACCAAATCTTGAAGAAAAGATTGATGTGGAATCCATTGGGTACAACAACTAGAATCATACTACTCCACGAATCAAATCTCAGAAGAGGAAAAGATCACCATTGCATCCTTGAAGATGTCAACTTCCATACACTACTGGTGGGAAAATTTATCGACAAAAATGGAAAAAGAAGACAATCTCATAGACACATGGGTAAATTTTTTTGAATACGTCTGAAAGGAGTTCTATCCACCCAAATATCTTGAACAACAATATAATAAGTGGTAGCAGCTAAGGAAATGGAAAGACCAGTCCATACAGAGTTATACCGACGAGTTCTATCGACTCATGGCTAGACTTGGCGTCCAAGAAGAAGAGAAATTAATTGTCCTGAAGTATGTCAGTGGTTTATCCCCATACATTCAGGTAGAGATGCAGTTTCTTACTATTTGTATGTTTGCAGATGCATTTCATTGTGCCAGCAAGATTGAAGCTAAACAAAAATGAAAAGCACGTTTCACGAACAAGAAAACAGGTCGAACATCTAATAAGAAGTCACCAGCCGACTCCAACAAGTTTAAACACCCTTCTCAGCCGACTCTGCCAAAGCCTGATCATCACAAGAAGAACTTACAAAACTACAAGAAGGATAATAGAAAACAAGGTCCTACCAGGAAACGGTGTGATTATCACAATTCAGTATGGCATGATATGTCAGAATGCAAAGCTCGAAAGAAATTTTTGGAAAAATTGTTGACACCCAACTTGTCTGACAAAACCTTGGCAGAATCTTATCCAAATGCATCAGCCCTCTTGGCTTAAAATTCGACCACTTAGATAACCTCGACTATTGTCGATGAGGAGGAAAGAGAATGCCTATTCAATACATAGATATGGGTTTGGGAAAAACCATTACATCTGGTTGTGGATAATGGTAGCCAGAAGAACTTCGTTTCTGAAGATATTATGAAGAAATTAGGTCTTGTTACCACTCCACATCCTCAGCCTTACAATATCGGTTGGATGAAGGATGGACAAGAACTAAAAATCACATGCCAATGCAGACTCACCTACTTTATCAAGCCTTTTGAATATGAATTACTCTGTGATGCAGCACCGCTTTCCCTATCCGGTGCCTTGTTTGGGAAACCTTACCTATGGGATCGACATGATACATATTACTCATGGCCTCAGAAGGTGATTGCCAAAATTTGGAATCAATGGTACAACATACCACATCGACAACCCACATCAACTGTTGCTATGATAACTGCCAAACAAACAAAGAAGCTTATTAATCATGCTCAAAAGTTTGCATTAATTATGATAAAGCCTCAACATTCCAGGAATATTGCAGCAACAAGTTGACTCACCAACCAACGCAAATCCTGACAAAAACAGCAGATTGACCACAATTTTGAGGAAAACCAAAATGCATTTCAAGAGCCAGATGGAGTACCTCTGCACTGTCAGGTAAAACAATTCATTGAACTTGTTCTTGGTTCTTCATTACCTAACACATCTGTTTACAAAATATCCATTATCGAGAACAAATATATTTGTAGACAAATCTAGGATTTGATCAACAAAAGGAACATCTGCCCTAACTCCTCTCCTTGTGGAAGTCTAGGTGTCCTAGCTCCAAAGAAATATGGGACTTGGCGCATGTGCATCGACTATCTCAACAAAATTTCAGTAAAGAACAAATACCCTCTTCCAAGGATAGACAAACTTATCAACTGTCTGAAAGGTGTTAATCTCTTTATGAAGCTTGGCCTCAAGTCAATATATCATCAAATTCCGATCAAATCCACTGATGTATGGAAAATGACTTTCAAGACCAAGGAAGGATTGTTTGAATGGTTAGTCATTCATTTTGGCTTAACCAATGCACATGCAACCTTCATGAGATATATGGATGACCTTCTACGACCCTTCATTGGAAAGTGTGTCATTGTCTATCTTGACAATATTTTGATTTCCTGTCGATCATGGGAAGAACATGTCAGGTAGCTTAAACAAGTATTCAACACTCTCCAACAACATCGACTATATCTAAACATGGACAAATGCTCATTTGCGGTGACCAACATCAAATATTTGGGGTATGTAATTGACTATATAGGCATTCATGTTGACCTAGAAAAAGTACATATCCTCAAAGATTGGCCCATTCCTCAAAACATTCGTGAACTGAGAAGTTTTCTTGGTTTGGCGAATTTATATCAACGGTTCATACTTGGATTCAATCATATCACGTGCCCTTTGAATTAGTTAAATAAAGTAAATGGGAAAACTCTCTTCAAATGGACATCGACACAACAACAAGATTTTGAACAACTCAAAAAACAAGCTTTGTACTACACCAATAATTGTGCTACCTGATTTGCATCATCCCTTTGAGATTGAGACAGACGCAACAGACTATGCTCTCGATGCAATGATCACACAGTTAGGTCATTGAGTCACGTTTGATTCTGAAACTTTCAATGACATTGTTAGAAGGTGTTCGACGTAAGAAAAAGAATTGTACACCATTGTGCAAGCTATTAAGTAGTGGAGACACTACATTCTTGGCAAGGAAACAATCATCCTCACTGATCATAAACCTTTGAAGTTCACTCTGTCCCAGCCAAAACTATAAACAACTCGACATCTCAAGTGGATTATTTACCTACAACAATTTCAGTTGGTAATTAGGTATCAGAAAGGAAAATTCAATACCACAGTCGATTGTCTTAGTCGACCACCCATTACTCTATTGTATACAGTGATGAGTATGCAGGGTTACGACACCAGTATTTGGTCACAATTGTATTCAGTAGACTGTGAATTCTCTGCATTTTATCGACAGCTTAAGATTGGAACGCTTACTACTACCAACTACTTCCTGAAGGATACCTTGCTATACAAGCTTGGATAGCTTTGTGTACCGACCGACGAACACCGTCAGAATCTTATTTGGGACGCGCACTACAACAAGAATGCAATAAATTTTGGAGTCACAAAAACACTTGTTATCCTCCAAAAGTAGTTTTATTGGCCTTCACTTAAATCTAACGTCAACAAGTACATCTGATCATGTGTGGTTTGCGCCATTGCTAAACCGTCGAATCAACGACAATGACTATACACGCCCCTACCAGTTCCTAATCGACCATGGGAATATATTTCTATGGACTACTTGACGGGATATCCTACTACCAAACATCAACATGACATGATCTTAGTAGTAGTCGACATATTTTCCAATATGGCTATACTTATACCATGTAAGAAGACTACGGCAGCACAATAGTCTTCTCAACTCTTCTTTGAACATGTGTGGAAACATTATGGCCTCTCGATGACCATTATTTTCGACAGAGATGCTAGATTTGTTAGCACCTTTTGGAAAAATATCTGGCAACAGCTCGACACACAAATTTCTTTTTCGACAAACTTCCATCCACAGACAGACAGACAGACAAAAGTTATAGATCGCTTCGTAGTACAACTACTTCGCATGTACAACCACAAGCATCGTCGAACATGGGATGAAATTTTTCCATACATACAACGCAGCTACAACTGTTCTTAACACATTTCTATGGGAAAGAGTCCATTTGAGATCTATTATGAATTTCAACCCTTAGCGCCTATTATCTTAATCAGTTCCTCGAAACAGTTGAATGACATCGACTTATAAGGATGAGAAGTGGAAAAAGCATTGAAGTTCAGAGATCAAAACTACAATATCTAGAAGCAAGCATAGGGAATGTTGCAATGAGCTAATTCAAAATCCAAGGCCCGACACAAAAAACATTGTATTCCTCATTCATTTCAAATTGGGGATCTGGTCTGGTTACATCTAAAGAAGGAGCGCTTCACTGGTCTATACAGAAAGCTGAAACCTTTGCGATATGATCCATATAGTATCCTTAAATAGATTGGAAAAAACACTTTTCTACTCAACATTCTTGCATTCCTTTTCCTACATCCAGTATTCAATGTTGATCTACTTCGAGCATACCGTGGACAATTGTTGGAACATAACAACTTGCATACAACAAATCCCAAAGACATTCATCCAGATGTTTAGGAGTCACTTATTTGCGACACCATTGTGGGGTGGCGCATACGTCATACAAGGACAAACTCTATTCCCTTATTTTAAATGGCTAAAGCTGGACATCTCCCCATGCAAGGAAAATAGTACTCTACTACTGAAGTAGCCAACAAGTTTCCTCACATGAACGAATACACAATGGAGACCATTGTTTCTTAAGCAAGGAGGAATGATCCAAACAACATTTGGCATGTTGTCGAACTTTGACAAAGTTTAGCACTTCAACTACTTTGATTGCTTCGATAGGTTCAACATTGGATTCAACAAGTTCGAACCTCAACACAAACGACCTCGACCAACCTCGAAAGGTTTTATGCTTGACATACAACATCTTGGCATGCCTTGTCGGCACCGACGGCTGTCAAACATCGACAAAAGATATTTGTCTTCCAGTCATCTACGACGGTTGAGCTTCCAAATCATTATAACTTCTTATAATTGAACGTAACGGGTAGTCACCCAAGTGTCTCAACGTTCTATATAAACATGTACATTATTGTAACAAACAACGAACCTTCACAGAGAATATGTAATAATAGAATTGGTTTGAATTCTTGCATATTGTCTGTGCACATACTTTCTGTCGATATCGTGTGTTTCCATCTTTACTTGTTCTTTTCTATGCTTCTGCCACAACAGTGCTCAACTCATTCAGTCGACTATTGTCCCCTACGTGCACTTGGGCATGAGATGGATCAATTAATCCAACATTGATGAAGGAATTTGAGAAGATGGTTCGACCCTCAAACCATTGACCCTCTTCAATTATTCATTACATACCAACGCTGGTGAGAAATCCAAGGGATTTTGTCTCTTGGTGACTTTCAAGACTACCAACATTAGGAGGTAGTAATAAACTCCTTAGATGGTTCAACTTCATTCAAGATCTTGAAATGGAAATTAGTAAAGGAAGGGTAGCGGCCATGTTAACTTAGCCATGCTGAAAATTAGGCTTTCAAGGGATAATAGCCAACAATAGCCATCAATTAAGCATTTGATTGAGTTGGTTAGTTAAAAATATTTGCATCACTTCAAGTATAAATAGTGACTTTGGTGATAAAGTTATAAAAGTCAAGTTATCATTTCAATTTCTAACTATTGATATTAGGATTTGTTTGAATTGTACACATGCAACTTAATATGAATGTGATTTGTGAGCTAACATACCCCTAATAAATTATATTGAAAAGAAAAAAAGAAAAAACATGCTAAAATAACAAATAAAAATATTATAAGAATATAACAAACCACTATAGAGAGAGGTGTTGCACCCTCCTCCTTTAAGGGTTCCAAATCATGTAGCCTCTCCAACCAGTAGGCTTTCAAGTGGTCATGGGTTCAAGCCTCCACAACGCCCCCACGAATAACATCCATGTTCTCGTTAGTAATTTGGTCTACTAATCAAGGCACAATGATAGGTCCCAAGTTAGGTAAGTAGTACAAATGTAATGGAAATCATGGAAAGGGTCATGTATGATAGCCCTCAAGAAGATCAAATATCCAAAGAAAGATTAAGATATATATATTTATATTGTAAAATCAATTCCCAACACAAAATTAATTTGTTTTTAATTTTTCTAAATATTTAATAAATATAAAGTTAAAATAAATGTATTTACAATTAATCAAAACAATAATAATATTAATAATTCATTTCCATCCTATTAAATATAAAAATATATATTTTAAAAAATAAAATAATAATAATAATATAATAAATTTTATTAATTTTGATAGTAGGGATGTAGTTTAATCGGTGATTTGCTTGAAATGAAGGGCATGTTGTAAATGGAGGTTATGAGTTCAAATCACCCCGCTTTACCTGTTTTCTATGCATTTGGGCTATGTATATGCACCTAAGAATATAATGGTAGCGAGATTGGATCCGTGAGCTACATGTCACATGAATACAAGCCCAACCCCCAATTGCCAATTCCTCTAATACAGAAAAAAAATTAAAATAAATAAATTTTATTAATTTCACAATCCAATAATATTCATCATCATTTCATAATACAAATGTAGAAAAGTATCAAACCTCATAAACAATCAATTTCATAATATTCACCCAGAATCCATTATTCTATATGTCGACTTCAACGTTTTTTTTCCTAAGAACCTCCCGAGTTGACTGATATGTTCGACATGATTATTTAATTTGAAATCTTCTTAATTAAGTATTCACATTTAAGAATTGAGAAGGACGCAAAGATCATTAAAAATATAGAAAATAACTCATCAATAGAGCTAAGTGCTACTCGTGAAACAATATACTTTATCTGGTTATATGTTTTGTCTGGTGGACTTCTGTTGAAAACCAGCTAAAATTATTTGATCATTTACAAGCCAACAAAAACATATTAACATTATATGCTTGGAGTGCACAACTAAATTCCAAATAATGTTTATTATAGTATTATATGTTTGAAGTGCACAAATAAATTCCAATATAATATTTTTATTATATACTCTTGTAAAGAGGCAACATGTCCCCAATGGGATGAGGTGTTTGAAAGCCAGTTTTACAAGGACAAGTATGTTAGTATTATATATTCAATATATTGACCAACGAAGTTAATTAATAGTTGGAAGTATTGAATATTGTATGGTGTGAATGGGTTTAATTTTTAAGAATGAGTTTTTTTCTTTAGAAATTATAATTTTAAATTTGAAGAGGAAGTAAGGATGTGTATATGTGAATAAATTATTTGGTTAAAAGATATGGAAAAAACATTTTTTAATGTTTTATAATGATTTAGTGTAAATTAAATGATAATGTTATGGTTTTGGACTCTTTAGAATATTTTTAATGTTTACATGTATTAAGTTTCACGTATGTGATTAATGGAAGTCAATGTGTCATCCACTTAATATTATGGTGGTCAATAGGATATGTCAACTTGAGGGAGGCATAACTTCTCTATACAAACATCAATTGACGTGATTTTCACATCATTGGAAAGGTCTTGATATGTATAATATTGTCAAGAGGTTGAGACCTATGCCAAAAAATGACCATTTAAGGGCCTCAAATGGGATTTAAAACTTTTGAACCCAAATAACCAAAGTGGAACCTACCCATAAAATGGACCTTACAAGCTAATGCCTCCAATATTTCCACCCCAAATGAACCAAACTAGATGACAAATAATATAATGATCCAATTTGGATCATACCTCCCCATTTAGGTAGCCTTTTAGCCCCAAAATATTTCATTGAATAAGGTGAGGAATTTTTTCTTGTACCTTCTCCCTAGAGTACCATTTGGTCTTTCCTAGAAGTTTTCATTTCAACCTAACTTGATAGATTTCATATTGTTCTAATTGATCGATTCATCTATCTAACTATTAATTTAATTCCCTTGGTGAGAGAGGGTTAAGTTCACCAACAATTGCTAGTTTAGATTTCTAATATAATTTTCCTTAGATCGATATGCAAGTTAATAAACAAAAGAAGAAGACTATAAAACAGGAAAACATATTCATGACATTTGTCTTCAAATTTTGAGCTTTCTTGTTCAATCAAGTTGTAGCTATAATGTCCTTCTCATTCTTGCACAGAGTTCAAACAACAATCTTCCTCAAACTTCTTTTCATAAAACTTTATAAACCATTTAATCAATTCTGAATTACTTTCAAGGAAAGTGTTTCTCAACCAAATAATAAACTCATGCATGTCAACATAAATCAACAACATACCTATTTGGGGGGTGGGGACAGAAGATGAATTTATATTATATTTACAAAGGAAAAGTTACAACAACTTGAATACCTAAAACCTGAAGCAACATTCCTTTCACTAGAGTATGGATCCTCTTGTCCTTATCCACACACATTCATCCTCTCGCTAACTATGATATTGAACCCTACTATAGTGGAGAATCCAAATGAAGGTTATTTGATCTCCACACAAGGTCAATGTGCTTCTAGAGGAACATATGAAAGCTTCTCCTCAACAATGGAAACACAGGAAATGACTATTTTCACCAATCACTCTTAGTTTCTTTAGAGTTTAGACACTTTCAATAATTTTCTTTGTCTGTCTCTCAACCATGGATCCTCTATTTGTAATCCAAAAAGGTGATTTGATCGAAGGTAGAGTGAAGGAATATTATATATGTGCAAGGCACACATGAATTTGACTTGTTTCTTTCTATTTCAAGCTTTTTTTCATTTTCTAGGTATTTGAGATGTGGCCATGCTTTTCTCACTAAACAAGTGATATTGGTTGCAATTTTATCTAAGAAAGGTTGTGAGTCTTGCATTGTTCCTAAAGGAAAAAAGAAACCTAATGCTAAATTTCATTCCAAATTTAGACTAACCTTGCAGACTTCCTGTCTTCAATTGATTCTAATTATCAGTTCTAAATATCTATATATCATTGACTAAGAGTGTCTAGTATCCATATAATAGGTGGCCCTTAGTGTACGAGGTCTGAAGAAGTACTGATGCTGACAATCATACTAATGAGGGATTTCATAGATCTTGGATTCATAAATTCCTACAAACAAAAAACAAAATACCAAATATACATCTTCGCTAAGGCAAGCATACCCATGCTTAGATTTAAACATGGTCATGACCACCCAAAAAAAAACATTGTGGATCCATAAAATATGAAATCGCAACCACATGGCATGAAAAATACGAAATGGATCCATGCCAATAATAGATTGTAGTGATGAGGACATACCAAGTGAATCTACATTTCGATATATATCAAGTAAATAATAGAAACAACAACAACTTACCCTTCAATGCACTCATCATAAAATGGTAGATAATGTGCAATTTGGGATTGGAAACTTCGATAGATGATATTATCCCATCCTAAGGTGTTTGATTCTAACCATTAAAAATACAAATCTCACTCGTGTGAATAAATGATATTACACAAAACATAGGAGACACCATCTAAGTATCAATCACTAATATATATCGTTAATAGACATGGAATTACCCATTGATGATGATAATGGGTGCCAAGGTACTAAGTACAATCATTAAGTGTGAATAAATGAGATGGTGTTGAACACTTGATTGAATCAATCGAGTAGGGGTCAATGATGTATACCCTTTGTCGAATGCAAGGGAACTTGCCACTTAATCTTGTAATCCCTAAGGTACTATACAATGTCCCTAAAACTGCTTCTCAAATAATGAGTTGAACTCAATAGGAAGCGATTTATCAGAGGGAGAGAATTAGGGTGTCTCTCATCAAATAAAAGGAGACAAGTACTTAAGTTGAGTATGAAACTATAGATCATAAAAATCCATTGAGAACATATTAAGACCGAGAAGGCCATTACAAATGATAAAAAAACACCAGGAATGGTTGACATAGGCTTACCAACTTCCCTTGAACATGACCATGACACAATGATGAACTAGGTAGAAATTGATGGTAAACAGATACCAATTATATAAACCAAACATGTACCAATTATATAAACCATCAATGCAAGAGGTATTGAATGTATGGTCCATAGTGTTTAGAAATATAACCAATCGATAGAGTAAACTCAAAATAATGGTACAACTCCCAAGGCAATACTACGCCCTATTATAAGATACTTGATGTAAAACGGTGTCATGTATAAAGGAAACAATTACTAATGGCTGGAACTTCAACAACACAAATAACAAGTGCTACATTGTAGCTAGTCCCTATCGTTTAGTTTAAGGATAGCGAAATTGCATATCAAGAAAATTAAGAGAATGTAATATAAATAACTTAATTACATAGTATAGATTAGTTTGAAAAGAATAGACTTTAATTAATTTTCTAGTCATATTGCATTTTAAATTATAATATACAATGTTAGTGCAGAAATTATTAAAATAAATGTATTAATTTAGAAATAATCAAATTACATTTCACTAATAATAAAACCATTGTAAAAAAATTATAAATATAATCGTCCAATTTTAATTAAAATGTATCGATAACACATAGGCGCATGTGCGCGCACACACACACACATGTCATTAAAGATCTAGATAAATATGTCATTGAAGACCTCTCTATAAATCATTATAAATTACAATTAAACTTGAGATAAAGATTTACTCAATACTTTATTAGATTTTAAACTTCATAACTAAATTTACCTTTCTTTATCTAATCGATCATTGTTTGGCTTTGGATTACTTTTATAAGTTCAGTCCCATTATTATTTTAACATTTGAAAATATATTACCAAATAAAATATTACTTGTAATTCTTATAAAAAGTAAAAATGGTTAAAATAATATAACTAACATGGACAATTAAACGATTGTGGATATTATTCATGTTAAATGCTGGGATGCATCTTTATTTTTGTTTTAATCTCAAAATTATCTCTAGGCCAATAAATTGTTATCCTCCAAATATGGCTTTCCTTCGAATTTGAATAAATGTTCATTTTTATCATCAATGGAGCAGAGTACGTCTCATGATTTAATAGGTGTCGATTTCAAATTGTACACGCCATTACTATTGCTGCCAAATAAGCCAATCACAAAGAACAATGGTAGTACCAAACTTTGACATAGGCGTAAGGACAAACATAGGGCTATTGGTAGCTATCATTTTCCTTGCCAAGTTTAGCAGAAGTCTCCACTTACACATGCAATAAAGTTTATATTAATAGTACAATGATTGCATAATAAGATGTGGGAGAATCACATAACAGATAATTATAATTACTTTATATTTATAAAAATATAAATTTAAGTTAAGTTATAATGTTTACATCATAAGAGGTTGCATAAATTTTTGGTCGAATGTGATTAATATAAGGTCAATGCCTTATCGATTACATAATAACCTTCCTACTGTAGGTATAATAAGGTTGATATTATTCTCCCACTTCCCTTTGGTTTTTTACGTATTTGTATTTTTCCAATTTTTTATTAGCACAAAAATGTTAAAAGTATACTATAGTACGGTGGGGGAATGAGTGTCATAAAATCATGTGGCTACATTCCAAACACAGAGGGTAGTTATTTTCAAACAAATGCAAAAAATATATAGGGATATTTGTATACGCTCGTGAATGTGTCCCTTCCAAGGATAGTTGGTCAATATCAATGTCAAGCAATGAAAATGTTGTAAGCACAAAATACAAGATGTTGAAACTAATCTATAATGAGGAAATGATTGAATCCCCTTGGGTAAAGGCCATAAACATTTGATTGAGAAGCATGAATGGATCAAAATCAAAGAAATGTTGGGGTTAATGTGGTTGTCATGCCTAAATTAAAATAGTAGCATGGGTTCCAAAATGGCAAAAGAGGTGTTAATTAGGGAAACCCATGTTGGGTAGGAACTACCAACCAAGCTGCGACGATGTAGAAAATGTGGGCGATGAAACCACAACTTGGAAATATCAATCAAAGGTATGATGTTGACACAATATTGAGTTAAAGGTGAAATTTGTAACCCAACAACCTATCACTATGTGCTAGTCTAAATTCACATTACTTGAATTGGACCTAAAAAGACAATGTGAAGAAAATTATCTATAACAACCTACACATGAGCAAGAAAAATTTGTAGAAAGATAATCAAAATGAAATCAATAGTTGAACAAAAAAACATGATGTAACAATAGTTGTTTTCACAAAAAGAGCCACAAAGGGGTCATTAACATGTTGAAAGTAGGCTAAAAATGAGTTAACATAGTGGAATTGTGGTTCATTTTTACATTTTTACCATAGAAAATTGAAGAATTCATGTTGAAGGCTTCACCCCTTCAAACTTTAAGTGCAAATTGTGAGAGGTTCAACTATCAAAATAAAGTTTTGTCAGGATGAGGTAGTCCCTCTCTCCCTCATCTACATTTCCATTGGTAAAATTTTAATTTTGATTAATTTTTTAGGGGGGTGTCAAACTTCATTTGTCCCATGATTGCATCCCCACGTATTTGGATCCCAACATTCATGAGTAGAAAACCTTGATCATAGTTTGTGTGTACGATAACGATGGCTAAAATCCCAAAACACATTTTTTCTAAAAGGAAAACTTACCAAATTTTTTCATTATTTTTTTTAGGATCATTAACAATGTTAGAGTAGAAGGAGCGAGAGCATGAATATGTTGATTTATATTACCAAATATATCAACCCATGGTAGATACCTTACAAGATTGTAGGCTCCTGGAATTTTTTTAAGTTCCATGATGATAAAGCGAGGTTCATTACTACAAAATCAAGTATTGGGATCTTGATGAGTAGACATTCATAGTTGGCCATGGAATTCTACACCTAGATGTTAAGGGCATATACTTCCTGATAGGGATATCATGGTAAGGGGGATCAGTAGTTCTAAATGGAAGAGTCATAGGTGGTGGTTCATTGACAATAAATGAGCCTGGCACACATAAGAGTGGAAACTAATTACCCATTAGGAGGATTCAGGATTTGACCATGAAAACACTCTAATTTACCATCATTAAAGTATCATTATTGATCATAGGGAACTTAGCTTCATGGTCATAGATTTACTATTCACTAGAGTTTCTTCAACATATAATATTTGATTGGTGTTCTATTTTAGTGGTCAACATGACAGATTACTTGACCTTGTTTAAGACTAGGAAGAAAAAGCAATTTGTCTATGCTTCAATACTTTGTGATTTATTTTTGGAGAGGGTTCAAACTATTCTCCCTAAAGTTTCTACTCCATTTATTAGGATTCATGAGCCAAATATTCACTGATGGAGTGGCTTCATTGTTATCCTAGAGGTGGGTTTCCTATGAGAACTTCCAGGATTATTTTTCCAACTAGTGGGGAGAGCATGTCATTGTGATAAAGGAAGTTACCTACGATGGAACTAAATTCCATCATGAACCTAATTTGGAATTGCCCCAAGGTTCCTAATGGGGCCTTGCTAGCAAGAAGTATATCTCCACAAATGTTTTTAAAGTATTTTTTATTTTAAGAATTATTTATTTTTAGGGATTTTTTAAATCTAAAAATGAAAAAAATTTGTTTTTTTATATTCAATTTCACTTTTTGTTTTTCATTTCATGACATAGATGTAGGTCCAAATAAATCGGCAAGGATGGCCTCCAACTATTTCAAGCATGAGATGAGGGTAGTCTAGAGATAGATCCCAAGGAAAAGGATGTGTTAGATACCTTTCATAACATTCAAAGGAACCCCAAGGACCTTACTATGGGGGTCCCTATGAATCAAGTGGAGTAGGTTAATCATCGAATTTAATGTCATTTGATTGGGGTTTATTTCCATTTAATTTGACTAATGAGGTGAGTAGGCATTACAATGGTTTGCTATGTTGGGGTCCATGTAGACAAGCCTATGGATTAGCTCATATCCTAGTTCTTTTTTTTAATCCTAGAGAGATATAATGTTATGCAAGACTAGATAGTCCAACAATGTAGATAAACATGGTATATGCATTTTTTATATGAGCATGATGTGATAATTATCCTTATATGCACACATTGTTTATGGGTTTGTTACTTATGATTGTAAATAATTAATTTTCATTTTTTATGGTACATGCATGCGTTTGATAATAGATTAATGTAACTTATTCCAATCAATTATATAATTAGCTAATGATTTATCTAATGCATTTAATATTCTTGGAACATGAACATAATTTATAAATTCAAATTTTCATTCAAGAAGATACACACTTAAATACTTCCTACCAAGAGATGGATCACAAAGCTAATAAATATTGTCGAGTTGAGACACTACTTATTATGGGTCTAGGTTGATAGTGATGAGTCAGATGTTAAGAATTATATATTCTACAATAATTTAGATGAAAACACTATATTCATTGATATTGTTGGTTGTATAACTAAGACAAATACTTCCTAAGCTCACAAGTTGGTTAGTGGGAAAAAAGATCACCCAAGTGAAGGAACAAATGTTCTAATTGTGACAACTAGCGTCATCCATGAATCCTACATAAATAGGTGTACTTGATGTTATATGGAAATCCAATACTAGGCAATGATAATGATCAACCCTAACAAATGTAAAAATAGAACTGAGTAAGATAGAAATTTTAATTTACAACTTTTTATACAAAAGCTATGAAAAATGGTTACTTACACATTGTATTTCTTCATATAAAGCCCATTATGGTCCTAATATAAAGGGGTTCATTCATATTCTACTAACTCTTATTAACCTTTCTATAACACACAACTCATAATGTAAGGGTGATGCCACATATGTTTGAATTTACAACCCCTAATTTATCATGATCCCGGTCAAAAACCAATAACAGGTCACCTTTAGGAAAGACCCGAGGAAGAACACTTTTGTCGTATTGACCTTTAATTCATTTCTTATGTGTTTAATTGGCTATGGTAGCATCTCAATGATGTTCATAAAGTTGTTCTAAATATATGAGAAGTTATTCTTCAATTGAGGTATCATAAATAAATTTGACAACTAGTTTTAATGAAGAAAATTAATTTGCATTCAATAATAAGCACTATCTCCACACCATGTATAATTTGAAAATCAATAAACCCAATGGAATTATTTAATAACATTTGGTATTCCCATATATCTAAAAAAAAGCATAAAATTCCAGTTGGTTTTGTTTTTGTTTACTATCCTCTATAACGTAGTTTTCAATACATTGTTCACAACCTCCACTTGACTGTCAAACTGAGGATAATAAGGGGAATATTTTTTGTTTCCTAAAACCTAACCCGACTGCTAATTTGGTAATTATGCAATTATAGAAATGAGATCCATTATCAGTGATGATTTATCTAGGGACACCAAATTGAGTAATAATATGATTGAATACGAAAAGGGCCATTGTAGTGCAATCGTTTTTAAAAGTGGGAATACCTCCAACCTACTTTGTGGAGTAGTCCATTATAATGTAATTGTGACCATTTTCTGATGCTAGAATACACGTCATAAATTCAATCCCCGAATTGGTGATGCTAGAATACATGTCATAAAATCAATCCCTGAATTGGTGATGCTAGAATACATGTCATAAAATCAATCCCTAAATCGGTGAAGGGGATGACAATCACTACAAGGTAAATCAAAGTAGGAGGGGTGCACAGTTTGTTTGTAAAAAGTTAATAAGGATGGGAATTATAAACAACCTAAATACAATATTTGAAAATCAAGGGTTAGAAGTATCCTGCATAGAATTTTATGGGTTATGATCATCCTAGAAATATGACCCCCGCATGCTCCTACATGGAAATTATTTAATACTTTATCAACTTCCTCATGTACTAATCATTGATGTAGAATCAAATCTAACCAAGGTGATACAAAATGTCACCAATGACCATATTTGTTTTTCATGGTGAATGCATCGACACTCAGCATGAGATAAGTGAGAAGCGAATTGTTGAGTTTGAATATATATCAAGACATATCGATACCAAGGATTAGAATATGTGACGAAGAATAATCATTCATGTAGGAATGACTCATCAACAACAAGGTCCTCAATCTATTGTTGGATCTCAAACATAAATTTTGTGAATGTTAAGGACGTCTTGGATTTAGAAGTGGATAAACTCAAATTCTTGCAATATGATGTCCACTTTGAATATTTTCCCATGATTATGCATTGGTTTAAAATATTTTGAATTGGGTTGGAGTTTACTAAATTCAGCGTGTATCAAAGAAGTATGTAATGCCAATATATCTAGCAAGCATGTGCTATTGCCAATGCCAAAATATAGACATAGCAATATTGTAATTTAAGACCAACTATTCCATTTCTTAGGTAATAAACTACATGATCTTGTTGTAATTCATCTTTCTATATTAATACAATGTCAATGGTTGGCTTAGACATTTTGAGGTACAATATAAAATCTTTATTTTAATATAGAGGACTTAACAAAGGAGTTGGAACAAGAGTTGTCTTCAACACATCTAAAGATCATTGGAATTGATTGTCCCATATAAATGGTACACCCTTATTTAATAAGAGAATAAAAAATTTCATAATCTCGACATATTTTGTGATAAATATTCTCAAGAAGTTTGATTTCCCTTGCAAACTCTGAAGCCACTAAATTGTATGCAAGGGAAGCAACTAAACTATAATCTTCACCTTAAAGATATCAGCCATTATCCCATACTTAGACTCAATTAAACTAGGTAATCTCCAAGATACAACACAAATAATATTTCTTTATTGTTTAACCAAATGTTACAATCTTTACATCATCCAAAAAAAACACAAAGGTGAGTTGGATGATTGAATCACTATTTAGAGTGCACATCCAAGTCATATAGATGGGGCTCAACAATGTGATTAATGCCATGAAAAGAATAATACATGTCCCACTGAAAAATGGCTCCAACATTTTTAAAAATGATGGAATCTTGCAAACAAAATATTTCCTTGAGAGAAAATGAAGGCTATCTTGTGCTAGCCTTCCTATAGGATCCATATCATATTATATCAAAAAAACCATCCACAAATGAAAAGATGGTAATTCCAATGAATTCATTAATAATCTGATAAATGAATGGGGTAGAATATTTTTCCTTTGGGCAAGCCTTGTTTAAATCCCTAAAATCAGTATAGACCTAAATAGTACCAATTTTTGTCAACATGAATGGAATATTATAGATGAAGCCAATGGAAAGAAAAATTCCCACTTCTATCTTAATAGTGGATTCTTTAGATTCGATTTTGTTATCTCGTTCCAACAAGTATCATATGTTCATATCTCTTTTCAACCATCCAAGGATATTACAGGGCATTTCTTCATATGACATTTGAAAACGTTTTGAAACTCATATTTGAAAAGAGAAATGTAATCTTCAATTTCTTGAGGAGAATAATAGACTCCAATCATTAAATTTGTTATGATGTCACGTTTGATGGAGATATTGATGGGTAATGTTTTCAAATTATTTTCTAAGTCTCCCTCTTTGAAAACATCCTATGTAAGAATGGGACATTGATACCAATCAATGTCTCTTAGACAAATAAGGGTCTTAGGATTTACTTTCATCTTTTTTCTAGTTTAGGGAGGAAATATATGTTAGAAAAAATATACAGACTAATAATTGAACATTAAATTATCAACCAGGGAGTCGTAGACTTAGAGGTGCAAGCACTATAAGTGCGGGGTCAAATCCTAAACTAGCCTAATCTAGCCTAATTTAACTTGACCTTATGCCAAAGAAAATCACAAACTACAAGGCAGCTCATTCTCTCAACAATAGGAAAGAAAAGATGTCTAAATATAATCTACAGAAACATTCATTTAGTAAACAAATTTCTAACCATACTACTCTAAATCAATCAATTTATAAAATCAAAGGAAAATATTGGTTTAAAGTCAACCTAACTACTTTCTAACTATACAAAAAAAGATTGTTACTAAACTAAAACAATCACAACAAAAGAAAATCTTAATTTACTACAATGGACTATCCATCCAATGAAGAAACAAATCTAACTACAAGTTCAAGACTTAATAAATTCTAACTATCTTATATTTCAAATGGAATTAAAACTTCTTGTAGTCTATAGGTTCTAGCTACAGGAATTCATATTCAAACTTCAAACTGGAAATCAAAATACAAGTCAATGCTGAGTCTAACCCTTCAAATACTGATCTTTTTCTCTTTAATTCAAACCAATGGAAAATACTTAAATCAATAAGAATTGCTCACAATGAAATACATGGTTTTAACAGTATTTCTAGCCTACCTAAACTCTCAATCAAATTTGACCTAAATATCAAGTAAATATTGAAATGTTAAAAACACGAAACTAACTTTTTGGACAAAATTCTATATTATGTGCGAATCATTCATGTGATCTACTTCAGTTAAAAAGAAGGCACTCCAAGCTATTTTGTGCAGATCTAGAATCTTGAAATGAATTCAAACATATATCTGAGGGAAAAACAATTTGACTTCCAATACAAAACTAGACATTAATGTAAACCAAGCTTAAATAAGATATGACATGAATCTTACAACACTATTCTTTCACCTATTCGAACCTTTCTTACTCTGTTTAACTTTTGGGATCTTCAATACAAAACACACAGAACACAAATAAGCAAACAGTGTATGAACATAAATCCTTACAACAATGCATGTAGATGACAATATTCACAAATAAGATATCAACACTATGTGAAGAGGGCCCCCCCTCCAGACGTTGCTCAAAGAACAAGTAAAATCTTAAAACTATATTTTAATTATCAGTTGAAAATGAGTTTCATAAAAATAAGTATGTCTCTGTATATCCCCTTTACACTAATAAAAAACCATAATTTATACATAAAATGTCACTGGAACTGAATCTTAAATCCCAGAAACAACTTTGTCAACTTTGGATGAGATCCCACAAATATGGGTTAGACGGTCAAATTAGAACAGTTAGCATTAGTGTCCCAGCCTTATCTCCCAATACCTTACGATTTTTGACAAACAATTTTTGGGTTTTGTATCCAGCTAGATTTTCTAAAAACCCATTTGGTGATTTTTTCAGATATGCTTCCAACTGCACGAAAACTGAGGCACAAAAGATGAGTTCCAAATATTTTCCTGCAAAATTTTTGGGTATGATTTTTTTAGAATTTTTTTATCATCTTGAGATCCGTGTAGCCAAATCAATACCTGTTGCTATGGGAGGTAGATATCATCATCATATAAAAAATAATGTGTCCAAATTGGTTTAATAAACCTGGAATAATGAGAACAATCGAATAATCCTTCAAGTAAGTGCTGAAACAAGTGCTAGATTAGGTAGAGAATTGGGTATCGGATCGGGTACCGAATTGGTGGAAGAAATATCCAAGATAACCAAAGAGATATACCCCAAATAATTCATTTATCAGATATAATCTTTTAAACTTATGCTTAAAAATGAATAAATAAGATGGAATAATGATAAAAGTATACCTTGTTATGAACTTCATGAAATAGCCTTCAAATCCATGCAAATGATGTCTAAGTAAGCATTACACATGAGAACATTTAATGAAAAGACTTGGTTCCTTATATGAGGTATAGATAAAATATGGGTAAAACAGGGAGCCATCATCTCCCCCACACCAAAGATCTTGCATGTCCCAATGCAAGGAGACAAGATTGATATTCAAAATTTATGACATGACCCACTCAAAATCCTGAGGCATTAACCAGCACTTGCACCTGTGGAGAAGAAGAAACAGGTTTTGGTTGGGTGCTCTTGAGTTCTTCTAACTGATGCTCTTGATTTCTGATAAAAAGATCTCTGCATTCCTGAAATTATGTTAAATATAAAAGGTCACAAAGAGACATGGTCTCATGGCGATTGATCATGGTTGGAATGTAGAGTATCAAAATAGAATGGTTGTGTTGAGGCCTAGAAAATCACAAGCAACAATGGCAAGGGATTCTCCCCAGTAAACGTTCCCAACTAGCCCGTTACTGTTTGTTATGGGGAATCCGTCTGGTTTATGGTCCGGCTACTATAGGTCAAGTAACAAAATAAAAAGGTTTTACCGGTTGCGGCCCGGTACACCGTGTGTGTTTTAGTTTTTTAGTATGATATGCAAGTGCCTAGCTAAGAATGCAGATTGATAGAGAATATGAGGAGCGGTCACAATGTGATGCACAGGTTCTTACCTCTTGTTTTACCTCTCTCGCATCTAAATCACACACAACAAGAAAACTAAAAATACTTAACTAAAATTTCCCTAGGGAGTGATATTATCATTTAATCAGTAATGTATTATTGTTCATGCACTAAGAAAAATCACAGGCAGTTGTTCTTTATTTCAAAACACATAAACATGAATAGATAGATGAACAACAAGATAGCTTATTGTTTATCAAAAGCATTCATTACTCATAGTGGAAATTCCATAAAATAAACTAGAGAGCATTCATACAAGAACATAGGTTCAACAAGTTAGAACGATCTCACAGTTAATGGATAAAAGCTGAAAACGAAATAGTTCCCCTTCAACAACATCCATTGCACAGCATTTGAACATTCCACCAAAGCTTTCTCCAACATGAAAAATTGTAATTATCTATTGCAAAAGCAAATAGTTCTTCTTACAACATGTTCTCACAAGTCTAACTGGGAAAATGTCCTTTCTTCTATCTAACTCTCCTATACTTATACTACAAGCCAAACTCTTGGACTACCCCTCGGTGACCTTTGGGCTCCCCCAACCATTTAATCTCACAATTTTGTCTTTTGTGAGTGCTCATGATTCATACAAACGTTACATTTCAAACTAAGATTTAAAAGAACTTTTATAAAAAGGACCAGCTTGGTAACTGACGAAATCTCCCCCAAGCCTGGGCCTCTGCTGCTATCGATTTCTCTGAGATCTCAAACCTTTAATTTCTTCTTCTCTATTTCTTCATTTTCTTTCTCTTCCTTCCCTGCAGCCTCATTTTTTCTGCTTAGTCTTCTAGACATATCATCTCTGCAGCAGCCATCGCCCTGTCATGAACAACCAGTTCTTAGATCACTTAGCTTTTGACAAATTAACTCAAACTGAATTAATACATGCATTCTATAACATGAGCTATAAACAATATTAATACATGAAAATAAAAATGATAAGGTAAAGAAAATCCTGCACGCTGGGTCCGGAAAACTTCTAAGCCTGCTGTCCCACTAAACCACAGTCCCAACAGAACAGATTCTTCATCTAAAACCAAACTGCAACTGAACTAACTAGAAACCCCACGAAAGAAGTATGAATCTAGAAAATGCAACCGCCACCTCTCAAACACCAAACCCCTGAACTGCACTCTTCACTTCAGAAAAAACCTCAACTCAACCAGCACCCATGGGAAAACTCCGCCATCCCAAAAAATAGAGTAACCGCACAACAAACGGTGGGAAACCCTACCGACAGTCGAGAGCAAAAACACTTAGCATCGGATGATCAGTTCACTGAGAAGCTACAACAGCGGGCGACAAATAGAGTATGGGCTCCGTGGCCAAATAAAATGTCGATGAAATAAACACTAGAGACAACATCATCGGACATCGAAATGACTATAGCATTAGATGGTCAGTTCGCTACAGGACCGCAATGACGGAGAACAATCAGGCTAAGGGATCCACGACAAATAAAACAAATCGGCGAAAACCATAACAAACCATCAGCAAGAGGAATAGGTATAAGTTGGACAGTTAGCCTGCTAAGGAATCGCAATGGTGGACAACGCATGGTCTAAGGGTTCCGCAATAATAGAAAACAACAGTGAAAATCAAACCATTGATGAAAATCAGAACAAACCATGCTGGATGGTTAGTCCGCTCCGAAGCTGCAATGGCAGGAATAAAAAAGACTATGACTTTCGATCAAAGTCATAAACTGCTCCGAGTGCGAAAATAAAAAGTCATCTCAAGAAAAAGTTTGAACCAACAAAGTCACGTAATCGGTGAAAGAAAAACTAACCATCGGCCCATTCTTCATCTGTCCTCCGAAACGGTGTCGATATAGAAGGCTGATGCTCTGACCATGATAAAACAAAAATGCCGATATTCCAAAGAAAACAAAATAGGTAAAGGCACATCAGTGAAAAAATAAAAACTAGGCATCGGAACGTTCATTGTTTAATCTCCGCAACGGTGCCTGCGTAGAGAACTACGGCCCCGATTTACAGTTTGATAAGCTTCCGACAGTGAAAAAGGAAATCATCCATAAGTCAAAGCATCAAGTTCAAGTCATCAGCATTAGTAGATAAAGATAGTGATTCAACAATTTAACTCAATTCAACCTCAAAGAGTAGCAAAGGAACAACAAAGTTCAGCAATCAAAACAGATCCAGGCAAGATAAAATTTACAAGGAGGGTCCAAAATTTTTAAAAATTTGGGAAAATGTTGCAGTTGCAACAATTGGCAGCTACTTGGTGAACCCAGATCTCTGGACAACTTCTTCCTTAAGTAACAGACTGTTCTAACAATAAAACCAACATGTTGAATTCTTCTAGATGTCTGGATTTCTAAAATGGAAAATATATGTACTTTAAATCATTGATGATATTCCAATTTAGGAAAATGGAAACCAAGATCTCAAAGTCAAGATGACTCTTATGAGGCCAGGAAGATGGGTTTCATTTTTTACCTCTGTCTTCGGGTAGCTTACAGCTTGGACACCACAAGATTGTAACATATGGTAAACATAAATATTCATTTGTTCCTCATTCCCATGCCATTTTGTACTTTTTTGTGCTTTTGGAATTTTTTGTCCTTTTGATTCCTCCTCATGCCTTTCTTTCTAAATTTTTTATTCAGGTTCCTCTATCCATAGTGTCCTTTTGTGTGAGAGATGTATTTAATTTTCAACTCACGGACGGAGAAGAACTTTTGGCAATCATGTACTCATATGATTGAATACTTTGTTTTGATACATATTTCTCTTAGGAGTTTTGAATCTTATTATCCTTTTGGCTTTCAATTCTTGGCATGGGATCATTTATATATAATATACTATTTACCCTGCTTCCTTTCTATGGGTCTTTTGTTGTCACCCCCTAGGACATTTTAATTGTGAGATGCATGGAGCCTCGAAATAGTATTCCAGACCATTTGATCTTGAGTTATTTTAAAGGGATTAAGTAGGAATTCAATGTGTTCACAGCCATTTAGGAAAACTGCTAAACTAGAAGAGATTCTTTTAGATAAAACAATAGTACACAGTCTTATAATCAAGGATGTTAGTTGATCCAGAATTCTGATGCTCTCCATGCAACCAAAAGTTTGCTTCTTTTATTGAAAACAATCAAAATCTAAACTAAAAACAAACATACATAAAATAAATAAAAAATAAACAACCAATCAATTAGTTTATTTATGTACAAAACAAAAACAAAAATAAGGAAAAATAAGGTTTGAGAACTAAACCATTAACTGGTAAGTTCTTTTCCCACCCCTGTATATCTTGCAATTTGTAGGTTGAGGGGCCAAGTTTTGCTGCAATCTGAAAAGGGACTACCCATAATTGTTGAAACTTCGTGTGCTTCTCCTTCTCATCATGTGGGTGATCCCACTTAAGAACTAGGTCTCCCACTTCAAATTCCTTTGTTCTAGATTTGTGCTTATCAAACCACCTTTTCACTACTTCCTGTTGTTGCTTAAAACGTTCTTTGGCCCTGGATCTAGACTCTTCTTCCTTCAAAAGATTATAGATTCTAATTCGAAGGATTTCGTTATCTGTGCCTCTAGACTCTTGGGCTATTATGGAAGATGGTAGCATAATGTTAGGAGGAAGTGTGGCCTCTTTCCCATAAACAAGGGTATACGATGACACACCTAAGGAATTCTTGGGTGTGATCCTATCAGCCCAAAGAGAATTAGGTAGTGCTAAATGCCAACTTCTCTGGTTTTCTATCATGGTCTTTTTTAAGATCCTAATAAGATTCTTGTTTGTAGATTCTGCCAAACCATTTCCTTGGGGGTAGTAGTTGGCAGAATAATGCAACTTCATTCCTTTTTCATGAGAAAATGCAGTTAATCTAATAGAAGAAAAATAAGTAGCATTATAAAAAACCAGGGAAATTGGAACCCCAAACCTGGTCATAATATGGTCTTGCAAGAAATCCATGACTGCATCTTCATTGACCTTATGTAGTGAATGGCCTCAACCCATCTAGTGAATTAGTCAGTTGCCATTAAAATATATTTTTGTTGCAAGGAATAATTTGGTTTTATTTCTCCAATGATATCAATTCCCCACTGCTCAAATGGTTCCATTATCATCACAGGATTCAATGGTTCTACTGCTTTGGCTTGTCTTCCCCCACACCTATAGCAGATATCACACTTTCTAACATGGGCATGAGCATCCTTGAACAGCATGGGCCAATAGTATCCGGCCCTGAGAATCTTGTGGGCTGTCGTATCTCCAGAAAAATGGCCTCTAGCAGGCCCATCATGTAACTCTGTTATGACCTTTTTTGCGTCTTCTTTCTCTAAGCATATGAGAAGGACTCCATCATAATTCTTCTTGAATAAAATTCCATCAATGATCTGATATGCAGCTGATTTAAGGTGTAACGCTCTTCTCTGTTTAGAATTCCAATGTTATGGAAACAATCCTTCCTGAAGGTAATGAACAAGGTCTCGGTACCAAGAATTTGGAGCTATGAAAAGAGGACATACATCCATCATATGTAATTCAGCTTCATTTTCCCAATCGTTTTCTTCATTGTTTTTACCTTAAGCCATTAATTTGCACAGTCCTTGTCCTTTAACTATGCATGCTAGTTTGAATTCAAGGTTATATTCTTGTAAAGCTGCTACCCAGTTGCCTCTTCTTTCTCCTAATTCCTTTTGTATGAAAAGAGACCTCACAGCTGGGTGTGGAACTATTACCTTTGTCCGGTTCTTAAGTATGTATGGCTTGAATTGTTTTTACAGCTTTGAAGATTGCATAATATTGTTTATCTACCGCTGGGTAATTCAATTTGCCCCCCTGCAGACCGGTGCTCATAAATGATATGGGGAACTCATCTCCTCCATCTTCCTTCTAAGTAAGCACCGCTGCTAGTGAATCGTCAGAAGCGAAAGTGTATAAAATAAATCAAAATCTGTACTTTTGAGAGATGGTGCATGAGCAATATATCTCTTTATTTTACTGAATGCATTCTTCTCTACATCAGTCCACTTGAATTGTACACTTTGTTTCACCATTTGCTGCAAAGGTTTAACAATTTGAGTGAAATCCGGCACAAACCTTCGCACGGAATTTATTGTCCCCATGAATGATTGCATCCCTTTTTTGTTATGGGGTAAGAGGATCTGTTTAATAGATTTGATCCTTTCTAGGTCTATGGAGATCCCCTTTTTAGAAACCACGTGACCCAGTAGCTTTCCTTCTATAACAGCAAACACACATTTCCTTGGATTCAGTGAGATGTCGTATTTTCGACAACATTCGAAAATTTGTTTTAAATGGAATGCGTGTTCTTCTCTCTTCTTTGAAAATATCGTTACATCATCGAGATACACTACAACACTACAACCAATTAGACCGCAGAAAGCTATATCCATAGCCCTCTGGAAATTAGCTCTAGCACTAATGAGTCCGAAGGGCATCCTTCTGTAAGCAAAAGTTCCCCATTTTGTTCTGAATGTAGTCTTAAGTCTGTCTTCCTCAGCTACTAACACTTGATTGTAACCAGAGAATCCATCTAATAACGAAAATAACTCAGAACCCGAAACCATCTGCAATATCTGTTCCATGGGTGGGACTGGATAGTTGTCTTTGTCTGAAGCACGATTTAGGTTTATGAAATCCACACATAATCTGTTTTCTCCATATTTCTTCCTTACTGGTACCAAATTTGAAACCCATTTTGAGTGTCTAACTTTGAATATAATTTTGGCATCCAATAATTTCTTCACTTCACTCTGAATTAATGGCTCCAGTTTTGGATGCATCTTCCTCAAAGGTTGCTGATAAGGCTTGACTCCAGATATAATAGGAATGATGTGTTGTACAATATTGGTATCATATGTTTTAAGTTCTTCATATGTCCAAGAAAATACATCTTTGTACTGTTTGATCAAACTAATGAACTTATTTCTTTCACCCGGGGAGCAACACTTTCCCAAATTTACATATTTGGGTTTAACTTCAATTCCCAAATTTATCAGCTCGAATTGCAAAGATGATCTGCGAGTCTTGACATTTTCTTGTCTTATGAACTTGCTGTCTAAATCAAACATCCACTCTAAAGTCCTGACCCCTTTAGGAATGAAGTTGTCAAATTTTAATTCAACTTGGTGTTCTTCGTCATCGATAATTGCCCCTTTGAAAGTTCATCATTCATTAAACATTCCAAGATTTGTTGATCATCATCAAACACTTGTAGATTAGTGATCATGTTTGGAACCGAAGGCTTGAAAAGTGATTCAATAGAACACTTGTTATTTGTAGGCACAAGCCTTGCAGCCGAGGTAGCTAACAAGTCAGCTGCTGCACTCTTAAGTCCAAGAATGGATAAAATATTAAATGCATAAAAATTTGTCAGCAAATCCCATACTTCATTCTGATAAGATTTTAAATGAGGTGAGATGCAATGTATCTGTTTTCGAATCTATTTTACAATTATTTCAGAATCCCCATATACTTTCATATTTTCTACTTTTAATTCAATTGCTTTCTTTAGTCCTTGAACTAATGCTTCATATTCGGCTGTTTTATTGGTACATTCAAAATCTAATCTACATGAAAGAAAATGTTTATTCTTCTTTGGATCAATCAGGACACAACCAGCTCGTGATCCTTCCAAAGTTTTAGATCCATCAAAAAACAGTGTCCAACAACTATCTACTTCTATTGTACTTGAATCAACAACTACATCTGAAACTAATTCTACTATTTTACAGTCAAATTCATCAGCCCGTGAAAACCAAAGGAGATCAGGCTGTGTGTCTGGTGTGCCACTGACTTCTTCCACTTCGTAGTTTCCCGGTTCTAGTTCAATGAAGTAATTCCCCATTTATCTTTTTGCAGACTGAAAGTGGCATAACATTTACTGATGCCCCTGAGTCCACTAAACAGTTGTGTACGGTATGGTTGAAAATTTCAAAAGTCAGGAGAAATGGTGGAGTTTTGCATTTAGGATTACCTCCCACACTTGCTTCACCAATTTCCTCTTCTTCCGGTTGATTGTCAGTGGGAAGCTTTTCTTCAGGAATCTTAAGTGCTTTTAACAATATTTCTTTCTTCTAAGGCATATTACACATTTCAAACAACGAGATATTTGCCTTAGCCCTCTTAATATTTTCCACAATGTCATATTCCATATTATGCTCTTTGATATTATTTTTTACATCATCAGTCTTCTCTTCAATGGGCTTGACAGGCATGTTGGTTTGCTTTGGATCTTGACTCGTAATGGTGAATTCAGGTATTTTATCAGCTGTGGTGCTTTTATGAATTTTCTTTACGTTCTCTTGAAGTTTCTTAATTTTTGGGATTACTGATCTGTCTTTACTTAACAAGCCATGACTTCTTGTTGTCACATTTGTTTCTTTTGTTTCTTCCTCTTCTGTATCAAAAAGTGAGACACAGTCCCATAAAACCAGAGCATCATCCTCTTGTTTTTCTGTGGTTTTACTATCCTTTTCTTCTTCATTATCAGATTCTGTTAATTTAGAGTCCAATAGCTGATTCATAACTAATGTCATCGAATTTATCCATTGAGGGCAATTTATTTCAGAATGGAGCTGTTGATGAAAAGTGAAAAAGTTATCCATACCTACCTCTGTCAAGTTCATTGTTGCAGGACTGTGTGGAGGAGGTTTATGTTGATTGTTGTCCTCTCTCCTCTTATAGTAAGGCTTAAAAGATTTCTGAGTTTCCTTTTCTTTTTCCAAATCTATTATTCTGTTAGATAGCTTCTGCATCATTTTTACCATCCCCTCAAAGTCATGTGACTGCTCTTCCTTGGGCTTAGTAAATAATAAGGCTTTCTTGCCAAAAGTTTTTTCTCCTGACTACTTAGGATAGTCTTCTATGCTCTATCTTTCAGCTTCTACTCTCTCAACTTCTTCATAAGTTTCTGATAATGTGGGTTTGACTTTCATCTTGGAAAACATGGCCAAATCAGGCCCTAAAGTTGAAGTATAGTACTCAATTAGAACTTTATTAGAGGACTTATTAGTTGCAGATAAATTCTTAAGATAAGCAGCAAACCTTTGGGTAAAATTATGCACCTTTTCTTTTCTTTCTTTCTTTAAAGCGCACAAACCTTTCATGAGAGATGCATGAGTCTTTTGGGCTACGTATTTGCTTCTGAATATCCTTTCAAAAGTATCCCAGTCTGGGATTGAGTTTGTAGGAAGACGAAAATACCATGAGGCTGCTGCTCCTTTAAGGGTATGTGGAAAAATTCTACAGACTACATCTTCATGTTCTCCAACCTTTAGTCCTTATATGGCCAAGTAGAAAATTTGCAAGTGATCATCTACTAAAATATTTTCAGTAGGATGAAACTTAGGCAGCATTTTTTCAAAATCCTGAGGTAAGTCATGCAAAGGAGGTGTTAGGTTTAAAGGTGATCTGGCTTTCTAAGCAGGTGGTGGATTTGGTGGGTTAGGTGGCTGGTTTGCATTTACGCCTGCCATGATTCTAGGTGGAGAGTGAGGTGGTGAATGAACAAGAGTATTAATAGGTGAACTGTAAGGTGTGTTTGGGCCCACTTGATTCAAATGTTGAACAACTTCCTGCAAGGTTGTTTCTACCAATTCTTCCAAATCTCCAACCAAAACTGAGTCTTCCAATACATGACGTTATTTTTTCTTATACTCTCTTTTGGGTAAATCAGGGACAGTCGGTAATCCTCTGATCTTTTTCACATAAGCCCTAGTATGTCTTCTCAGATCATTAACAACTTCGTTGTCCATAGAATACAAGTGTTCTTTCCACTTCTCTTCAGTAATCAGATTGGGAAATAAACTGCTTTCTAAACTATCACTGGTGGAGTAATTTCAAGGAAATGGGTTTCCTCAGCCATCCATGCACTAGCGGCCCTCCTTCTAGTGCCAAAAACTGTTGAGGCTTGTTGGAGACATTTACCACCATACACACTCTTTTTGGTCAAATTGGCCTAGTTAAACCACTATCCTAAGTATAATTGACATTATTGACATTAGTGGAGCATTAATTGCCATCATCCAGTCACACCCACGCCTACCTATAGTCAAGGAGGCTAACTTAGCCTTCTCCTACAGTCAAGGAGCCTAACTCGAGCACTCTGGAGGTGATTTGAGTAATATTAATGCACCTAATTAATAACTGGTGGTTACAATCAGTTCAACTGGTCAGTTAAGGTGCCTCCTCTCATTAAATATATTATTTAATGATTATTTATTATTATTTAATGATCTGGAGTCAACAGGGGCATCTCCACCAACTTCTGATGATCAGTTCAGCTTCAGTTAACCTCATCGAGGTTCATTGAAGTCATGGAGCACTAGCACTTGATGGTTGGCTTGCTATGACATGTGTTTGATCTCCTTCAGTTGAGATTCAGTCATTTAGGGTTTGGTGAGTCAATTAGGGTTTTGGCCAAGTGGTTAACTGAGTGTGAACCAATGGTTTACAGTCAGTTAATCCAGACTCACTCATTGATTTTGAATTTCCTCCTTAGGTATTCGAATTCCTCATTGATTCAAGCTATTGCTTGACATTGTTATTGCAACCATTCATTGTTTATTAAATATACAGAGAGGAAACCAATTCCAGTTCCGATTAACACCATTTCTGAGTTATTTGTTGATTATTTATTAATGATATTGATTATTTGTTCCTAGATCAATGTGCAAGAATTAATATGGTATCGGAGCATACGGCGGGATGAAGATCTATCTCTCAAAAACAAGCTTTTTGACAGATTTCTCCATGAAAAGTGAGCAATAGCTCAAAATTCCAGCACTGCACCAGAAACCAAGGATTACCACTCAATATCCCAAGTAAAGAACATGTTGATAAATCTTGCTTGATTGACTATGTTGGGTGTGATGAAAGCCTAGAATGTGCAGGCTGTCCGACCTTATTTTTCCCTTTCTGTTTTGATTTTCAGGTTTCTACAGGTGAAGCATTCGCTACAGCACATCTAGATGGCCTCCTCAACAGATCTCTTGACTGCATACAATTTACACTCATGGAAAATTTATATGGAGATTCAGTTGCACTCCAAAGGACTTTTTAGAGTCACCATGGACACTGAAGTTGAGCCTGGATCCACCGTAGAAAAATCAAGATTTTTGAACAAGAAGGATGAAGCCTTCGGTTTCTTATGCCTCTCTATTTACTGAGACCTTCTCTTCCATATTACGGATTTGAAGACACCGAAAGAAATATGGGACAAATTGGAATCTCTACATGGAAAGCATGATGACTTGAGGGTTTACCAGCTCGAAAATGAACTCATGTCTCTCCAACCTTCCAATTTCGAGACTCTGAATGATTTCTTTACAAAGTTCAAGCATACTGTTTTACTCTTGAAGCAATGCATTGTGGAGAAGGAGGATGATCAGCTCATCCTTGCCATTCTCTCCAAACTCGAGGCTGATTATTCAGTTTTTGTTTCTACATTCCGTGTGGGGAAGCTCACAACCCCTGGATGGAAGATGCCTACACTCAATGCCTTCATTGAGTCCCTAACTAATGAACATGACAAGCTTGTCCATATGGGGATCATCCGATCTTCCCATGATCAAGCCCTCCATGTCTTGGGGCCCAAAGATCTGAGGGGTAAAGGAAAGCAGTAGAAAAATCAGAAAACTAAATTTGATGCTCCCAAGCCTAGAGTTGAAAACTAGCAGCATGCTGAATCTTCCAGCTCAAGGAAGAACAAAGGAAAAGGGAACAATGGGAAAGAAAACTTCAAGTGTTCTTATTGCGGGAAGGGTTTTCACCCTGAACATGCCTACATGAAGAAAAATCTTGATGAAGCAACCTCTCTCGTTGAGAGGAATCACATCAATCTTCCAAAGAGATTTTGGAGGAGAGATCACCAAGATCAGGAACCACAGCATGAGAAAGGTCATGCCCTCATGTCAAGCACTTCAAAGTCCAAAGCATTGCTGATTGAATATAGAGCTTCAAATCACATTATGGCTGAAAAAGACTCCTTTTCATCCTTAGAGACCGGCAAATCCATCCCCATCCACATGGGAGATGACTCCACCATCATTTCCGAAGAACAAGGTACTATAGATCTTGAAAATGTTTTTTTCTCTAATGTTTTGTATGTATTGTCTCTAGAAGAAAATATCCTTAGTGTCTATCAAATGACACATACATGAATGCCTAAGAGAGTCTCTTTCAGCCCAAATGATGTTGAGATAATATAAATTGCATCTGGGAAACTCATTGCAAAAGGCCTTGCAAATCATCATGCAAAATCCTATGAGTTCTCTCACTTTGTTACGGATGCAAAGCCCACTGCTCTGATAACTCATGGAAATGATGTTAGTAGGATGTGGAATGAGAGGTTTGGCCATATTAATTTCAAATATTTTCATAAATTACAGAAAAAATCCATGGTTGAAGGCCTCTCAGTCATTAAGGCAACCACGGGAGTTTGCAAGGGCTGTGTGATTGGAAAACACCCTGAGCACAAGTTCGATCGGGGGAAGGCAAACCGAGCTACAAGCATATTGGGGCTGATACATTCTAATATCAGAGGTATAATTCCCGTTACATCCATGAATGGATCAAGGTACCTCCTTACTTTTATTAATGATTTTTCAAGGTATACATGGGTTTTCTTTCTAAAAAAGAAATCAGAAGTATGTGAAAAATTTTCTGAATTGAAGGCCTTGATCGAAAATGCCTCTGGGCTTAAGATCAAGAACTTGAGATCTGATAATGGAGGGGATTATGTCAGTAATGAGTTTCTGTACATATTCTCCCAAAGTGGTATTCAGGTCCAGCATTCAATTCCCTACACTCCCCAGCAGAACATAGTAGTGGAAAGGAAGAACCGGTCTCTCAAGGAGATGACCACTTGTATGTTGGAGTCAAAGAAGCTTGCTGTAAATTTGTGGGCTGAAGCCATGCATGCTGCAGAATAAATTTAGAATAGGGTACCACACTCATTCGTGAAATGAAAGACTCCTTTCGAAGCATACTTCGGACACAATCCGGATGTGTCGAACCTACGGGTGTTTGGGTCCACTGCATGGGCCCGGATTTCGCTTGATAAAAGAAGGGCTTTGCAACCGCAAATAATAGAATGTCTATTTATTGGGTATCCTGATGAATATAAATAATTCAATCTACTAGATATAAATACCAAACATATCATCATCGAGAGAAGTGTCAAGTTCGATGAGCCTCTTTAGGAGATGGAACTAGTGAAGGAGAAAACTGCTGAATTTTCTTCCTATTCTACTGAATATTTGGATGATGAAATTGGGGGTGATGACCCTGATTTGGATCCTATGATTTCTGATATCATTTTGCATCAATAATCAGATGATGAATCAGAATCTTAAGTGCAAAATCATCTTCCTACATGGGCCCAACAGACACTCTCCTCCGCAGTAGACAACATTGGAAATCTGGATGATCCAAGGAGAACTCGGTCTGATTTCCAAAGAGCAGGTATTGCGCTCTCTTTTTCTGATAATTTTCTGTTAGAAAATTGCTATTTGATGATTATTTTAGATACAAAATCCTACTACCATGCTCGAAATTATTTGAGATGGAAAGTTGCCATGGATGAAGAGATGAATTCTCTTTAGAAAAACACTACTTGGGAGCTAGTTTCTCTTCCTCCGGGAAGGAAATTGGTTCAATGCAAGTGGGTGTTTTGAACAAAGGTTGCTGCTGATGGAAGCACCTACAAATATAAGGGAAGTCTGGTAGAAAAATATTTCTCTCAGGTCCAAGGAGTGGACTACCATGAGACCTTTGCACCGGTTGCAAAAATGGACTCCATCCGCCTTGTTTTGGCAATTTTAGCATCCAAGCACTGGGAGGTGCATCACATGGATGTTAAGTAAGCCTTTATGCATGGAGATATTCATGAGGAGATATACATAAATCATCCTTAGGGCTACATCACTGATCCATCTTTGGTTTGCAAGCTAAAGAAGTCACTATACGGGTTAAAACAGGCCCCAAGAGAGTGGTATTCCAAGATGGATGCCTTTCTTCTCTCGCAAAACTTTCAGAGATGTAGATAAGATCCAAATGTGTATTTACAGCAGCATGATGTTCATATAATTATAATTTTTTTATATTTTGATGACTTACTGATCACAGGTAGCACAGTTTCCTCCATTTTAGCCATCAAAACTGCTCTCCACAATGCCTTTGAAATGAGTGATTTGGGGCTTCTAAAACAATTTTTGGGGCTTGAAATCGAGCAAAATTATGATGGGATTATGGTCACTCAGTACAAATAAAATTCAGACCTATTAGTCAAGTTTAATATGGCTGAATGTAGGCCTGCACCATTCCCTTTCCTTTCAGGGATAAGCCTTGAAGAAGGAAAACACACACCTCCCATGGACTGCACTATCTATCGACAACTAATTGGTAGCTTGTTGTACTTGACACATTCTAGGCCTGATATTTGTTATGCCATGAATGCTGTATCAAGACACATGTATCAGCCTCATGATATTCATTGGAAGGTATCCAAGAGGATCCTCCAGTATATTCAGGGAACTAGGACCTACGATATTCACTATGCTGCAGACTCCGAGCTAGAGCTGGTTGGATACACAGATTTCGA
Source organism: Pseudotsuga menziesii (assembly GCA_001517045.1). Classification (NCBI taxonomy): domain Eukaryota; kingdom Viridiplantae; phylum Streptophyta; class Pinopsida; order Pinales; family Pinaceae; genus Pseudotsuga; species Pseudotsuga menziesii. Next base: position 608,059 of record LPNX010649094.1, read on the forward strand.
TTGGGCGGGTGATTCTATTGATTGAAAGTAAACTTTTGGATATGTATTCATGTTTGGTGGTGGCCCCATTTTCTGGTCAAGCAAAAAGCAGGCTGCCATAGCACTATCTTTGGCAGAGGTCGAGTATCGGGGAGCGGTGAATGCTTGCGTCAAAGCAGTTTGGTTGCAAGGCATTCTTTTAGAGTTTGATATTGGTAGTACTTTGTCCACTATCCTCTTTTGTGACAACCAGAATGCTATTAAGATATCCATGGATCTAGTTACCAGGAAGAGGACCAAGCATGCAGAGATTCACATGCACTACACCAGGGAGCTAGTGCATGACAAGGCCATCATTCTACAATACTGCTTGAATGATGAGCAGATTGCAGACATCTTCACCAAGAGATTTTCAAAAAATAAATTCACTTACCTCCGTTCACTATTAGGGGTGATTTCATCAAGGTGATTCAGACTACTTTCAATGTTTAGCTTGAGGGGGGGTTTTTCCCACTGGGTTTTCCCTCTTTTCCTCACTTAGTTTGTTTTGAGCATTGTTTCAGTTTCAGCATTGTACAAGGTGACCTATGGCCTTAGTTGCTGAGGCCCTAGCATTTTTATGCATCTATGTTTTCTAACTCTTCCTGAGTATAGCTTAAGGGGGGGTGTTGGAGACATTTACCACCATACACACTCTTTTTGGTTAAATTGGCCTAGTTAAACCACTATCCTAAGTATAATTGACATTAATTGATATCAGTGGAGCATTAATTTCCATCATCCAATCACACCCACGCCTACCTACAGTCAAGGATGCTAACTAGAGCACTTCGGGGGTGATCTGAGTGATATTAATGCACCTAATTGCTAACTAGTGGTTACAATCAGTTCAACCAGTCAGTTAAGGTGCCTCCTCTCATTAAATATATTATTTAATGGTTATTTAATGATTATTTATTATTATTTAATGATCTGGAGTCAACAGGGGCGCCTCCACCAACTTCTAATGATCAGTTCAACTTCAGTTAACCTCATCGGGGCTCATTGAAGTCATCGAGCACTAGCACTTGATGGTTGGATTGCTATGACATGTCTTTGATCTCCTTCAGTTGGGATTCAGTCATTTATTGCACTCTGACTTCAGTTAGGGTTTTGGTCAAGTGGTTAACTGAGTGTGAACCAATGGCTTACAGCCAATTAAGCTAGACTCACTCATTGATTTCGAATTTCCTCCTTAGGTATTCGAATTCCTCATTGATTCAAGCTATTTCTTGACATTGTTATTGTAACCATTCATTGCTTATTAAATACATAGAGAGGAAACCAATTCTGGTTCTGATTAAAACCATTTCTAAGTTATTTGTTGATTATTTGTTGATGAGATTGATTATTTGTTCCTAGATCAATGTGCAAGAATTAATAAGGCCTGGAAAATCGCAGGAAACAACAGCAAGGGATTCTCCCTAGTAAACGTTCCCAACTAGCCTGTTACTGTTTGGTATGGGGAATCTGTCTGGTTTACGGTTTGGCTACCGTAGGTCATGTAACAAAATAAAAAGGTTTTACCGGTTGCGGCCCGGTCCACCGTGTATGTTTTAGTTTTTTAGTTTTTTAGTATGATATGCAAGTGCCTATCTAAGAATGTATATTGATAGAGAATACGAGGAGTGGTCACAATGTGATGCGTAGGTTCTTAACTCTCATCTTAACTCTCTCGCATCTAAATCACACACATCAAGAAAACTAAAACAACTAAAGTAAACTGTCACTAGGGAGCGAGATTATCATTTAATGAGTAATGTATTACTGTTGATGCATTAACAAAAATCACAGGTAGCTGTTCTTTATTTCAAAACACATAAACATGAATAGATAGATGAACAACAAGATAGCTCATTGTTTATGAAAAACATTTATTACTCATAGTGGAAATTCCATAAATTAAACTAGAGAGAATTCATACAAGAAAATAGGTTCAACAAGTTAGAACGATCTCACAGTTAATGGACAAAAGCTGAAAACGAAATAGTTCCCCTTCAATAACATCCATTGCACAACATTTGAACATTCCACCAAAGCTTTCTCCAACCAGAAAAATTGTAATTATCTATTGCAAAAGGAAATAGTTCTTCTTAAAACATGTTCTCACAAGTATAACTGGGAAAATGTCCTTTCTTCTACCTAACTCTCCTATACTTATACTACAAGCCAAACTCTTGTACTACCCCTCGGTGACCTTTGGGCTCCCCCAACCATTTAATCTCACAATTTTGTCTTTTGTGAGTGCTCATGATTCATACAAACGTTACATTTCAAACTAAGATTTAAAAGCACTTTTATAAAAAGGACCAGCTTGATAATTGACAAAATCTCCCCCAATTCTGGGCCTTTGCTGCTATCGATCTGTCTGAGATATCAAACCTTTAATTTCTTCTTCTCTGTTTCTTCATTTTCTTTCTCTTCCTTCCCTACTGCCTCATTTTTTCTACTTAGTCTTCTAGACATATCTTCTCTGCAGCATCCATCACCCTGTCATGAACAACCAGTTCTTAGATCACTTAGCTTTTGACAAATTAACTCAAACTGAATTAATACATGCATTCTATAAAATGAGCTATAAACAATATTAATGCATGAAAAGAAAAATGATAAGGGAAAGATAATCCTACACGCTGGGTCCGAAAAACTTCTAAGCCTACTGTCCCACTAAACCACAGTCCCAACAGAGTAGATTCTTCATCTAAAACCAAACTACAATTGAACTAACTAGAAACCCCGCGAAAGAAGCATGAATCTAGACAATGCAACCGCCACCTCTCAAACACCAAACCCCCAAATTGCACTCTTCACTTCAGAAAAAAAAACTCAACTCAACCAACACCCATGGGAAAACTCCACCATCCCAAAAAATAGAGTAACAACACAACAAACGGCGAGAAAACCCTACCAACAGTCGGAAGCAAAAACACTAAGCATCAAATGATCAGTTCACTAAGAAGCTGCAACAGTGGGCGACGGACAGAGTATGGGCTCCGTGGCCAAATAAAACATCGGCAAAATGAACACTAGAGACAGCAGCATCAGACATCGAAACGACTATAGAATCGGATGGTCAGTTCGCTACGGGACCACAACGATGGAGAACAATCAGGCTAAGGGATCCACGGAAAATAAAACAAATCGGTGAAAACCATAACAAAACATTGGCAAGTGGAATAGGTATAAGTCGGACGGTTAGCCTACTAAGGAGCCACAATGGCGGGCGACGCATTTTCTAAGGGTTCCGCAATAATAGAAAACAACGACAAAAATCAGAACAAACCATGCTGGATGGTTAGTCCACTTCGGAGCCGTAATGGCAAGAATAAAAAATACTACGGCTTCCGATCAAAGTCATAAACCACTCCGAGGGAGAAAAGAAAAATTCATCGCAAAGCGAAAGTTTGAACCAACAAAGTCACATAATCGGCGAAAGAAAAACTAACCATCGGCCCATTCTTCGTTTGTCCTTCGAAATGGCGGAGATATAGAAGGATGATGCTCTAACCATGATAAAATAAAAATTCCGATAGTCCAAAGAAAAAAAAACAGGTAAAGGCGCATCAACGAAAAAATAAAAACTGGGCATCGGAACGTTCATTGTTTAATCTCCGCAACGGCGACTGCGTAGAGAACTACGACCCTGATTTAGAGTTTGATAAGCTTCCGACAACGAAAAAGGAAATCATCCATAAGTCAAAGCATCAATTCAAGTCATCAGCATCAGCAGATAAAGACAGTCATTCAACAATTTAACTCAATTCAACCTCAAAGAGTAGCAAAGGAACAACAAAGTTCAGCAATCAAAACAGATCCAGGCAAGATAAAATTTACAAGGAAGGTCCAAAATTTTTAAAAAATTGGGAAAATGTTGCAGCTGCAACAGGTTGCGAGGGCACAAAGGGTATGGATGCAAACAACTAAAAGTAAATCTCCCTTTTCTATTCTCATGCCAATGTCAACCCATAATTACCAGGGATGTCATTATGGAAGCTTGATGCTAACAAAGTGGAAGAGTAACAAAAATGATGATATGAACGATGATCCATTATTTCCTTAATACTCCTACTTTCAATAACCAATGGCCACTTCAAGCCACATCTTGATATGTATAAGACCACGTGGAAGGTAATTTTTCGCCAACGATCATTTTCATAAAATGGAGGCATGCTCATTAAGATAATGTTATGGATAAAAACTTTAGATATTCAAATTCCTTATACTTTAACTATGACATATAAAAAGACTTAAAATGAAGTATTAAAAATATGAATAAAAACAATTATACCTCAAATGTAAGACATTATAGTTAAAGGATTCGATTTACCTCTAAATCAAAATTATTCCATTATTAAATTGAAAACAAATCAATAATTGAGTACCGAAATCGTCTTAGGATTGCATAATTTGTATTCCTTAATTTGGCACTCCAATACCAGATATCTCCTAATGTGTTTCATATCAAATTGGGAATTAATTACAGATCATTGTCCAAATCAAAGATTTGGACATTGATCATAAGACTAAATTTTAACTTTCCTTTGTTCCTTGATAAAAATATAGATCTGATAAGAGAAATGGTCAATCCATACATAATCAAATCTAATATTTGTAAAAAGAGAATAATGTAGGCCCAGATAAATGACCTTTATAAAACAAACTCTAGGTTTTATCAAGTTCAGCAATTTAATTGATCCAAAGTCAATTTGTTTACCTTTGTATTAATTCAATCCAACACCTTGTCCAGTACTCCATCCAGTACCTCCGATGTTAAGATATCAAAATATCCTCAAATTATAGTGATGGTATTGGTAAGATACTAGTGATAAGGTACATAGATCTCATTGTCATGTTCTGAACAAAAGGTCACTAATCAGTAAACTGAAATCTCAATCAAACGATCCTCAAAATAAATCCAATTCTTATCAACACAATTCAAATGCAGATATATTTTCCCTTCTTTATATAGCAAATTTATCATGGATCCACATGTTTTGCTTGAACAAGAGTTCCACCTACTAAAATTCATAAAAATACCAGTCAAATTGGTTCAGCTTTACACAAGAATATGCAAGTGATAAATATAAGGGTCCCTATCAAGTTCATTGAATCATTAGACATCCAAACACTATGGAGGCATATTCCTCCTATATAGTAAGGATTTGAAAGTAGAGAATCAAATTACCTTAAGGAGATTATCCAATGGATGTTAAATAAGTATCATTAAATTTATTTTTAACCTAACACATCTTTTACCTCTTACAAGAGTACCTCGTTCATGCAAGCAAGTATAAATAAAACATGATAATAGATACTAAAGTCAGAACCCACTTCCAACAAGCCAGTTCAGAACTCCGATGTGGTAACTATAATATCCAATAAATTTCTTCCCCAGGTAGTATGCCCCATTTCCAACAGGCCTGTTCAATACCCTGATGGGTTTTCTTGGTCATACCATAGGTCGGTACCCACTGCTAGCAGACTTATTCAACATCCCGACAGGTTAACCTATTACATCCTTTTTAATTTAGAGGATCTTGTCCCAAATTCACCTTAAAGATAGGATTTATAAATTTCTTACACATAGGTGAAATGGGGGAGTTTCTCTAAAAACCTTTTCAGGAGCGGAATGGTATTGGGTTGGAATATTTTTCTAGAACAATGCTTGTAAAAGTTTGGTTGCATGAATGATTAACTCTTGTAATTATGCTAATTCAAAGGAAGGTCTATATTCATATGTATTAGGGCCAATGGATGATAACCAAAAGATTCTTTAATATCAACAACCATCTTCCTATGGGTTTATTGTGGTGTCTTCAGAAAAATAATTCAAATCCCTTACCAGTTACTACTTGTAAAAGTACTTGCTCAGTCAAGTGTAAAACCAAGTCAAAGAATACTAGTGTACTTATCCTTTCATAAGTTAAACAACTTGAAGCAAGACTAGCTAGTAGAAAATATGAAAACAACGGGTCTCTAGATATATGACGAAAGGTACTTCTTTACAGTAGAAAATTAACAACCCAGTACAACTAATAAGTATCTTTGGAAAGTTTCAACCCTTTGCATAAAAAAAAACATGTTATAATTAATATGCCATTGATATTCAAGCAATGAGTGTTATTAGATTCTTAATTATTTGCAGTGAAAAGCAATGAATAATACCCATTGAAAAAAACAAATTTCACAGGAAATAGACAAGAATTGCTCAGTATAATTACAGTATAAACTTCATTAATCCCAATAGTATACAATATTGTTACATAAAGGAGAATTTGAATAATGTGGATAAGATTTGAAGATACCAACTCAACATGACTGCATGGCTAACTAGAAGTTTCTAAATCATTATCGGAGTTCAACATGCTAAATCCCAATCTCTCAATTAGTTATAATCAATCAAACCAGTCTAACTACAGTGGTAGGTGAGAAGTAGGTGAGAATTGCTTCCTTCCCACATGCATCGATGCATAATTGGAGCTAAATAAACTGGAGGCTATCTAACTAAATGTAACCAAAGCATAACTAAGCTTGACTAGTTACCAACTGCCAAAAACTGAACGAGGTTGGTACCGACATTCCTAGTGGCTCCTAAAATGTAGGGATTGGTCTAGGAGGCACCTAAACTAATGCATGAAGGTGCAGTTAGTTCTAGTTAGCCTCTATTGATGTTCCCCACACTCTAGTGACTGGTACATGTGAACCCATTAGTTCAAGTGGACCCAATAATAACTAAATTACTCCTAAGTTAGGAAAATATAAGCTAATAGAAAGTTTGGACAAAGGAGGATTATAAATCCTAACACCCCCCCTGAATCCTAACTTGGACAACTATAGGTCCTAGAAACAAGGCCAAAAGACACCAATATACAATCTAAAAGATAAAAAAAAATTCTTAATCAACCGAGGAAATAGGGAAAAACCTCATGGGAAACCTCCCCCTCAAAATAAGCAGGAATCAAGAGAAACAAGTTAAAAACTAGCAAAATCTTTTGCTGCACTTTGCAGCACTGTGTGGCAACAAAGGAGTATTCTGGTTCTTCTATGCAAAAAAATAATGAATCTATGCTTGTGAACCTCTGAATCCAAACTAAATGATTATTTCTAGAGGAATATTCCTCTTTGGAAGGAGAAGGATATGTTAAACTGAATCAGAAATATGGGCAACTGCTAAATGAAAACTGGACCCATGTAGAGCAACTGAAATCAACTAATGAGAGAGAAAAAGTACTTGAGAATTAGAACCATGTGAGGAAATGCCAAGAACCTGATATATTTCATCCTTGAACATAAAACGATGTGAGTTAAAATCATCCTCAAGTGTTAGGAGCAAGTGTCCAGGCGAATACAGAATGTCTCCATCTTTACTAGTTATGTGAGGAGATGAGCATGTGATCAAATAGATAGGTAGAGAATCCCTAGGACTATGGAGAGAGAATGATTGAGATCCATAATATGGTATATATTCATAAATAAACAATTATTCACAAAATATAATATCATCGAATTCATAAGAGAAAACTAACATCAAATCCCTAGCATCAATTTTGAAGGAGACTTGCAGTACTTGATTTGTCACGCCAAAATTAATGAGACCAGCTACAAGAATGATTGAAGGCTCTTGGAACTTAAAACTTGAACCAAATAATATCAGATAAGATCCAAATGATATCATATTATATCCAAATACGTTCATATCAGATCCAAAAATTTTGAATGACATCAAATCCCCAACAACAATTTTTAAGGAGACTTGCGGTACTTGATTTTTCACACCAAAATTGATGAGAACAGCTACAAGCATTACTGAAAGATATTGAAACTTAAAAATTGAACCAAATAATATCATATCATATCCAAATAAGATAATATCAGATCCAAATAAGTTCATATTAGATCCAAGAGTGTGCTCCACCAAGATGGTAGATGCACAATTTTCTCCTTCTTCAAAATCCTGAGTATTGGTGGATTCAATCAAGTAGGAATTTCCTGGAATCTCAATATCAATGAGAGTGAATGGATCACTCATAAAATCTTATATTCTTTCCAAAATATCCATGGTATTACTTATATGCACACCAATAACATCATTAGATATATATAAATCAAATTCCTCTTCATTTTATGAAAGAATCACCGGTAAACTATGCACAAAATTTAAAATAGAATAACCACTGGAGAATTTTTGTATAGAATGGAAGGAGAGTTTTTATTCAATAAAATAGATTCAAATGTCTTCTTCTGGATCATCCATATGAGAATATGAGATATCAAATATCTCATAAACTTCTGAAGCAACAGGAGAAGGAGTCACTCCAAGGAGACTTTCTTCAATCCGAATCGACTATATGGGATATTCTTCTTCTTCATTATCTTCAACAATTTTATTTGTTGTAGGAGAGGGAACATAGAGTCCATTATTAAACTCTTCATGCTGGATTTTATCTGAACCTCTTTCAACAAATGGGATTTTAGATTCATCTCCCATATGACTATCCATGGCATCAAACCAAAACAAAACAAGACACAACCAAACCAACTAATAGTTGGGCTCATCAAGATGCTAAGGAAATGGAAAGGTATAATTTCTAAGCTAGTGATCTCAACCCCATATCTAAGGACACCTACACCATATCTGGCTTATCCTCCACAACTCCTACACACGGGGACTTCACTTAGTGAACATCTCACATAGCACATGCGATCGTGGGATATTAAAGAATACCCTTAATTTCCATAGATATTGACCCAAAATCTTTTTGTTGAAACCCCCTCCCATTACTCAAAACCTACTCCCCACCCCTTTTTACACCTCAATCCTTATAAACCACCCTACCCACTCCCACCTTAAACCCCTCACCCCCCCAATACCTGCAATATATTGGTTCAATTTTTAATAATTTTATAACCCACAATATGAACTAACGTGATAGGATATTGGTCAACAAGTGAATCCCCCGTGCTCCTACACCACCCAACACAAGGAAGTATTCCTTTCAATGTTATATAGTCCTTCATGCCATACCTTCCCTTCTAGTTTTCTCCTGGGTGTGCAGGCCAGATTTACCAACCACTCTTGATCTGTCTATGAGGTTCCTCTCTTTATTAGGCTTATCAGCCAAATTTGACCCTCCTCCACTCCTAAGCCTTCAAACCAAAATAGGGAATGCACAACACAATAATCCTCAAGGAAAACACAGCCACATAGGATTCACTCTATAAAACGGAGAAAACATGGTCTCATACCACAATGTCACTCAGACAAAACATCGCGGAACTCCACTTTCGCATGCAGGATAGTCGAGCCACAACACTGTGCATCTCCAGAGAAAAATGAACGATCCAGGAATGATCGAATGATATAATAATCAACAACCACGATTCTCAGGAAAAGCAAAACCTTCTCTCTCCTGGGAGAAAGGACAGACTGGCACACATCATGTGCTGTCACATCCCCTCCCATCCAAGAGGACATGACTACGACATTGCTACTATAATTTAAATGGGGATCTAAGCCCCGTGAACATAATAATAATAAAAATACATTGAACATAAAACATTTACAGATGCATAAAGCAATCTACAGCGGAAGAAAATACATTTTATTAAAAGCATTCATCTTGTTCATAATTCATAAAACAAGCAGCATTCATCATGTTCAACCATTCAACATGTTCATGATAATTTATCAATTAAATACATTGCATAGATTAAACACACAAGAATACTTATCTTGAAAAGAATCTTCCTGCAACTAGATATGTCGTTGCAACGTTCCCCCAACCATATGACAGTGTGCTCATCAATCTCTCAACAACACTGCCACCCCCAAGCTGGGCATGACTCCCACAAGGAATAAGGGACTACAGATGTCTCACACATAGCCAAGGACATATCAGAATTCAGCCAAGAAAAACTACATTTTGGTTTATCGGGCTGCTAAAGAGGTGGAAGGTTGAATTTCTAAGCTAGCAAGCTCAACCATAGAGCTATGGACACATACAGGATATCTGGCTTGGATTTCCCATATCCTATACACCCAACTCAAGGAAGCATCCCCTTCCCTGCTACACAGTACCTTAGGCTATGCATTCCCTTCCAGTTCTCTTCAGGGTGTGCAAAGAAATATAACCAATGCCTCTTGATCTATCTATGAGGTTCCTTCCTTCACTAGGTTTATCAAGTTAATTCTCACCCAATTCCACTCCAAACTAGTTCAGACCAAAACAAAGGATGCACACGCAGCAAAATACGAGTTTTGGGTTTGAGGAAAAACATCCTCAAAGCCAAAAACGAAAATGGCAGATGGGGAAAACAACCCTCTGGTAGAAATTCAATTAAATGTTTATGGCTTCATGTGGGAAAAAATGGCCTCAACAAACAACCAAAAATTGTGGGTATCTTCTACCATTCATTGTGTAACCAAAAACGGGTTTTCCTAGTCGGGTAATGAGGAAACACCAACAAAAACACCAAAGGAAAGATCCCAGCCACTGAGCATTGCCACATCGACTTCCCATCCATGGGGAAAAAGGAAGAAAATTTCCCAAAACGTGAATGGGAAAATGCACAGGAGCTCCAAAAGCGCGAGGAAGAGGAGGACATGAATACATAATGGAATGGGCAAACATTTTTGGGTTTTTACTTGCCCAAGAAGTCAAAAACACATTTTCCAAAATTTGATGGCTTCTCAAATTTGAATTTGACTGCCATACTCTTCCCATCCCCATACATTAACTAACTCAACCACTTCTTGAAGAAATAAATGATTGGGTACAAAAGACAAAATGGGTAGTTGAGAGATTGATGGGTTCTCCCTTTGACATTTGGCTCAAGGGTTTGAATTATCTCCCTCCCTATTCCTTGTGAAATCATTCCACTGTATATTTAATGTTGCGGTGCATAGCTAGTTGTGGTATTTTTATTAATTTGCATTTTTACATGATGTATTAAAACATATTGTACTTGGATAGCACATAAACCATGGACATCGATTTTAATCGCCGATACATAAGACACTAAATCGATGGTGGGTCCTTTTCCTTGAGCTCCACACCATGATCAAATAAAAATATTTATATCATGTGCAATTCAATATCATGGGTTGGAAAGCGAGGCACACATTCTCCTCCCCCTTGGGGTCAAAAATGAGGTGTTACATGTTATTTCTTGCTGCAGAAGCAAGAATGTGGCTTCCCATACTACAGAATTGCAAGCTTGCTCATTCAAGCCATCAAAATTCCATGCCTTGCTCTACCCAAGGCATTAACTATCTCACCAACTTCTAGAAGAAATTGATAATTGAGGATAGAGGACAAAAAAGGTAGTTGAGGGTTCATGGGTTTCCCCATTGACATCTGGTCACACTCTATTGGCTCAGGAGTTTGACTAAATCCCTACCCCATCCCTTATGGAATCATGCCCCCATCTCTTTAACGTTTGCAGTCCCATAGCTAGATATGGTATTATATTAATTTGTATATTTACATGATATATCAAAATATATATACTATTATTGACTTAGAACCAAAACCATAGGTATCAAACTTGATCGCCTATCCATAAACATCAATCAATGGCAGGGCCTTGGCCTTGATCTTCTCTCTATGAGTTTCATAAAATATTTACATCATGTACAATTAAATACCATGGGGTAAAAACTGAGGTATTACAATCCCCTCCCCCTTACAACAACATTCTCCTTAGTGCTTTACCATCTTAAACAAAATCCTACACTGGCACCACCCTTAGTGCTCCACAAAATATAACAAAAATGGATGCGTCAACCGCATGGCATCCTCCAGCTCCCATTGCCTCTTTACCTATCCAATGGCTTGATTCCAGAGCTTTGTGACCTTCCTGTTGAGGATTCACAATGGCTTGGTTTGGAACTCTCCCTTGGGTTCCACTTGAATCACATCCCAATCAATCACATTGTTAGGATCATGTACATATTTATTAGGCAAAGAAACATGAAAAACATTATGAACCCTAGTGCTAGCCGGTAATGCTAGGCTATATGCAACTAGCCCTATTCTCTCAAGCACTTCAAATGACCCACAGTATCTAGGAGACATATTGGCACAACTTCCAAGCTTCAAGGAACTCTTCCTTTCCCTCACTCTGAGGTAAACATGATCCCCAACACTGAATTCTCTATCCACACTATGCTTATCTACATATATTTTCTGTTTGTCCTAGGCTGCTTTCAGATTATGCCTGATCTTTGCAACCTCCTGCTCCATCTCCTTGAGAAATTCTAGACAAATTACATTCTTGTTCATTGGATTATCCCATGTCACAGGTGTCCTACACCTTCTTCCATACAATTCTTCATAAGGACTCATTCCCAAGGATGCTTGTTGTCCATTATTATAATCAAATTCTACCAAGTGTAATTCATCTTCCCACTTGGATTGTTTTTCCATCACATACATACGAAGCATGTCTTCAAGTACTTGATTCACTCTCTCTGTATGAACATCAGTCTGAGGATGGTAGGAAGTGTTGAAGTTCAACTTGGTACCCAAATCTGCAAATAAGCCCTTCCAAAAATTGGAAATGAACTTAGGATGTCTGTTAGAGATGATTGCCTTAGGAAATCCATGCAATTTGAAAATATACTTCATGAAGATATTTGCAATAACATTAGTCTTATAAGTAGACTTGACTGGTATAAAATGCGTTGGCTTTGTCAACTTGTCCACCACAACCACGACGGAATCATGTTTCCTCCAAGTCATTGGAAACCCTGTAATAAAATCCATGGAAATAACTTCCCATTTCCATTCGGAAACTGGAAAAGGTTGCAACAAAATTTCTGGGTGTTGATGCTCAACCTTCACCTGTTGACATTTCATGCACTTTGAAATATATTCAACAACATCCTTCTTCATTCCTGGCCAAAAATACTGCTTTCTGGTTGTATCAATTGTCTTCTGATATCTCGAGTGACCAGAATATGGAGCTTGATGGATCTCATCCATAACCATTCTCCTCAAATATGATACACTTCGAATATAAGTTTTGTTTGTATAGATAAGAAGCCCATCTTCTTCCAATTTATATCCCTCATACCTCTTCTCAAGAATTTGTTGCTGCAATTTGTCTTTTATCTGCACATACATTTCATCTTCAACATTATGATTAACAATCTACTATCTCAAATAAGATTGGAAAATACTAAGAGATTCCAAGTGCATTTCATGCACCTTCCTGCTGAGTGCATCAGCCACTTTGTTTTATTTTCTTTTTATGTGTTTGATTTCAAAATCAAACTCACATAAAAACTCTTGCCATCTAGCTTTCCTAGAATTTAGAGTTGGATGATCAAACAAATATTTCAAACCCCAGTGGTCTGTCCTTAATTCAAATTCTCTACCCATTAAGTAATGCCTCCACATCTTGAGAGGATGTACTATGGATGCAAGTTCTAAATCATGAGTGTCATAGTTATTCTCATGATCTTTCAACTTTCTTGACTCGTAACATACCACGTGGTTGTCTTGCATAAGAACTCCTCCTAGTCCTTAACCGCATGCATCGGTACACACCACAAAATATTTCTCTGGGTCTACAATTTTCAAAACTGGTGCATTTTTTAGAAGATCCTTCAACTGCTGGAAGCTTTCCTCACACCTTATGTCCATTAAAATTTTACTCCCTTCATTTGCAAGGAAGTGATTGGAAGTGAAACCTTGGAAAATCCTTTATTGAATCTCCTATAGTATCCTGCAAGGCCCATAAAATATCTTATATCTGTCACATGTCTTGGGGTAGGCCAATTCATAATGGCCTCAATCTTCTCAGGGTCTATAGATATTCCCTCATCCAAGATGATATGACCCAAATAATGAATTCTATCTTTATAGAAGTCATGCTTGCTCAACTTTGTATACAACTTATGCTCCCTAAGCAATTGCAATGTCAATCTCAGATGTTCTTCATGCTCATCCTCATTCTTAGAATAAATAAGAATGTCATCAAGGAAAACAAGAACAAAATTTTCCAAACACCTGCTGAAAACACTATTCATAAGGCACATAGATGTAGCTGGTGCGTTTGTGAGACCAAATGGTACCGCTACAAACTCATAATGTCCATAGCTTGTTCTAAAGGTTGTCTTATGACTCTCTTCATCCTTGATTCTTACCTGATGGTAACTAGACCTTAAGTCAATATTGGAAAATACCTTTTCTCCTCTCATTTGATTAAAGAGGTCATCAATCCTAGGTAAAGGCTATTTGTTATTCACAGTGACTTTTTTCAGTTGTTTATAATCAATACACATCTTGAGTGTACCATCCTTCTTTTTCACAAAAAGAACTGGTTCTCCCCAAGGAGACACACTCGATCTGATATACTTCTTTTCCAATAGCTCTTGTAGATGCATCTTCAGCTCTAACATATCTATTGTACTCATCTTGTAGGGTGTTTTAGACACTTGTGCTACTCCTGACACAAGTTCAATTATGAAATCAATGTCCCTCTTTGGAGGAAGCCCTGGAACTTCATCAGAAGAAAACATCCCTGAATTCCTGCAACACATGAAAGTCCTCCAACCTAGGAGTTTCATTCTCTACTTCCTCCAATATATGGGTTTCATACACTCTGCAACCTTTCCTACAAAACTTCTTTAGTTGCAGTGCTGAAATATTCCTAACATAAATCACCTTTGGAATGCCTCTCACAACCCTTAAGTTTCCTTCTTCATCCAAGCACTCAAAATTCTTATTGTAACAATAAGGATTTACTCTATGTGCTTCCAACCAATCCATTCCAATGAGAACATCATAGGAACCAAGTGGTAGAACATTCAGCTCTACACAAGTGACTAGCCCATTCATGACCAGTGGAAATTGCTTTACCATTTCACTAACCTTTCTCTTGGTTCCAGTGGCTAGTTGGATTAACCATTATTTGATATGCTTTAACTTCTTAAAATAAAAAATATCAACTACTCTAGGAGTAATATAACTGTGATTAGAACGAGGGCCAATCAAAACAGAAACAGATTGCTCAACAATATTACTGCAACTTCAACCACAAATGACTGATGATCTGTCTGGCAGTCCTCCAATGCTGTAGAAATCCTAGGGATTGTCTTTGCTATGTGATCCACAGTTTTTTCTTCTTGAATGTTGTAAGATGGTCTCACATACCCCTCCTCATGAGGACAGTTCCTATGCATGTGGGGTTCTCCACATCTCCAGGATTCTGATCATAACAATACTTAGCCTTTATTATAGCTTCTTCTAAGGCTCTGGATTCATCAAATTCAATTCTGTCTTTGTAAGACTGAGGAAACCCACTCAGAAAATGCTGGATTTTTACTTTATCATCCCTGATATGCCTGACATACCTCAATAGTTCCAAGAACTTATTTTCATACTCTTCCATGGTCTGTTGTCCCAATCTCAGCTCATGGAATTCCTTAATATTACCATCATAGTACCTATCATAGAGGTACTTCTGCCTAAAACAATTCTGGAACTGTTTCCACACAATCTTTATTTCACTGATCTTCATCACTTTCTTGAAGTTCTCCCACCATATGGATGCTCTTCCAGTCAAAATGAATATGGCTACCCTAGCCTTCATATTTCCAGATAAGTCTTGGACTTGAAAATATTTTCTCATCCCAAGAAGCCAAGCTTCATCTTCTTGGCCATTATTTATTTCACCATTAAAGGTAGGCGACCTTTCCTTCCTAAATTCATAACATGAACGACTCTAGTAATGCCTCTTTATTCTGTTCCTGTAAGAAGAAGAACTTGAAACCCCAGTGGTTCCTCTTAAGTCAGATGATCCACTAGAAGACCTCTTTCTTCTTCTAGCGCCGCTCCTACTTCCTTCTAGATTTACTATTCAATAATCTGAGTTCATATGCCTCAGGATATATGTCAAAATCTGCAGCATGACTGCATTCAGATGATTTTTCTCTTCGTGATCCTTAACCAATCTTTCATTATGTACCCAGTAACTTTGCATCTCCACCCTATGGCTTCTCATGGTGGCTACAAAATCTAGCGGAGTCTCTTGTAATATTCTCCCATTAGAATATGTCTCATCATTTACAATGCAAACATTTTCCCCATAAAATCTTCCTCGTGCTCAAAGGGATCCCGCTCATCATTCATGCCGTAGGTTCTCATGGCTGAGCCAAAAACCCACTATCCAGGTTGCACTATGACTCTGCAAGATGTGTTAGTAAAACAAATTGTTATCTACCTGACAAAATCACAATTAGAAAACCATTTTCTTATTGCTACCAACAACTTTGTTAACTGTTCAATTTGGCCCATCCAGGCCCAATGCTGCAACTAATGGCTCTGATACCATAATGTAGTGTACTACAATGTTGGTATCATAGGGTACTCTTATCTCTTTCACTATCCATTCTGGCCCATCTAGTCCCAATGCTGCAACCACCAGCTTTGATACCAATTTGTAATGTCCCCATACCCCACTATGCAAATTATTAAAAATTTTACTTCAAGAACACTTGTTCTACTTTCAAACATTGAGAATGGACGACTCACTCTTCCACCTTCATTCTCAGTCTTAAGAACCCCTGTACATCAATGTAATAGTCATTTCACCATTAACAGATTCATTATGTGCACGAAAATCCTTCTTCTGCACTGAACCCATTCTTTCAACACTTCACCTTCTGCCTTCCGTACTTCCACTCTCCTCCTTTCCGACCTTGAAACTCAGGAGCTGGAAACTCAAAGGTTGAACAAAGTGAATGGTTAGCCTTCTGACTTCCTCCTTCTTCACTTCCACTTTTCTCCCTTCCGGCCTCAGAATCATAATTCAGAAACATAATGTGCAACGGGAACATTTAACGACTCTTCCATCTTTCGCCTCCTGTACTTCTACTTTCCACATTCCACACTTCGGAACTTGGAAACCAGAATCTCAATGTGCATCGAAACACCTAATGGTTCTTCCATCTTCTAGCTCCCGCACTTCTGCTTTCATTCTTCCGTACTTCAGAACTCAGAAATAAAAAACATAACTCTCGACGGAGTCCTTAACACATCATTCCACCTTTCTCCTTCTTCCCTTGGAAGTTGGAAGTCAACAAACTATCAAATTATGGAACCTCTATCCTCATTTCCACCTTTTGCATTCCGCCTTTCCGACCTCCAGTGTAGAACTCGAGAATCGGAATACCAACTCTTTATCTTAGCCTTTCTTCAGTTTTCCACCTCCCGCCTTCCGCCTTCCGTAGGAGGATCCCAGGGTGCGGAAAACACACCTTCTGCCTTAAATTTTCTCATGATTTCCACCTTCTGCCTTCCACAGGAGGATCCTAGAAGTCAGAAATCCCACATTCTTCTTTGATTAAAATTCTTTCTCCCACCTCCCACATTGTGCCTTCCATTGCGGATCCCGGGTGTGGAAACACTTAGATCAGCTGCAAACTGACTCTTTCACCAGGATTTTCTAGCCTCTAGTGACTTAAGAAAATCCATTAAACATATAAGGAAATGAAGAAGTAATATGCAGGGAAATATACACTAGTAAACCACTACTTAGTCATCATAAAGCATCCAACATGAACATAATGATTCATAGACAAATATATGTCATAAACAAGCATAACATAGATACTTATGCAACAGTGAATCCTACTTCATTCATAGCAAGCATTCTTCTTTATCAATTCATCATATTCATTCACAAGCAACTTCAAGGTGTAAACAAGAATAATAGAGAATACTTATCTTGATGATTAAGTTGTCCTGCAATTAGCTAGGTGACTGCAACATTCCAACCAACCATAGGTTAGTGTGTTCATTAATCTCTCAGCACACTTCCACCCCCAAGTTGGGAATGATTTCCATAAGGAACTAGGGAACAACAGGATTACACACAACCAACATGCATCAAAATACAATCAAACAAACCTATAGTTGGGTTTCTCAAAATGTCCAAGGCAACAATCCAAAACACAACAAGACACAACCAAACCAACTAATAGTTGGGCTTATCAAGATGCTAAGGAAATGGACAGGTAGAATTTCTAGGCTAGTGAGCTCAACCCCAGAGCTAAGGACACCTACACTAGATCTGGATTGGTCTCCACAACTCCTATACCACCCAATACAAGTAAGTATTCCTTTCACTGCTACACAGTCCTTTGGGCCATACCTTCCTTTCTAGTGTTCTCTCGGGTGTGCAGGCCAGATTTACCAACCACTCTTGATCTGTCTGTGAGGTTACTCTCTTTACTAGGCTTATCAACCAATTCTGGCCCTCCTCCACTCCTAAGCCTTCAAACAAAAACAAGGATGGACAACACAACAATCCTCCAGGAAAACACAGCCACACAGGATTCACTCTGTAACACAAAGAAAACAAGGTCTCATACCACAATGTCACTCAGACAATACACTACAGAACTACACTTCTACACGCAGGATAGTTGTACCACCACACTACATGTCTCAAGAGAAAAATGAATGATCCAGGAATGATCGAATGATAGAATAATCAACAACCATGATGCTCTATAACAACAAAACCTTCTCTCTCCTAGGAGAAAGGATGGACTGGCATGCATCACGTTCTTTCTTGTTGTAGAAGCAAGAATGTGGATTCCTAGACTACAGACTTATAAGATTTCTCAGTCAATCTATCAGCCTTCTGTGCCTTTCTCTGCCCAAGGAATTAAATGCCTCACCAACTTCTTGAAGAAATTGATGATTGAGGACAGAGGACCAAAAAAGGTAGTTGAGGGTTCATGCGTTTCCCCATTGACATATGGTCATACCCTATTGGATCAGGAGTTTGAATAAATCCCCACCCTATCCCTTGTGGAATCATTCCCTGTCATATCCCCTCCCACCTCGGAGGAGAGAACGCTACCCTTTCTTCTGAAACCTGAGTTACCCATCTCTGATTCTGCTTTTGTATGATGATTGCCGATTCTTTTTTTTTCTTTAAAGATCTACACAAGCAAGAATTGCTCCTGCTAACCTTCTGACCCAGACCATCTAAAATATTTATCTTCCCCAACCATTGAGAGATCAAACGGCTAAGAAGAATGGCAGTGGAAATCAATGGTCACAGTTTGTTCCGAATCCAGAATCAGATCAAAGAATGAGAATCATCCCACAAAAAATCAACGGTACAGAGAGCTTTGCTTGCAGAATTGGAATCATATCAAAATTTCACTCTTGCACCCTGCATCCTGTATTTCACATCGGGAATGGCCATTCCAGAGACCAAAGTTGTGGAAATCAAAATTACCAATAAGTCATTTCCGCATCTAGAATTCGGTATCCCATAATTGTGGAAAGTTGGTTTTGCAAAGCGTCTTTTTTGCATTCTGCATCATGCATCCCGCATCCCACAAGTTGTGGAAAGGAAAGTGTGGAGATCGAAAATTTCCAAAGAACTTTTTCGCATTCCACATCTTGCATCCCGCATCCTGCAAGTTGCAAAAAGGAAAATACAGAGATCAAAAATTTCCAAAGAACTTTTCTGTATTCTACATCCTGCATCTCACATCCCGCAGGTTGCAGAAAAGAAAAATCTATGGAAATTCAATATGTTCATGAAAATTTCTAAGTATAAAACTGATTTCCAACATCCATGCCATCACCAATCCGGCTGATCTAACTTCGTAACAACTTAGAAAATTCATTGAAGTAATTACACACATAGATGCATCATTCATGAAATATACAGCTGAAACACAACACATTTCATTTAAGCATTCATCATTTCATATTAATTTAAATACAAGTACAGTTGCATGGATTGAAACACAATAGATACTTATCTCTATCAGAATCTTGTCCTGCAACCAGCTATGTTGCTGCAATGTTCCACCTAACCATAGGCTAGTGTGCTCATCAATCTCTTAGCAACACTGCCACCCCCATGCTGGGCATGATTTCCCAAAGGAATAAGGAACACTAGCAGACTTCCCCATATCCAAGGATACAATAAAACTCAGCCAAGCCAACACAATTGGGTTTATCAGGCTTACACAGGCAGTGATTTACACATAACCAAAGTTTATACAAGTCACAACCAAGCCAACAGATGGGTTTATCAGGCTACCAGCCAAGCCATCCTTCTAGTTGGGTTTATCAGGATTACATAGATAATGGTTTACACTTAGCCAAAATTCACATGAGACACAGGCAAGCCAATAGATGGGTTTATAAGGATACCTGCCAAGGAGGTGGAAATAATGACTGCTAAACTAGTGAGCTCAATCCTAGAGCTATGGATACCTATACCGGATATATCCTGACTTCTAAAAATTTACACACCCAACACAAGGAAGCATCCCCTTCTTTGCTACACAGTCCCTCAGGCCATGCCTTCCCTTTAGTGCTATTCAGGGTATGCAAAGAAGAAAACCAACCCTCTAGATTGGTTTGTGAGGTTCCTTCACATAATAGGTTTATCAAGCAAGTCCAGACTCTATTTCCATTCCCCAAATCAGTTTAGATGTCAAACGAGAATGTACACACAACGATCTCAGTTCTGGGATTAACAAAAAGTAACAGAAGCCAAGGAACACACACACACAACAATTACAAATTTCTGAGCATTTCCTGAGCTAGACCGACTACCGCAATTACCAAAAATGAAATCGTTTGCTGGTCATTCAATTCAAAAACACAAATTGGATTCTAGGCATTTGCCTTTAGGGAACGACTAATAGACAGGAAAATCGTGAAAAGGAAAACAATTCACAGAACAGGAAAATTCGTGAAGGATCAAGACTTAGAGAGGATTTTTTTTCTTCATACGGGAATGCCATAATGTCTTGCCAAAATGTTCCACATAGTAAAAATCATGAGGGGAAGGTGAAATGCGATTGCATGAGGGAAAGGGAGGTGTTTTTTTGGTGTTTTCTTGCCCAATGGAATTTAAAATTTTTTTTTTCAAAAATGGGTGCCTTGCCCATTTCGAATTTATGCCTCCTCTTCCCATTCCCCCCCTTATCCCTAGGAAAAATCATGCCCCCATCTCATTTTGTTGCATTGACATAGCTGGATGTAGGATTTTAATTAAAAATTGCAAGTTTAACATGATGTCCAAACTTATAAAGTTCGGTTAGCATAAAAACACCATCGGCCTAAATCTTAATCGCCGAAACAAAACACTAAATTGATGGTGGGGCTTTTGCCTTGAGCTCCACACCATGATTATTTACATCATATTATTTAAATGCAATTGGGGTCAAAACCAAGGTGTTACATTCCCCTCCCCCTTCAACAACACTATCCTCAGTGCTTTACAACATTGAACAAAAATTCTTTGTTGGTACTTCCCTCAGCAATCCGCAGAATTGAACAAAAATGGATGTTCCAGTCACATGGCATCCTCCAGCTCCCATGTAGCTTCTTCAGGATCATAGTTCTCCCACTGCACCTTTACTTGTCCTATTTCTTGGTTCTAGAGCATTGTGACCTTCTTAGCGAGGATGCGCATGGGATCGATTTGGAACTCTCCCTCTAGTTCCACCTGCATCACATCCCAATCTATTACATGGTTATGATCATGTACATATTTCTTAAGCAAAGAAACATGAAAAACATTATGAGCCCTAGTGCTAGTAGAAAATGCAAGTCTATATGAAACTGGTCCTATTCTTTCAAGTACTTCAAACGGCCCATGGTATTTAGGAGACAACTTGGAACAACTCCCAAGATTCAAGGAATTTTTCTTTGCCTTCACCCTGAGGTAAACATGATCCCCAATACTGAACTCTCTATTCACCCTATGCTTATCTACATATATTTTTTGTCTGTCTTGGGATTCCTTTAGATTCTGTTTAATTTTTACAACTTCCTTCTCCATTTCCTTGAGCAATTCTGGACCAATCACAACTCTTTTCACTGGGTTATCCCAAGTTGCTAGTGTTTTGCACCTCCTACCATACAAAGCTTCATATGGACTCATCCCCAAGGATGTTTATTTCCCATTGTTATAATAAAACTCTACCAGGTGTAAATAGTCTTCTCACTTGGATGGTTTGTCCATTACATACATGCAAAGCATGTCTTCCAGCACTTGGTTAACTCTCTCGATCTGTCCATCGGTCTCAGGATGGTAGATAGTGCTGAAATTCAACTTTGTTCCCAAGTTTGCAAACAATCCTTTCCAAAAATTAGAAGTGAACTTAACATCTCTGTCAGAGACTATTGCCTTAGGCAATCCATGCAATTTAAAAAAAAATTTCATGAAAATCTTAGCAATGTCATCAATCTTATCTGTAGACTGCACTGGTATAAAATGTGCTTCCTTCGTCAACTTTTCCACCACAACCATGATGTAATCATGTTGTCTCCAAGTCATCAACAATCCTGTAATAAATTCCATGGAAATCACTTCCCATTTCCATTCTAGAACTGGCAAAGGCTGCAACAAACTTGCTCAGTGGTTATGTTCAACCTTCACTTGCTGACACTTCATGCATCTTGAAATAGATACATCCATGTCCTTTTTCATGTCGAGACAAATATTTTGCTTTCTTGCTGTAGAAATCGTCTTCTAATATCCTAGGTGACTAGAACATGGAGTTTGATGGATTTCATCCATAACAACCCTCCTCAAATATTCTACGTTGGAAATGTAAATTCTACTCTTATAACTAAGAAGTCAATCCTCTTCTAACGTATAACCTTCATACATCTTTTCGAGGCTTTGCTGCTGTAATTTGTCCTTTACCTGCGCATACATTTCATCTTTAGCATTACGGTTAATAATATGTTGTCTCAAAACTGATTGAAATATGCTAATATATGCCACATGCATTTCTTGTACCTTCCTGCAGAGTGCATTAGCTACTTTGTTCTCTTTTACTTTTATTTGCTTGATTTCAAAATAAAACTCACATAAAGATTTCAGCCTTATAGCTTTCCTAGCATTTAGAGTAGGATGATCAAACAAATATTTCAAACTATAGTGGTCTGTCCTTAACTCAAATTTTCTGCCCATCAAGTAATGCCTCCACATCTTGAGAGCATGTACTATGGCTGCAAGTTATAGATCATGAGTGGCATAATTCCTCTCATGCTCTTTCAGCTTTCTAGATTCATAGCATGTCACATGGTTGTCTTGCATAATAACTCCTCCAAGTCCTTGACCGCATGCATCCATACATACCACAAAATCTTTCTCTGGGTCTGCAAATTTTAAGACCGGTGCACTAGTGAGAAGATATTTTAACCGCTGGAAACTTGCTTCACACTTTTAGGTCCATTCGAACTTTGTACCCTTCCTTTGCAAGGAAGTGATAGCATGTGCAACCTTGGAGAATCCTTCAATGAATCTCTTGTAGTATCCTGCAAGCCCCATAAAAGATATTACCTCTGTCACATTCTTTGGAGTAGGCCAATTCTTGATAGCTTCAATCTTGTCAGGGTCCATGGATATACCCTCTTCTGAAATAATGTGACCCAAGTACTGAATTCTATCTCTATAGAAGTCACCCTTGCTCAGCTTTGCATACAACTGATGTTCTCTGAGAAATTGCAGTGTTAGTCTCAAATGTTCTTCATGCTCTTCTTCATCTTAGAATAAACAAGAATGTCATCAAGGAAAACAAGAACAAATTTGTCCAAATACTTGCTGAAGACACTATTCATGAATCATAAGACACATAAATGTTGCTGGTGCATTTGTGAGACTAGATGGTACAACTACAAACTCATAATGTGCATACCTTTTTCTAAAGGATTTCTTATGGATGTCTTCATCCTTGATTCTTACCTGATGGTAACCAGACCTCAAGTCAATCTTGGAAAATACCTTTGCTTCTTTCATTTGATCAAAGAGGTCATCAATTCTCGACAAGGAATATTTGTTCTTCACCATGACTTTGTTAAGCTGTTTGTAATCAATACACAATCTGAGTGTACCATATTTCTTCTTCACAAACAGGACTTGTGCTCCCCAAGGAGACACACTCGGCCTGATATACATTTTCTCCAACAATTCTTGCAGTTGCATCATCATCTCTAACATTTCTAGTGTACTCATTCTATAAGGTGCTTTGGACACTGGTGCTACTCCTGACACAAGCTCAATCGTAAAATCAGTGTCTCTCTTTGGAGTAAGCCCTGGAATCTCATCAAGAAAAACATCCCTGAATTCTTGCAACACATGATAGTCTTCCAACTTGAGAGTTTGATTCTCCGTTGCCTCCACAGTATGGGTTGCATGCAACTGAAAACCTTTTCTACAAAACTTCTTCAATTGCATCACTGAAATCTGCCTTATAGAAATTACCTTTGGAATTCCTTTTACAACTATTGGGTTCCCTTCTCCATCCATGCATTCAAAATTCTTGTTATAAAAGTCAAGCTTCACCCTATGAGCTTGTAACCAATCCATTCCAATGAGAACATCATAGGAACCGAGTGGTAGAATGTTCAGATCTACGCAAGTGCTCAGTCCATTCATCAGCAATAGACATTTCTCCACCACTTCATTAACTTTTCTCTTAGTTCCAGTAAATAGTTGAACTAACCATGACTTGCTATGCTTTACTTTCTTAAGAGTGCAAATCTCCACTACTCTAGGAGAAATTTAACTGTAAGTAGAACCAGGTTCAATCAAAATAGAAACAGATTGCTCAACAATATTACCTGCAACTTCAACCACAATTGACTGGTGATCTTCCTGGTGGTCCTCTAATGCTGCATAAACCCTAGTAATGACTCTTGCTACTTTCCCCATTGTTTCTGCTTCTTGGACGTTATATGTTGGCCTTGCATTCTCATTCTCAAGTAGATAGAACCTGCGCAGATGGGGTCCTCTGCATTTCCATCACTGGAGAGGCTTTCTGTTCTAATGTGGTTCTCTTGGATTTTCTCCCACTACTCTGGCTAGCTGCTTCTTAGCTTGGAATGGTTGCTTCTGCTGATTTTGGAAGTTAGGAGGTTTGAAACCTCTCTTCCTATGATCAGACTTCTCATTCATCTTGTTCTTCCATGCCTTCTGGTAGTCAGGTTTTCTCTTTCTTTGCTCGTAGCAGTACTTATCTTTTCTTATCACCTCTTCCAGAGTTCTGGGTTCACAAAACTCAATTCAGTCTTTGTAGGACTGAGGCAGTCCACTCAGAAAGCACTATATTTTTACCTTCTCATATTTAATATAACTGACATACCTCAACAGTTCCAAGAACTTGTTTGCATTTTCCTCCATGGTTTGTTGTCCCAATCTTAGCTCATGGAATTATTTGATTTTATCATCATAGTACCATTCAAAGAGGTACTTCTTCTTGAAATATTTTTGGAACCGTTTTCAGACAATCTTCCTTTCATTTATCTTCTTTAATTTCCTGAAGTGTTCCCACCAAATAGATGCTCTTCCTATCAGATTGAAAATGGCTACTCGATCTTTCATATTTCCATAATAATCTTGGACTTGGAAATATTTTCTTATTCCCAGAAGCCAAGCTTCAACTTCTTGACCAGTCTTTACCTCACCATTGAAGGTAGGCGGCTCTGCCTTCCTGAATTCATCTCGTGAGTGGTTTGGGTAACGCCTCTTCCTCCTACCCCTGTGAGATGAAGAGCCTGAATACTTAGTGGATCTTTCAGAGTGAGATGACCCACTAGGATATCTATTCCTTTTATTCTCATTATAGGAGAAACTTGAACAATCGATGGATTTTTCAGAGTTAGATGATCCCCTAGGAGATCGCTTTCTTCCTCTAGCAATGTTCTTACTTCCTTTTGGCTTTATTGTCCGGTCCCTAGAGTTCATATTTATCTGAATGTCTGTCAAAATGTGCAATATGGCTTTGTTCAACTGATTCTGCTCCTCATGATCCTTAATTAGTCTTTCATTGTCTACTCTGTAGCTCTGTATCTCCACCAGAGGCTTCTCATGGTAGCTACAAAGTCTGGGGGAGTATCTTGAAACCTCCTCCAATTAGACTCTATGTCAGCATTTCCAATTTTGACATTTCCCCCCATAGCATCTTCCTCATGTGTATTGGGGTCCCATGCATAATCATCCATATTGTATGTCCTCATGGGCGAACCAACTATTTAGAATCGCACTGCCCCTTTCTAATGGTGACTGTAATTATGCAAAAATGTGTTAGATAGCAAAACTATTAGATATAATTAAAACCAAAATCACTTACCCACTGCCCATGGAATTTTTTCTCTGTTATGTTGCCAAAGAAACATTGGAACTATTAACCAACAGCTCTGTAACTGTCCAACTCGGCCCATCGAGGCCTAATACTGTAACCACTTTTCCTTTTGTCCCATCCAGGCCCAATGCTACAACCAACAGCTCTAATACCACAGTGTAATGTACTACAAGTTGGTATCATAGGGTACTCGTATCTTTTTAACAACTGATTTTGGCCCATCCAAGATCAATGCTGCAACCTTGCTCTGATACCACACTGTCATGTCCCTTCCCGCCCAGAAGGAGAGAATGCTACCCTTTCTTCTGAAACCTGAGTTACCCATCTCTGATTCTGCATTCGTATGATGATTCCCGATTCTTTTTTTCTTTAAAGATCTACACAACCAAGAATTTCTCCTGCTAACCTTCTGATCTAGACCATCTAAAATATTTATCTTACCCAACCATTGAGAGATCAAATGGCTGAGAATAATCACAGTGGAAATCAACAGTCACAGTCTGTTTCACATCCAGAATTAGATCAACGGCTGAGAATCATCCCGCAAAAAATAAATGGTGCGAAAAGCTTTGCTTGCAGAATCGGAAACATATCAAAATTTTACTCTCGCACCCTGCATCCTGCATTCCGCACCCCGCATCTTTCATCTCATATCCCACATGCGAAATGGCCATTGTGGAGATCAAAGTTGCAGAAATCAAAATTTACTATAACTCATTCCTGCATCCCGCAATTGTGCAAGGGAAACAATGAAAAGGAATTGTGGAAAGAAGATTTATCAGAACGTCTTTTCCGCATCCCACATCTTGCAAGTTGCAAAAAGGAAAATGCGGAGATCGGAAATTTCCGAAGAACTTTTCTTCATTCTGCATCCCGCATCCCGCAGGTTGCGGAAAGGAAGTTGCAGAAAGGAAAAATCTATGGAAATTCAATCTGTTGATGAAAATTTCTAAGTATAAAACTGATTTCCAACATCTAGGCATCACCAATCTGGCCAATCTAAATTCATAATAACTTAGAAAATTCATTGAAGTAATTACACACATAGATGCATCATTCATTAAATGTACAACTGAAACACAACCCATTTCATTCAAGCATTCGTCATTTCATATTAATTTATAGACAAGTACAGTTGCAAGGCTTGAAACACAAGAGATACTTATCTCTATTAGAAGCTTGTCCTACAACCAGATATGTCGCTGCAATGTTCCACCCAACCATAGGCCAGTGTGCTCATGAATCTCTCAGCAACACTGCCACCCTGAGCTGGGCATGATTTCCCAAAGGAATAAGGAACACTAGAAGAATTCCCCATATCCAAGGATACAATAAAACTCATCCAAGCCAACACAGTTGGGTTTATCAGGCTTACACAGGAAGTGATTTACACATAGTCAAAGTTTATACAAGTTACATCCAAGCTAATAGATGGATTTATTAGGCTACCACCAAATCCATCCTTCCACTTGGCTTTATCATGCTTACACAGACAGTGGTATACACTTAGCCAAAATTCACATGAGACACATTGACCAAGCCAACAGATGGGTTTATCAGGCTACCCGTCAATGAGGTGGAAATACTGACTACTAAGCTAGTGTGCTCAATCCTAGATCTATGGATGCCTACACCGGATCTAGCCTGACTTCTAAACATTTACAC
Source organism: Pseudotsuga menziesii (assembly GCA_001517045.1). Classification (NCBI taxonomy): domain Eukaryota; kingdom Viridiplantae; phylum Streptophyta; class Pinopsida; order Pinales; family Pinaceae; genus Pseudotsuga; species Pseudotsuga menziesii. The sequence continues at coordinate 635,891 of LPNX010649094.1, forward strand.
ACCCAACACAAGGAAGCATCCCCATCTCTGCTACACAGTCCCTTGGGCCATGCCTTCCCTTCCAGTTCTATTCATGGTATGCAAAGAAGAAAACCATCCCTCTAGATTGGTCTATGAGGTTCCTTCACACACTAGGTTTATCAAGCAAGTCCAAACTCCATTTCCATTCCCCAAATTAGTTCAGATGTCGAACGAGGATGTACACATAGCGATCTTAGTTCTTGGATTAACAAAAAGTAACATAAGCCAAGGGACAAACACACACACATAGCAATTACGAATTTTTGAGCATTGCCTAAGCCAGACCGACTACCACAATTACCAAAAATGAAATTGTTTGTTGGTCATTCAATTCAAAAACACAAATTGGATTATGGGCATTTGCCTTCAGGAAACGACTAACAGACATGAAAATCGTGAAAAGGAAAACAATTCATAGAACAGGAAAATTTGTGAAGGATCAAGAATTAGAGCGGTTTTTTTTGCTTGCTACGGGAATGCCAGAATGTCTTGCCAAAACGTTCCACACTGTACAAAATGTGAGGAAAAGGCGGGCATTTTTTTGGTGTTTTCTTGCCCAAGGGAATTTAATAAGCGTTTTCCAGAAATGGGTGCTCTGCCCATTTCGAATTTCTGCCTCCTCTTCCCATTCCTCTCCTTATCCCTAGGAAAACTCATGCCCCCATCTCATTTTGTTGCATTGACATAACTGAATGTAGGATTTTAGTTAAAAATTGCAAATTTAACATGATGGCCAAACTTATAACGTTCAGCTAGCATAAAAACACCATCATCCTAAATCCTAATCGCCGAAACAAAACACTAAATCAATGGTGGGGCTTTTTCCTTGATATCCACACCATGATTATTTAAATCATATTATTTAAATGAAAATGGGGTCAAAACCAAGGTGTTACATGCCCCCATCTCTTTAATGTTTGCAATCCCATAGATAGTTGTGGTATTATATTAATTTGTACATTTACATGATATATCAAAAAAAAAATATTGTGCTCGACTTAGCACCAAAACCATAGGTATCAACCTTGATCACCTATCCACAAACATCAATAAATGGCAGGGCCTTGGCCTTGAGATCCCCACCATGATTTTCATACAATATTTACATCATGTACAATTAAATGCCATGGCGTCAAAACTGGGGTATTATAGATATAGTCCCCAATGTGTCACCATCTTCTGAAGTCTTACAAAGAAAATCCTTTTGTAGCTCTTGGGAATTTGGTTCACAGTCATGTGAGGAGAGATTGATAAACTCTTAACTGCAATCAATATATGTTCTACGTGATAAGAATAATTTCCAACCGTTGCTAGGATTTGAAAAAGTTGTCCCAAATTAATGATCGCCTCTAAATCCATTTTGTCGGTTGTTTTGTTCCTATCTTGCACGAGGGTTAGTGTATGGGGTTCTTATTGCACCCCATTTTTAAATGATTCCAATCAAAACTACCTACCACTAAAAACATATTTGCATAAATCAAACACACCGTTCTTGCATGAAATAAAACATTGATGTATGAAATTAAACTACAGAAAGTAAACACACCTAAAATTGCAGAAATAACACTTGCATAAAATTAAATTGTAGGAAATTAAACTACCTAAATTTGCAGAAATAAAAACACACTTTTGCAGAAAAATAAATCAAACATGCTTGTGAGAAAGGAAAAACAAGGATTTGAGTAAACCCAGTAAAGTGTATGCATTAGGCTATTACACCACGAAAATACCCTAGTGAATTCTTCTTTGTGTCTTATCGTTTTCCCCTCACCCTTGTTGTGTAATGTAAAGGAATTATATATACCCCTATCTACCAAGACTTCACCCCTTTATCACCTCCCTAACAACGACGCCAAAACTGTCAGCAAAAATATACACACTAATAACTGAACATCAAATTATCGACTGGGGAGTTGTAGAATTTTAGGTGCAAGAATTGTATGTGTGGGGTCAAATCCTAAACTAGCCTAATCTAGCCTAATTTAACTTGACCTAATGCCAAAGAAAATCGCAAAATACAAGGTTGTTCATTCACTCAACAATAGGCAAGGAAAGATGTCTAAATATATTCTACAGAAACATTCATGCACTAAACCAATTTCTAACCATACTACTTTAAATCAATCACTGTATACACTCAGAGGAAAATATTGTTTTAAAGTCAACCTAACTACTTTCTAACTCTAGAAAACAAGACTGTTACTAACCTAAAACGATCACAGCAAAAGAAAAGTCTATTTTACTACAATGGACTATCCAGTCAATGAAGAAACACATCTAAATATGGGATCAACACTTAATAAATTCTAACTATCTTATATTTCAACCAGAATTAAAAATTCTTGTAATCTATAAGTTCTAGCTACAAGAAATCATATTCAAACTTCAAACTGGAAATCAAATTACAAATCAATGTTGAGTCTAACCCTTCAAATACTGATCTTTTACTCTTCAATTCAAACCAATGGAAAATACTTAAATCGGTAAACATTGCTCACAATGAAATCCATGGTTTTAATAGTCTTTATAGCCTACGTAAACTCTCAATCAAATTTTACCTAAATATCAAGAAACAAAATCTTTAAATGTTAAAAACACTAAACTAACTTTCTGGCTAGAATTCTATATTATGTGTGAATAATTCATGTGATCTACTTCAGTTAAAAAGCAGGCACTCCAAACTATTTTGTTTTGTCCTATTTGTAGCTCTAGAATCTTGAAACGAATTCAACCATCTATGTGAGGGAAAAATAACCCGAATTCCAATGCAAAACTAGACATTAATGTAAACCAAGATTAAAGCAGATATGACATGAATCTTACAGCTCTATTCTTTCACCTATTCGAACCTTTTCTACTCTATTTAACTTCTAGGATCTTCAATACAAAACACACATAACAGAAATAAGCAAACAATGTATGAACATAAATCCTTACAGAAATGCGTGTAGATGAAAATATGCACAAACAAGATATCAACACCGTGTAAATGTGGGCCCCCATCTAGACGTTGCTCAGACAACAAGTAAAATATTAAAACTGTATTTTAATTATCAGTTGAAAAAGAGTTTCATAAAAATAAGTTTGTCTCTGTATATCCCCTTTACATTGATAAACAACCATAATTTATACATAAAATGGCACTAGAACTTAATCTCAAATCCCAGGAAACAACTTTGTCAACTTTGGATGAGATCCCACAAATCTAGGTTTGACAGTCAAATTAGAAAAACTGGCTATAGTGAACCAGCCTTATATCCCAATACCTTGCGATTTTTAACAAACAATTTTTGGGTTTTGTATCCAGCTAGATTTTCTAAAAACATATTTGGCATTTTTTCCAGATTTGCTTCCAATTGTACGAAAACTGAGGCACAAAAGAGCAGTTCCAAATATTTTCCTGCAAAAATTATGGGTTTGATTTTTTTAGAAATTTTGGATTATCTTGAGATATGTGTATCCAAATCAATACCTGTTTCTATGGGAGGTAAATATCATCATCATATAACAAAATAATGTGTCCAACTTGGTTTAATAAACCCGGAATGATGAGAATCAATGGTCATCCTTCAAGCAAGTGTTGAAACACGTGTTGGATTAGGTACAGGATTAGGTACCGGATTGGTGGAAGAAATCTACAAGATAACCAAAGAGCTATACCCCAAGTAATTCATTTATCTGATATAATCTTTTAAACTTATGCTTAAAAATGAATAAATAAGATGGAATAATGATAAAATTATACCTCGATATGAACTTCATGAAATAGTTTTCAAATCCATGCAAATGATGTCTAAGTAAACGATACACATGAGAACATTTAATGGAAAGACTCGGTTCCTTATCTGAGGTATAGATAAAATGGGTCAAACAAGGATCCATCAATATAATTGATGGTGCATATCTTCCCACAATGGTTTTTAACTAGTCAATGCTTCTAGGATGGCTTAGTCATAAGGCACAACTAGGTCCAAGAATTCACTGGAGTTGTAATAATCGAGGTCCAAAATAGGTCAAATATAATGAACATAATCCTCCATAAGGTGAAGATGTTGATTAACATATTTGGAGGATAAATGAATGGCTTTATAAGCAACTCTATTTGGAAACAAAGGAATATTCGACCCCATAGAACCAATTTCTGATGGATTGGGCACCACCCATAGATCTTTCTCAATAGAAAAATATTTAGAATGGATTAAGTATGAATGTGCAAAATCCTTATTTGAAGGAACCTTTGAAGTAGTATATGTGGTTTCAATAGAAATAAAGGATATGGTAAATATAGGGAAATAATCCATGTAACATATTGATGGAGGTAGGGTAAATTTACCCATAGGTGATGAATCTTTGAACACCCTTGTTCCAATACTTTCAGATGTATGCTTGGAATCACTTATAAATGGAATGGTTGTTTTTGACTTGGTTCTTGAATCTAGGGTACAATAACCTAACAATTCAATGGTGATAACTTTCCCTTGACGAGGAAAATAAATCATGCAAAACATAGGAGATATTATTATCATTGTCTCATATGTCAAACTCCATCCCAAAGGAACATTGTAATATAGTGGAGCATCTACAACTTCTAATTCAATCAATATTATTTTGATCTCCAATTCAACTGGGAAGGAAATGATTATTCCATAAGTTTTGAAAAAATGAATGACAACATCCTTCGACAATGTGGTTGACTGATCAATATCTAGAGATCCTAAATCTATCCAACAAGTCAATTGTATGGAACAAGTGGATTCTCCCTCATCTTCAATGCATCAAAAAATGTTTGTTCCTCACAAAAATACTTGGATCTGAAATGTAATGAGGTGAGGGACTCTATTCTTATCTTAGTCATGGTGAAAGCTCAACAAATGAGCATATAAGGGATCAATACCACCAATATAACTCAAAAATGACTTTCACTATGGTGGTAAGAATTACAATACTTCTAAGACCATTATATCATAAGGGTCTTGAGTGTGTTATTTAACTATACAATAGTTTTGAGTTGATTGGGAATTGAGGTTGTGTGTCAATTGATGAAGGAAACCATTAGGAAGTCTAGGAATCATGTAGTGCTCCTTAGCACTAAATTTTCTCAAACTTAAATGAACTAGAAAACCAATTCAAGAAGGAACACTATTTTTTATCTATTAAAAAATAACTAAGTTCATTTTTACATACACTCCTAGATGCCATGCTCATATAGGGATTACTTATAAATGCATACATTGAATATAGTTTATTAAAACAACCTTATTATATTCTATTGATTACATACTAGAAATTAACATGGGGAAAAGAGAGAGATGTGTTCTTAATGTTCATACTCTTAACCTACTCATCCATAGAGAATATGGCATCAAGCAGTAACTATCATAAGCTCATGACATTAATAATAACAATGTATGTTTACTTCTAAAAATAAGAGGCATAACCTAATTTAACTCACATTCAAGGCACTCAACACACATACCAATTTTTTACCTAAATTCAAACTCATATTTAAAAAGCAACTTTAATTCCATTCTCTTTAATTTTCATAAATTTAATAAACAATATGGAGTAAAATAACATTTTAGAGTAGTAGCATATCGGTGCGTAAACCAACCGCTAAATAATTTCATCATGGACACTTGACACACTACAACTATATTTTTTTGGTCGAGGGATTTCATTAAACACTTTGTGTGTAAGTGTTTATACAAACACTTAAGCATGAAAACATTTATACCAACAATTTAGACACAAGAAAATATACCATCTATAGGTGGTAAATTCCTATGTAATCTTAGAGAATACCCAGATATAAATGATTTCGGATTTTAGGCATAAAACCCCCATAGGGCATTCAAATTTTCTTAAAATCACCTAGATCGCAAAATTGGTCTCTGCAAACCCCATGGGTGGACTCAAAATGGGGGTTCTATGGAAATCTAGTATGGATACCCCTTAAATGTTTTCTAAAACATATAATAATAATAAGAAGAAGAAGAAATAAATAAACGTTTTGATATTTTATTTTACTAAATTCATGCCAACAAGCTGCAAATTTAAGCCATAACAAAACAAATTCTTGAATTTACCTTCAATGAACACCCTATATGTGAATTTATACAATTCTAAAATGAAACTACAACTTGAATACTAACACACATCACTTACATTTAGAAAATAACAATAAAACAATATTATAAACATCAATTTTCACTTAGAATATAATTTAAAAATGAATTATATAAATTTTCCAAAAAATTAAAATTGCAATCTTTAAAAGAAGCATACTTACCCACAGCAATTATGGCCATTTTTTTGTAAAATTCCGTTTCAATGATTTTTCTTGCCTTAGAACTTCCATTGTGCTACATTAACCAAATTAGTACACAAACACAAAACTAAATTAAAATTTCCAAGTTCATATCTACACATAAACATGGTTATTCTTATCAATTCAAGAAAACAATTATTCAAAATATAGAAAATATTATCTACACTACGTAAATAAATAGATGTTATACATGAATGGATTTATTCCCTTCAACTACCAAGTGAAATTTTCAATCTTCACTTCTTTCCTATGCCAACCATTTTCCTCCTAGCATTACTCAGGTAAAACTTCTTTCCCTAAGATCCCTGTGCCATGTAGGCTCCCTACCACTATCTTGACAAATTTTCAAGTTGATTGTTAGCTAATGGTGAGTTCACCTCACCTTGAATTCATCATGAAGGTTGCAGCTACACTGGTAAACAGATTCATGGCACCTCCAACTTCATTTTCATCCATATTCAATCTAATTTAGGCATAACATGCTAATTGAAAATTCGCTCTAAATTTCAACAAAATATCCCCTTGTGTTTCCAAAACCCTACAAACCCATATGATCCTCCCTCTATTTATACTCTTCTTGACTCAACACCTCACCTATATGAAAAATTCAACATTTAAATAATTCATGTAATCATGATTATTCACCCCACTAGGTGCCTTCACCACATTTTTTTTCTTTTTCCCTAAATTTTATTTCCTCTTTTAGATTTAAATAATATTATTTTAGTTTTCCTTGTAAAATGGGTAATTAAAATCTCAACAAATTTAATCAGGGATTTGGGAGCGGGGGGTTATTGAAGTTTCTTTTCCTTAGCTTTAAATCAAGAATAGTTCATTCTTGAGGAATAAGTATCCCACGCCCTTATTGCATAACCCAAAATCGTAAGTCATGAATTATGGACTTTGTGTTCCTCTCTTAATGATATAAGTACTCATCCACATTTTTTTCTTCTATTTATTAAAGAGAGACTCCACTCCTCTGTCAAGAAATTTTTGTGGGCCTACACCCATATCATTGGTGAGTTAGAAAGGTCTCTACATGTGATCTACACATACATATAAAAACTTACATTTTAAGTTAATCAATTTAAATATAACTTTATTAAAGCTCAATCATATATTCCCCTCCATAGGTCTTATTGCTAAACATCTTGCTTCTTTTGCATGCCGAGTTTGAATCTTCAGTATTGGTAAGTGCAATTCCATAGCCTTTCATGGTTCCATATCGACCAACAAATTTAAGATTCCCTACCAAAACACCTAGTAGTTCACAATGTTAGAATTTTTTATGAATAATATTAGCAATATGTCCAAATATATATATACATATATACATATACATATATGTGTGTGTGTGTGTGTGTGTGTGTGTGTGTGTGTGTGTGTGTGTGTGTGTGTGTGTGTATATATATNGCACTATATAAACATATATGTCAAAATATAAACAATCATATGTCCAAAACACCATATAGGACTTTTCCTTGTCCTAACCATGCATTGGCACACATAAAAAATGACTATGACTTCCTGCCTAAATATGTGTAACAAGATCATGAAAGAGGCCCATTACACATCAACTCATTAGATGGATTCTCTATGTGTATAGGACCACCAATCTCTGACTAATAAATATCACTCTCAAAAGATACAGCTACAAAATTATCATAATTATGAGGATGGGTTTGGAGGTTGACCTCTTATTCACACATGAAGATGTTAGGAGACGATGTTAACACATCCATGGGTAATATGATCCTCAACAAAAATTTTACATGGAAATTTGAGTCTTTACTTCTCCTTCTTACCTCTAACATTGGCATTGGAACTTAGAGTTTCCCCTTGTTTAGCTTTAGAATTATTTTTCTTAGTTCTTCTTATATTCGGTTTTCCAATTTTCCTTCTAATCGGTAGGCATAACATAATGAATTTTAAATGTCTAAACTAAGGGAGAAAAATTTCAAGTACACCGAATAGTTATAGTTTTATTTGGTGAATGGACATTTATCCTATATATCATATAAACTAATAAACCATAGCATGAATAAATAGAGCAAATCACACCATCAATGTGTCATCCTAGCATTGGTTTCCCAATAATGGATGAAGATCAAATTACACGAGGAATAAGCTCATATAACATTCCATATTGACACAAATCTAGTTTCTATGTGTACAAGATAACTTTCCCTTTTATAAGATCTCCTAAGATTGTTATGTCCTTCATGACATTTGACAATAGGTATTTCATGAACCAATCTGGTAAGAAATATTAATGATAGATATATTCTCTAATAATATGATGTCTTCTTCTCCACACATGAATATGATCAGATATATGAGATAATTTGAACACTCGAAGTGAGGTTAAAAGTTGTGTTCCCATATCATAGTATATAGGTATATAGGCAGATGTAAAAAAGACCATTAGCAGGGATGAAAATTTGACAAAAGAAGTTCAAGCCAATTCAATATACCAATTTCCAATACTTGCTACTAAGGTCCACTAGAATATGTGTGTTGTTCCTTAGGTTGTTCCCCTAGGATATTAAGTTATCAGACATTTTCTTGCTTGAATTTCCCGGTTAGAAGTTTGTCTTGCAACAGAATGTAGGGATTTCTAAGGAGGGGTTACAACACAAAGGATGGTTTTGTGGGATGCACCTTGTTATAGCTCAAAATGACACATCTCTGCATGTGACTACTTTCCCATGATTTTTTCGCATGTCGACACTTCCATGACAACACTTCATGAAAGTCACTGAAAAAACACCTAACTTGGAGGACCCATATCTAGAGTTATGTAACTCTATTTTACCTCATCTCTACACTGTTAGAAAGATATTTCAGTTAGATAAAAATTTCTAGAAGACACCAAAGTTTGAAAATTCCCAAACCTACCCTAAAAAAAATATTTTCTATGCATACACGAGTTGCCTTATAGAAACCCGCGTATTGTACACAACTTGTTATATATAATACTCGTGTATGCCCTAAATATGTGACTATTTACATTTAAAACCACATGTACCTCCTGCATACGCGAGTGATGTCTCTGCAGCCCACGTATTCATGTCAAAAATACATTTTTCGAAGTTTGGGTAGGTTGGTTAGTTATGCAACTGACTTCTTCAGTTTTAACTAATTTCTCTTCGACCCTATCTCTTCAGAAGCATATAAATAAAGGTAGGGAGATCCATGAGAGGAGACTTGAAATTTTGCATTGTCATGCTAGAGGAATTGGGACTCTCTTTGCCCACACCTTTTCCCTAGAATCTATCTCCTTGTGTTGCAGAGCTTGGAGGCTGAGTTCCTTGGAGAAGAGAAGCAACAGAACCAGATCAAGGTTTCGTGAAGTGCCCAACTTGAAGAGAAGGTATACTTGTACTTCATTTCATGATTAATAAATATGTGATGTCCTTCTTCTTCCCAAATCATTGTTCAATGTGTGATTGAATCTTTGTTTATAATCAGACGTTTATGTTAATCAGATTATTATTTCATATTTATTTTATTATCATTGCTTTATATGTGGTCATATTGGTTTGAGGAAGGTATAATTCATTTTGCAAGTCTCTTGGAGCAAGAGGACCAAGAGTAGCAAGAGGAGAAATAAGAGGAGAAATAAGAGGATTGAAGGGCTGTTTGGATCAACCTTCATTTGGATAAGGTATGAACCATTCTAATCTCTGAAACTTGCTTATATATACTTGCAGAACCATTTGCATCTCTCTTTCAACCCCAGTACGTTGATGCCTCTTAAAACCTAGCCATAGGAAACTTTCCTTTACAACAGAACTGATGACTCCTCTAGGGAGAGCCTTGTCTATATGGGGTATTTGTATTTCTTTCAGCCTTTTGCAAGGTTTTAGGTCTTTCTTTCCACTTAGGAACACTTTATCTGTCTGATAGAACACCTCCCCTGCCTTCCTAAGGAAGTTTTTGACCTTTTTTGGTTTCTTTCCCACCCATATGAGACTTGTAGATTGAACAATCGTGTATCTGGTATTTATACGGGACTTGATTTACTGTCAACCCATGTATGATACTCGACTTGTCACTAGTGAAACTCACGTATTCCCTTTTAAACAATGTTTTTTCCTCTTTTGTGTTTTTTCTTCTGTTTGAAGGTTGTTTGGTAGGTCTTTTGGGGTCCTCTATAGGTGCATGAATCCAGGGAGTTAGTGTCATTCCCCTTGGTTGTTCTATATCTATGTGGTAAGCCTTTTTATAGAATTAGGTTTTTCTCCTTGCTCTTCCCCCCACCCCCTTTGCTTGGCATGATTTTTGGCTTATGTTTCTAGTCAGCCTCTGTTAGTGATCTTTGTCTGAGTTCAGAAGCTTGTTCGTGTTTCTTTCCTTCTTCTTTTGTTGGTTAAATTCACCATGCCAAAGTAGTTGAATTGTCTCTTATGCAAGCTTTACTTCCAAGTAGGGTTTATACTAACTTTAGGGAATTATAGAGTCTGTTTGGTGGTTGTATAATAGAGTACCTTTTGCTTTGTTCTTGTTATCTGCATACTTTTGTTTGTAGGTAGTTTTATTTTGCATTTATAAAAGAAAAATAACATATAGTTGTCTAATATGCATGTAGATTAGGGTTTTGTCTTTGATGCACTACATATCATTATTTTTGAAAAAATAAAAAATAAATTGTTCTTTTGTAGCTTTCAAGTTTCTATTTGAAAAAGAAAGAGAATATTTTTTGCTTTTTGCATTTAATTTCTCTTTGCTTAGTCATTTTGTTTCAACTTTGAGTCAATACACCACATAAGTTTCACACCATTTACTGACCCGGATTTATGTGTGAACGAAATGAAAGAACGGATACAGAATCATACTAACATACATTTTGCAAAGATAACAGAGCTACAGTAAACAAATATTCTATTAAATGGCGGAAATAGAACTGACTGTAATACAATAGCTATAATGGTGGTAGCTATCTCTGAGAAGAGATGTGACTGCTACACTCGTCCGTGCAAAGCTGAATACAAAATGAGGCCAAAGAGGCCTATTTATAATAAAAATGAGGGTGAGAACCCCAAAAGTCCAAAAAGTAACCGTAGAAGATGAACCACCATAAATTTTTCGGCCCTAAGGTGGTAATTTGAACAGTCAACTTCCCGGGGTCATAACGTTTGCATACGATCTCCGATTTGGGCGTTTGATAGCTCGTTGGAAAGGTCTATCTAAGATTTACAAATTTTAGTTGTCCTAATGAATGTCAATAGGAATTAGTTGGCCCCCAAATTTCCAAAAAACGTCTTTTAGGGCCTCAAAATGGCCCCAGAAGTTTGGGACTCAAAAAACTGTAGAAAAATAACTAAGAAACTGCCACAATGAACAATTGTTTTGAGCTAGTGGAATAGGTGGGTGGCCACCGATCTCCATTTGGATCATTTACCATTTGACTAAAAACAACCCTTAAAATAAATGATATAATTTAAAAATTATTAGTAAGTTTTATTTTATAGGGTCATACACCAACTAGCTAAGGCTAGACTTGTGGAATAGGGGTTTAACTCTTAACAAGTGTTTAAATTCAGACGTAGTTGCCCAATCGTTAAGTAAATCCTCTTCTATGTTGATTATATTTGGGAATCTCCTCTCAAATGGGATTTAAGCACGAGGCCGCGTGGAGGCTTGGGCTGAGGAGATAACCCTCTGATTCCTTGTCAAAGTGTAGACCAAGGTTTTTGTGCATATGGGGATCCTATCTTAGACATGGTTTCGGGATTTGATACCCTGCCCATGCGTACGAACCAAGCTTGTGAATGTCCCCCTAGACTATCAATATAGTTAAGGTATCCTTTAGTCTCTTTGGCATATAGGGTTCATACACAGGTACACCGGAAGGATATTTCTGGTTGACCTTGGACGGGCTTGGAAGGTAACCCCGGTAGAAGGTGTGCGAGGGCGGTGGGTGATTCCTCTGCTTGTGCCTAAGAAAATATACAGGGACACCAAGTAACTATCTATCAAATTTCTTATGGAAAGCATATCTTATACTTGTTTGTGTGGAAATTGAACCCAGTGATAGATTAATTTTACTCACAACAATTAACAATTGATCATGCAAAATCACTCACAAAAGAGACTGAATCATGAGCTGAACACTAAACTGTATTGAATAAGTGTACAATATCCAACCCTGTAAAATAATAGGTTGCTGTATTAAATAATTACATCAGGGATTCGAATGCATGAGGAGCAACTCGAATCTAGCATAAAGCAGGCTTACTAAAATTAAGCAAATCCCCCATAGGTGTAAAAAGCTGATCCCAAATCTGTCATGGAGCTCATGAATTAGGAAAATGGCTTAGTAAAGATAAAGAGTGGTGGAATGACAACTCATACATGCTTTTCCAAGGAGAAAAGAGTGGAGGATGTAGAGTACAAAAAACTAGTTCACCTCACGTAGTCAAACTTTCCCAATTGCCTTAAAACACTGAAAAAGCAGGTAATAAAGCAGAAAAAGCAGAAGGGCGCCTAGGAGGCCAGGAATAAAGCAGAATTGATTCCTTGAGGTTTCCCAAGTGCTACATGGGTCAAATTAGGCAATTTGGACCACTATGGATAGGTAATTGACAACTTGCATAAGGTGGGACACATGAACTAGGCAAATAAGACAAAAATAATTAAATTAATGTCTAAGGTGGTAAACTATGGGTTGATTATTCTAACACCCCCCCTTAAGCTTGAATTATGAGTAATATATCATAAAATTATAGGGCCTAGAAACAAGGCTTAGTCACCCTTTACATACTACATTTCCATTTAAACAAGGAAAGAGGCAAAAACCACATGGGAAAATCCTCCCTTAAACATGGACTGTAAAACAAAATTTTGGAATCTTGTCTTCACTCATGCTTCACAGCATGATCAGAAATCCCCAGTAGTGATTTGAGATTGCTGAAGGTGTTCTCACAAAATTATTTGGTGAAGATATCAGCTACTTGTTCTGAAGATGAACAGAAGAGTAGGTGAATGGTGCCATCATGCACAAGCTCTCTGATGTAGTGCATATGGATCTCAATGTGTTTGGTTCTTTGCTTCTGAACTGGATCTTTGTAGATTCGAATGGTACTCTGGTTATCACAGTAGATGGTAGTTGAGTACTCTGATTCAAAGCCACACTCTCCAAGTAATCCCTGCAACCATAAACATTGAGTTGCTGCATTAACAACTCCTCTGTACTCTGCTTTTGTAGATGAGAGTGCAATGGCACTCTGTTTCTTGATTGACCAGCTGATTGGCCCTTCTGCAAGCATGAACACATATCCTAATGTGTAATTTCTATTTGTACTATCACTTTCCCAATCACTGTCAGTAAATCCAATCAAATCAAGATCAGATTTTGCTTTATAGAAGATCCCATGTGTCCTTGTTCCCTGAACAAAGTTAAGGATCCTTTTGGATGCTTTCCAATGGATCTCATGAGGCTGATCCATGTATATAGAAGCCACACTTACTGCATAAGAAAGATCAGGTCTAGTATGTGTCAGATACAACAAACATCCAATCAATTTCCTATACAGTGTATTGTTTACCATAGGTGAAGAATCAACTTCTTCCAGCTTCACTCCTGAAAGGAAAGGAGTTTTGCTTGCTTTGCAATCCTTCATTCTGAATTTGTTCAGCAAATCCAAGGCATACTTGGACTGGTGCACCTTGATTCCATCTTTGGTTTGAGCAATCTCAAGCCCCAAAAATTGGCTTAAGAGCCCCAAATCTGTCATGGAGAAGGCTTGGTTCATTGCACCCTTTAAGGAAGCAATCTCATCCTTTGAGCTTCCTGTAATAAGGAGGTCATCAACATATAACACAATGATCATTAATGAACCATTAATTAACTTCAAATAGACAATTGTATCTGATTTGCATCGAAAAAAATTCAGTGATAGCAAGAAGCTATCGATCTTCGCATACCAAGCCCTGGGGGCTTGCTTTAGCCCATACAATGACTTTCTCAACCTGCACACAAGAGAAGGGTTAGTAGCAAAACCTTGAGGCTGCTGCATATAAATCTCTTCAGTGAGATCTCCATTCAGGAAGGCACATTTTACATCCATGTGATGTACCTCCCATTTCCTTGAGGCTGCAATGGCTAAGGCTAGCCTAATGGAATCCATCTTTGCCACTGGGGCAAAGGTCTCATTGTAATCTATCCCATGAACCTGTGAGTATCCCTTGGCTACCAATCTGGCCTTGTACTTTATTGGTGAACCATCAGCAGCAAATTTGGTCTTGTAGACCCACTTACACTGTACTAGCTTCCTCCATGGGGGAAGATCCACTAGCTCCCATGTGTTGCTCTTCTGGAGTGAGCTGAACTCTTCCTTCATGGAAGCTTGACATATTTAATCTCCTGCTGCTTCTTCATATGTTTGAGGATCGTATTCTACCATCAAATAGCATTTTTCAGCAAACATAGGATCCTTCATGCACAGACCACTTTCAAATTGAGATCTAGTCCTCCTTCGGTCATTGGGATCCCCAGCTAGCTCTCCTGCTGCATGTAGTGTCTTGGATGCCCATTTTGGCCTTGTAGGGATGTTAGGGTCTGCAATAAACTCATATCCATCAGACAAATCAGAATCATCATGTTCAACAAACTCTTCACTTACTTTCAAAGGTTCAGGTGTTGAAGAGGCTTCTCCAACTTCCACTGCTGCAAGGGGTTCTTCTTCAAACTGAACACACCTTTCGATGAAGGCTTTGTTTGTGCTCAAATTTATCAGTTTGTACCCTTTTGAATCTTGAGAGTATCCAACAAAAATACACTCTTGGCTTTGGGGCTGCAAAGCCTTCCTCTTCTCTGTTGGAATTCTAGCCCAAGCCTTTGAGCCAAAAATCCTGAAATGGTTCACATCTGGCTTGTGCCCACTCCATGCTTCAAAGGGAGTCATACCATCAATATATTTATGAGGAAACCTATTCTGAATATAGGCTACATAGTTGATAGCTTTGTCCCAGTACTTTGGTGGCAAAGTTTTGGCCTCCATCATGCATGTTGCCATCTCCTTCAGTGATCTGTTCTTCCTCTCAGCAACACCATTTTGCTGTGGTGTGTAAGGGATAGAATGTTGCATCTAAATACCTGCATCTGCACAATAATTAATAAACTTAGACTTGACATACTCACCACCATTTTCAGATCTGAGGACCTTGAGTTTCCTTCCAAACTGGTTCTCAACCAAAGCCTTAAAGACTTTGAATAGGCCAAAAACTTCAGACTTGTGTTTCAAGAAGTAAACCCAGCAATACCTGGAAAAGTCATCAATGAAATTCAATGCATATTTGGCCTGAATCATGGACATATGAGGGAATGGGCCAGAAACATCACTGTGGATCAGCTCGAGGGGTGTAGAGGTTCTCTCATGACTAGCTCTCTCAAATTTATGCTCTGGGTGTTTTCCTAGGATACAACCTTGGCAGACTCCTTTGGAAAATTTTATCTTGGGCAACCCTATGACCATCTCTTTTTCACTAAGATCAAAAAGATACTTGTAATTTTGGTGGCCAAATATTTCATGCCAAAGCTTGCTTGCTTCATTAGCATGAATCAGAAGAGCAGAGGGGTTTGAGTAGGGTAGGAAGTGTGAGAACATGTATACCTTCTGAGCATGATTCGCAACTCCTTTTGCAATGACTCTACCACTTGAGATCTCTGTGATATCAACTTCATCAGGGGAGAATATGAATTTCTTAGGAGACCCAGTGTGGGTCATGTGGTACACTGACAAGAGGTTGGAGGCAAGACCAGGCACATACAACACATTGCTGAACTGACCATGATCAATATCAACCCTCCCTTTGCCCAAACTTTCAGTGAGAGAGTCATCTCCCAGTACTATAGGTGGTCCTTTCGACATTTCAAGTGAGGAGAATGCCTCCTTGGTCAAAACCATGTGTCTTGAAGCTCCAGAATCAATGATAAAACTGGGTGAGCTTGATGTGCTAGTAACCAATGCATGATCTCTCTCTCTGTCATCTGAACTTGATCCTCCTTCTCTCTTCTTTGAGCTGTCTGGAAGGGAGATGCCATTCTTCTCCAGGAGTTGGGTCAGCATGTCTATTTGCTTCTTCATACAAGAGCTTTTAGTGTGATTTCCCTTATTGCAGTATGCGCACTTGCTCATTTCTCCTTTGTTTTTCTTCTTCTGGTAGTTCTTCTTGGAACCTTGTGGCTCCTCCGGAGACTGTTTCTTGTCTCTCTTTTGCTCAGGTGGATTTTTATCTTTCTTTTTGCTTTTTGAATCCACCTTTGAATCTCCATCAATCAGAGCTTGATCTTTGGATGGTTTGATGGTGCCCATCATCACCAGCTTGTCTTGTTCTTGTGTGAGAGATTCCATGAAATTTGCAAGGCTAGGCATATTCTAGGTTCGAGCTGTCAGTTTTGTGGCATAGAAGGTTGAAAAAAACACTGAATAGTCAGGGTCAAGCTTTGAGAGAATGGCCAAGACCAATTGATCATCCTTCTTTTCGATCCCACACTGTTTCAGCCGCAAAACAAGTGCTTTGACCTTGGAGAAATAGAGTTGCAAAGATTCAAAGCTATTTGGACTCAGGGAAATCAGCTCATTTTTTATTTGATGTCCCCTCATCTCATCTGTCTTTCCAAAAAGATCAGTAAGCTTCTCCCATACTTCATTCGGTAATGTCAATCCATCAAAATGGAAAAGGAGGTCTCTGGAAATACTCAGACACAGGAAACCATAGGCCTCATCCCTCCTATTGTGTCATTTTATCTCTCTGCAGCTGCATTAGGCTCTGCTTCTGTTGCCATAGTCACCCTGTAGAGGCCTTTCTCTCTAAACTGTATCTCCATCTCTGCTTTCCATTCAAATAAATTGAAGGGAGTCAAGATGATCTTTTGAGATTGGTCCATAGCTTAGAAATCTGTCCCGGCTGTCAGTAGAAGGCTCCAAATCACTGATGTCGAACCTGAAAAACAATTTTGAAGGAGAGAAATCGATCTACAATGGCTCTGATACCATGTGGAAATTGAACCCAGTGATAGATTAATTTTACTCGCAACAATTAACAATTGATCATGCAAAATCACTCACAAAAGAGACTGAATCATGAGCTGAACACTAAACTGTATTGAATAAGTGTAAAATAGCCAACCCTATAAAATAATAGGTTGTTGTATTAAATAATTACATCAGGGATTTGAATGCATGAGGATCAATTCGAATCTAGCATAAAGCAAGCTTACTGAAATTAAGCAAATCCCCCATAGGTGTAAAAAGTTGATCCCAAATCTGTCATGGAGCTCACGAATTAGAAAAATGGCTTAGGCAAGCTAAAGAGTGATGGAATGACAACTCATACATGCTTTTCCAAGGAGAAAAGAGTGGAGGATGTAGAGGACAAAAAACTAGTTCACCTCACCTAGTCGAACTTTCCCAATTTCCTTAAAACACTGAAAAAGTAGGCAATAAAGCAGAAAAAGCAGAAGGGCACTTAGGAGGCTAGGAATAAAGAAGAATTGATTCCTTGAGGTTTCCCAAGTGATACATGGGTCAAATTAGGCAATTTGTACCACTATGGATAGGTAATTGACAACTTGCATAAGGTGGGACACATGAACTAGGAAAATAGGACAAAAATAATTAAATTAATGTCTAAGGTGGTAAACTATGGGTTGATTATTCTAACAGTTTGTCTATTTGGATTTAGGAATTTTTTTTGTGAGTTCTATGTGGTTTGTGTGTACTTATTTTTCCTTCAAGTGTGCTTTGTACTTGTGGTTTCCTTTCAACCTCAGACTTTGTCTCCTGGTTTGAAACTATGGCTAACATCCCTTTGAACACCAACCAAGAGATCCCCATGGTGGGAACTCCTTGTACTATTCCTCTCACAGGTAATGTTGGTGTTCCTTTGATGGCCACCCTGAATCTACCTGGATTCACCCTAGGGATACTGGTGTGCTTTTTTTCCTCTTGAACAGTCCTAAATGCTCCTGATGCTTCTCAAGTAAGATCCTTATACTAAGGGCATCAAAACATTGCTTCCCCTTCACCTGTAGTTGATTCTCCTCCTCCTTCTACCTCATGTGGTGAAAGTACTAATACTAGTACCCGACAGTCTAAAAGGAGTAAAAGAATGAGGAATAGGAAGAGAACAAATAAGAAAAGGGGCTCCCATTCAACCTCTGCAAGTTAAGTTGAACCTCACCACCTGGCCTCTGTAGTTCATACTAGGGGAACCTATCCAACCTCTGCAGGTCATGTTAGATCTAAGCACTCAACCTCTGAAATTCAAGTTGATCTTCACCACCCAGCCTCTACAGTTCATGCTGGGGGCACCTATCCAACCTCTTTAGGTCATGTTGGATCTAATCACTCAACCTTTGTAAGTAAAGTTTATATTCACCATCCAGCCTCTGTTAATCATGCTGGTGGGATCCTTCCAACCTTTCCAGGTCACATTGGATCCAGTCACTCATCCTCTGTAGTTCATGCTGAGGGAACCCATTCAACCTGTAATGTTCAATTTGAACCTCCCCATACAACCTCTGCAAGTAATGTTGGATCTATCCACCCAGCCTCTAAAGTTCATGCTAGAGGCACACACTCAACTGTTGCAAATCATGTTGATCCAAACCATTCAGCTTCTGCTGTTCATGCTGGTAGTGCTCGCCCAACCTATGGAATTCATGTTGGAACCAGTCTCTCAGCCTCTACAAGTCATGATGGGGGAATTCTTTCAGGATTTTTGGTTCATGTTGGAGACAATCCGTCAGCCACTACAAGTCATGTTGACATTGTTGAAAAGACTTCCCGTTCAAAACACAAGCCCAAGTTTCCTTGTAAGCTTTGTGAGGGAGACCACCTTAATTATAAATTCCCTTCTATTGTGGAGGTGCGAAAAGTTTTGTTTGATGGTCATCCCTTTTTTGAACATCCTGAAGTCTCTCAACAACCAGCCTCTCTCATTCAGGTTGGATCCAGTCACCCAACCTCTGGTGGTTATGCTAGGGGAAAACTCTCAACCTCTATTGATCATGCTGAGAACAAACAGTCAGCCACTGCTAGTCATGTTGACACTATTGAGAAAACTGGTCATTCAAAGTGCAAACTTAAGTTCCTTTGTAATCTATGTGAGGGAGTTCATCTTACTCGGTAGTGCCCTGCTATCGCAAAGGTGCGAAGATTGTGGTCCGAGACTCAAGAATTTCCTTCTCCTAAACAACCTATAGTTTCTCAACAACCTACTCAACCTTTGGTTGATCAAGTGGTCGAAACAATATCATCTTTGGTCGATCCCACTCTTCTTTTGGAGAATGATCCTGATGTGATTGAACCAATGTCATCTTTAGCCAATCCCACTCTCCCTTCGGAGAGTGAATTTCACGAAGTGGTTGAATCGGTTCTATTTTTTATCAATCCCACTCTTCTTTCTGAGGGTGAAGTGTCTTCTAGTCACATTATCTTCACTTCCAATTCAGAACTTATTGAACAAGGGGGCACTGAACTTGCTTCGGATCAACCCCCACCAAGCTCTCGCATTGCTTCCTTTGATTGGGATAGCCTAGTTGAGTCACACCTTCCTTCTGATGCACCTTTCCAGATAAAGGTCAAAGTTGAACCATACACGATTGATCATTGTATTGTTGATGAAGGAGCCTCAATTAGTATCTTTTCTGCTCGTGCTTGGCAAGGCATGGGATCTCCCAACCTTGTGTCGACTACTAGTCAGTTACTGGCATTTGATAGAAGAACTTGTATATCCTTGGGAATTCTTTCTCAAACCCCTATTAATTTGGGTGGAAATACTATCTTAATTGACTTCATGGTGATAGAAGACCCCTTGGACTTCAATATGCTCCTTGGACATGATTATGTCTATGCCATGCAAGCTATGGTGTCAACATTATTTCGTGTGATGTATTTTAATTACGACGAATGAATTGTCACTATCGATTAGTTGGATTTTATTGATCCATCTCCTAACCTAACTAGACACCAAGTATTTCCTTTATTGATTCCCAATGTTTCTATAGACACTACCCCACCACAGGTGAGCTATGTGGCCTCATGTCCTTTGCGTTCAATTGCTTCTGAGAAGCAACCTTTGTTTTCATGCTTACCTTCTCGGGACTTGGTCCAAGCAGTTGACCAGGTGATTCATCCTATACAAATTGTGGAGCCTTCTCTCCACTCTATCAATCCATTTGAAATTTTAGACATGTGTCCTATCTTGGATGATCTTCTTCCTTCGGATGAAGTGTTCCTAGAGTCTTTGATACAACTTGACCTTCTTTTGGATGTCGGTTCAGTTGTGACTAATTCTAACCCTGGTTTTCTTAGTAAGCTTGATTTTCCCACGGATTGGTCTTTAGTATGTTGATCTTGTTGAGTCTTTTGACTCTTCCTTTGAAGAGCAAGTCGGTGATCCATATGAGTTTGATTTTTCTTATGAATTTTTCAACTCCTGTGATATTGAGTTTGTTCTTGAAAACTCTATCTCCCTTGTTTATTGTTTCTCTCCTTCTGAGGTTGATCATACTGATTATAAACCCTCGAGCCTTGGTGCTACAGAATATTCTTCAGTCGATTCTGCCTTGACTTTCCCTTTTATAGAAGATAGCAAAGTCACATGTGTTTCTGCCAAAGTGACCTGCATCGAATATTTTCTTTTGAATATGATCCTCATGTTGTTGTTTATTGGAGAAAGGATTTTTGGTTGGATTCACAAATGTTTATTGGCTTCGCCTTGTTTTTCAAGTTGTAACTTCATTTGCATGTATCTTGCTCGTGCTTTTGAGCCTGATGTCCACTTCCATGCTTTTAGCTCGTTTTATAATCCCTCATATTTTCTCTCATCATCGCTCATCCTTGTATCATTTTTCCTCTGCAACTTGACACCATTTACCTTGAGGAGATGTTCCCTGAGTGTCTTTATCCTGCTCATGTTCCTTGCATTATGCATAGGTTTTTTCCTCACGCTTGGAACTAGCTTCACCTGCCTATGACACTCATCTCCTCGCATTTAGAGCATTCTTTCTTCTCTCCTTCAAGCTCGTTAAAAATAGTAAGGAGGCTGTAAGTTGACTTTTCTAGACTCATTAAAACTTCATGGGAAAGATATTGAGTTTCTTTAGGCCCAGGTCTGACTCCTCAAAATATACTTGAATGCCGAGTAAACTTGTCCATTCAGGCTCATTAAGAATATGTGAGTGGGAATCCACATTAGTGGTAGGTTATCACTTTCTTAGACCATGTGGAATAATACGAGAAAGGAACACTCTCTTTTCTTCAGAATTGAGAAGAGTATTCTCAGGAATAGGTTTATCACTTTTCCGGACCTCAGGGACTAAACTTATGGAAAAGGAACACCTGGTATGAGATTAGTTTTCTCTTTTTTGTGTTCTGGATCCAAACATGAAAAATATTATGAGTGTACTTTATGTCTTTTTCACGCTCGTTAAACCCTAAAGAACAAAGCATCGAGTTTACTGTTGTAAGCCCCATTTATCGTAATCAAATGGATCTTTTCAAGCGATCTTTCCTTCCTTCACACTCGTTAAACTCAAGCTATATACTTCTTTTGAAGGAGCATTGGGTAGGTGGTAATTTAACCTTTTTCAGACCTCCTTGACTAAGTGCAAAAAAGGTGCGCCTTACTTCTTCAAAAGCTAAGAGAGTTCTTATGTGGTTTGTTTTATACTTTTTCGGCCTCAGGAGACTAAATTGTATGAAAAAGTTCCCCCCTAGAGTCTTCTTTGGAGTTTTCAGACTCTCTAAACTATGAGAACACCATTGAGCATGTACTAGTTTAGGATCTTAAAATCCACGAATCGGTTCTTTATCAAGCATTCTTCTGTCTCTTCTTCGCGCTTGCCAAAAATGAAGATGGTCCCGAGTTTGATTTCTTGGAATCGTTAAACCTTTACAAGAAAGAGGGGAAGGGAAGTTCATTCACATGTTTTTTACATCATGGAAGCAAGTCTTGTTTCCTTGAACAAAGCACCAATTTTGAGTCTATCAATATTTGGGTCCTAGTATTTTGACCTTATCCCAATTCAAAGTTTCGTACTCCTACGATTGGTTTCTTTTCCAATTAGATGGGGAATCTATCAATGTCTCCTACATTGTAGATTTGTGTCATTGGTATTTTTGTGTCAAAATTTTCCTAAGTCGCTTTTGTGTCGTGCTCACTGTTCAAGGATTAAACCTTTGTTGGACATTCTGCAGTGTCCTTAACCTTTTGTGTCATCCATTCCCTGGTATCAGTTCATTACACCATGTCTTCGGCAGTCCTTGTCGTGAAATTTTGTACCAATTCCAGATCCAATTAGTCTTCAACTTACCTCTTTTTGGATGATGGAGGATGCCTTATTTCCTTCCTTCCAATGGATCTCTTCCTATCGACTGCAACACATCTTTCTCTGGGAATGAGATTTAGAGTTTTATGACAGTACCTTGGGGATTGTAGTCATTAGTGGCAATTTCCCTCGCTATTGGGTAGTGGGAATACCTTACTATCTCCTACTCGATGGATTCCTCAAGTGTTCGACTTCAAGTCCTTGTATTCACACTTGTTAGAATGTACTAGGTACCTTGGGGACCATTTTCATTAATGGTGGTTTCCCTCACATTTGTTAACGGTTCTCATTATTGAACGGTAATCAAACGATTCCCTCCATGTTCGACTTCAACTCCTTTTTTCGTGTAACATCCCCAAACCTTTGATCGGTGAAGAGGACGCTACGATACATCAAATAATCTAGGGATATAGCCCCATGAACATGAACATACATAATTATGTTGTTGAAGCATGATGATTAAAACATAAAACATATTACGAATCATAATCATTCATATACAGAATGGAAGCAAAACATTTCAATCAGCATTCATGCATATACAGATCAGCATTTAACATGTATAACGTCATTCATCAATGGTAATTATAATTGTAGATACAAGTTAGGAAAGAATACTTATCTTATAAAGAGCTTGTTCTGCAACCAGCTACGTCGCTGCAATGTTCCACCCAACCATAGGCTCACGTGCTCCTTAATCTCTTAGCAACGCTGCCACCCCTGAGCCAGGCATGATTCCCAAGGAATAAGGAACTAACAGGATTACACGTAGCCAAGGATAACAAAACCACTAGGGTAAACAGTTCATCCAAGCCAACACAGTTGGTTTTATCAAGAAAACAACAGATTAGCCAAGCCAACAAAGTTGGGTTTATCAGGCCATTCAGGAGCTGGAAAAGGCTAATGCTAAGCTAGTGCACCGACACCAGAACCAAACTGGCTTCTAGAACACCCAACACAAGGAAATTAGTCATTTCTTTGCAATGCAGTCCCTCAGACCCTGATCTCCCTTCCAGTGCTATTCAAGGGTTGTGGAGAAGAAAGCCAGCTTAGTAGCTTTGTCTGTGTGATTCTCAATCCACCAAGTTTATCAAGCACCTCAGGTCCTCATTCACCACTCCAGTGCAGTCCGAGGACAAAACCACTGCATGCAAGCAGTCAAATAGCTATTCAAGCTTTTACAGGGGGAAAATACAGCTGACCAAAACACAGGTACTCACAACAATATTCAGCCGATACCACCATAAAAAGGAAAGACACAACTAAACAAATCATGGCAATAACAGCCCATGATCAACTCTGAGCCCACAGCGCACAAATCTCACTGCAGTCACTGGGAAAACTTGTACAGACCGGGAATGGAACAGGTTTCGACTTCCAACTTTGTGTGAGAGACAGAATGCAACCCACCGAACTATGGATGTGATTACAAACACAATTTCAATGATGGGAAGAACATAAAATTTAATAAATCTGCCAATGGTGGAAAAAGACACACTCTCTACGTGATCAGAGGAGAGAAGCAATCTACCAGCCCTCGAATTCATGAGGCAGAGAAGAACTATCTTCTACGTGAATGGGGAAGAAAACCCACCGACTAGAAAATCCTGAGAGAGAAGACGAACCCCCAACAATGGAATGTGGATTCCTTTAACTCCCTCACGTGAAGGAATTGAACAGGCTCACGATCCGGGTAGTGGACATGCCAACAGACGTGTCGTGGAGAGAGAATGAGCAGGCATGGGCGTGGTCTTTTTTCCAACCAATTTTCTATCCCAACTAACCAACAAAAAACCAAGGTGGTGGGAGTAAAAGAGAGAGGTGACACGTGGCTCTTCCCCAAGACTGAAAGTTCAACATCCCCCCCTTCCTTATCCTTCAAAATCATGCCCCTTCTCAATTTAGTTCCCGTGAACATAGCGGGTTGGGTTATTTACTTAAAATTCATGTTTACATGATGCCATAATTAAATATATGACGTATGTCTTGATATCCATCGGTGACCATTCTCAAAACAGAAACACAACATAACAAATCGATGGTGGGGCCTTGGCCTTTAGCTCTGCACCAAGATTATTTACAATATACGTATCATGTATTTTTAATGTAAGTAGGGTTAAAACTG
Organism: Pseudotsuga menziesii; assembly: GCA_001517045.1. Classification (NCBI taxonomy): domain Eukaryota; kingdom Viridiplantae; phylum Streptophyta; class Pinopsida; order Pinales; family Pinaceae; genus Pseudotsuga; species Pseudotsuga menziesii. The sequence goes on from LPNX010649094.1 coordinate 660,707, forward strand.
GGGTATTACATTCCCCTACCCCTTCAATAGCACTGTCCTTAGTGCTTTACAAAATTCAACAAAATGCTACACTCGTACCGCCTCAGTGTTCTGCAAAATTGAACAAAAATGGATATGCCAATCGCATGGCATCCTCCAACTCCCATGTAGCTTCTTCATGTCTGTAATGCTCCCATTGCACCTTTACCTTCCCTATGGCTCGGTTCTGAAGCATTGTGACCTTCCTGTCAAGGATGCGCATTGACTCGATTTGGAACTCTCCCTCAGGTTTCACCTGAATCACATCCCAATTTATCACATGGTTAGGATCATGTACATATTTCTTAAGTAAAGAAACATGAAAAATATTATGAGCTCTAGTACTAGCAGGCAATGCAAGTCTATATACAACAGGACCTATTCTTTCAATCACTTCAAATGGCCCACAATATCTAGGTGACAACTTGGCATAACTTCCAAGATTCAAGGAGATTTTCTTTGCCTTCACTCTGAGGTAAACATGATCCCCAACATTAAAATCTTTATTCATCCTATGCTTATCTGCATAGCTTTTCTATCTGTCCTGTGTTGCTTTCAGATTATGCCTGATCTTTACAACCTCTTGCTCCATTTCCTTGAGCAATTTTGGTCCAAGAAAAACTCTGTTCACCGGGTCATCCCAAGTCACTGGTGTCTCGCACCTTCTACCATACAAAGCTTCATACAGACTCATCCCCAAGGATGCCTGCTGTCCATTGTTGTAAACAAACTCTACCAAGTGTAAGTAATCTTCCCACTTGGTTGGTTTTTCCATCACATATATGCGAAGCATATGTTCAAGCACTTGATTAACTCTTTCTGTCTGCCCATCTGTCTCAAGATGGTATGCAGTGCTGAAGTTTAACTTTGTAACCAAATATGCAAACAACCCCTTCCAAAAATTGGAAGTGAACTTGACATCTCTGTCAAAAACTATTGCCTTCGGCAACCCATGCAATTTGAAAATCTCTTTCATGAAAATCTTTGCAATGTCATCAGTCTTGTGCGTAGACTTCACTAGTATAAAATGTGCTACCTTTTTCAACTTGTCTACCACAACCATGATGGAATCATGTTGTCTCCAAGTCATCGGCAATCCTGTAATAAAATCCATGGAAATAACTTCCCATTTCCANACATGTTGGATGTTGATGCTCAACCTTTACCTAATGACATTTCATGCACCTTGAAATGTATTCAGCCATGTCTTTTTTCATACCTGGCCAAAAGTACTACTTTCTAGCTGTAGCAATTGTCTTCTGATATCCTAGATGACTAGAATATGGATCTTGATAGATTTCATCCATAACAACTCTCCTCAAATCTGCTACATTCGGAATATACATTATGCCCTTGTAAGTGAGAAGTCCATCTTCTTCCAATTTATATCCCTCATACCTCTTCTCAAGACCTTGCTGCTGCAATTTGTCTTTACCTGCTCATACAATTCATCTTTGGCAACATGATTTGTAATCTGCTGCCTCAAATCTGCTTGGAAAATACTAAGAGATGCCACATGCATTTCTTGAACCTTCTTGCTGAGTGCACCAGCTACCTTATTTTCTTTTCCTTTTATGTGCTTGATTTCAAAATCAAACTCACATAAAAATTCTAGCCGTCTCGCTTTCCTAGCATTCAGAGTAGGATGATTAAACAAATACTTCATACCAGAATGGTGTGTTTTGAGTTCAAATCTTCTACCCATCAAGTAATGTCTCCACATCTTGAGAGCATGTACTATGGCTACAAGATCTAGATCATGAGTGGTAGAGTTCTTCTCATTCTCCTTCAATTTTCTTGATTCATAGCATATCACGTGGTTGTCCTGCATAAGGACTCCTCCAAGCCCTTGTCCGCATGCATCGATACATACCACAAAATATTTCTCTGGATCTGCAACCTTCAACACTGGTGCACTAGTGAGAAGATTCTTCAACCACTGGAAGCTTTCTTCACACTTTGAAGTCCATTCAAAATTCATCCCCTTCTTTTGCAAAGAAGTGATGGCATGTGCAACCTTAGAGAATCCTTCAATGAATCTCCTGTAGTATCCTGCAATTCCCATAAAAGATCTTACATCTGACACACTTCTTGGAGTAGGCCAATTCATAATGGCTTCAATATTTTCAGGGTCTACTGATATACCCTCTTCTGAGATAATGTGACCCAAATACTAAATTCTATCCCTGTAGAAGTCACACTTGCTCAGCTTTGCATACAGTTGATGTTCACTGAGCACTTGCAATGTCAGTCTCAAATTCCCTTCATGCTCTTCCTCAATCTTAGAATAAACAATAATGTCATCAAGGAAAACAAGAACAAACTTGTCCAAATACTTATCAAAGACACTGTTCATAAGGCACATAAATGTAGCTGGTGCATTTGTGAGACCAAACGGTACCACTACAAACTCATAATGTCCATACCTTGTCCTGAAGGATGTATTATGAATGTCTTCATCCTTGATTCTTACCTGATGGTAACCAGACCTCAAGTGAATCTTGGAAAATACCTTTGCTCCTCTCATTTGATCAAAGAGGTCATCAATCCTAGGCAAAGGATATTTATTCTTCACAATAACCTTCTTAAACTATCTGTAATCAATACATAACCTAAGTGTACCATCTTTCTTCTTTACAAACAGAATCGGTGCTCCCCAAGGAGACACACTCAGTCAGATATACTTCTTTTCCAACAACTCTTGTAGTTGCATCTTCAATTCTAGCATCTTCGGTGTACTCATTATGTAGGGTGTCTTGGACACTGGTGCTACCCCTGGCACAAGTTCAATGGTGAAATCAATGTCCCTCTTTAGAGGAAGTCATGGAATCTCATCGGGGAATACATCCCTGAATTCCTGTAACACCTGATAGTCCTCCAACCTAGGAGTTTCATCTCTTGTTGGTTCTAGAATATGAGTTGCATATAGTTGGAAGCCTTTCCTACAGAACTTATTCAACTACATTCTTGAAACCTGCCTTACTGAAATTACCTTTGGAATACCCTTCACAACTACTGGGTTTCCTTCTTCATTTATGCATTCAAAAGTCTTGTTATAGTAGTCAAGCTTCACTCTGTGAGCTTCTAACCAATCCATTCCAATGAGAACATCATAGGAACCAAGTGGTAGAACATTCATATCTACACAAGTGTTCAATCCATTCATGAACAATGGGCATTGCTCTACCATGTCACTGACTTTTCTCTTAGTCCCAGTGGCTAGCTGAACTAACCAAGATTTTCTATGCTTTACCTTCTTAAAAGCACAATTCTCCACTACTCTAGGAGTGATATAACTATGAGTAGAACCAGGGTCAATCAAAATAGAAATAAATTGTTCAACAAATTACCTGCAAATTCAACCATAGTTGACTGATGATCTTCCTGGCGGTCCTCCAGTGCTGCATAAATTCTAGGGACTGCCCTTGCTACTTGACCCACTGTTTCTGCTCCCTGAATGTTATAAGCTGGCCTTGCACTTTTATTCTTGAGTGGACAATATCTACGTAAGTGGGGTCCTTCACATTTCCAACATTTGAGTGGACCTTTATTCTGTTGTGGCTCTTTAGGCTTTCCACCTGACACTCCAACGAGATTATTCACTGCTTGGGATGGCTGTTTCTGCTGATTCCTGAATCTAGAAGGTTTGAAACCTTTCTTTTTTTAGTCAAACTTTTTATTCTTCTTGTCCTTCCATGCCTTATGGTAATCAGGTTTACCTTTGCTTTGCTCATAGCAATATTTATCCTTTCTTATTGCTTCTTCAAGAGTTCTCGGCTCATAGAACTCAATTCTATCTTTGTAGGCCTGAGGAAATCCACTTAGAAACCATTGGATTTTTACTTTTTCATCTCTAATGTACCGGACATACCTCAACAATTCCAAAAACTTATTTGCATATTCATCCATGGTATGCTGTCCCAATCTCAGTTCATGGAACTCCTTGATCTTGTCATCATAATACCTGTTTAATTCTGCCTGAAATACATCTTAAACTGTTTCCACTTTAGTTTCCTTTCACTGATCCTCTTTGCTTTCTTGAAGTGTTCCCACCAAATGGATGCCCTTCCATTCAGATTGAATATGGAAACTCTGGCCTTCATGTTTCCTGAATAATCTTGCACCTGAAAGTACTTCTTTATCCCAAGAAGCGAAGCTTCAGCTTCTTGTCCCGTCTTTATCTCACCATCAAATGTAGGAGTTTTAGCTTTCCTAAATTCATCTCGAGAGCGATCCCTATAGTGCCTTCTTATCTTCCTTTTATGAGAAGATGAACTTGTATCTCCACTGGATTCTTCAGAGTCAGATGATCCACTGGAAGTCCTTCTTCTTCTCCTAGTTCTGCTCTTATTGCCTTCTGGTCTTGATGTACCTCCTCTAGAATATATCTTTTTCTATAAATCTGTCAAACTCTGTAATATGGCAGCATTCAACTGATGCTTCTCTTCCTGGGCTTCAACCAAGCTTCTCATGGTGGCTGCAACCTCAGACGGTGTCCCCTAGAATATCCTTCCATTAGACTCTATGTCCTCATTTCCATTATGGACATTTTCTCCCATGGCATCTTCTTCTCACTCGTAAGAATCCCGAGCATCATACCCATCATGGGTTTTCATGACTGAAACACCTCTTGCTTTACCACACTGTTATTTCTGGAGTACTGCTCTTGGAAATTATCTATAGTTTTGCAAATGTGTTAGCAACAATCTGTTAGATGCATACATTAATATAAATCAAACTACTTACCTTTTTCTTCTGGAAATTTCATAAAACAACAATTTTATTAAAATATAGAATTTCCCCCCTTTTTCTTTTCATCCTTGTGACCACGGGAAGTCTATTGAAAATCGACTGAAAGGCAATCGAGAACTACTCAAAAAAATCACCGAGAAATTCTCCTGAAAAATCCAAATCTTCTTAGGTCCAATCGGACCCCCTCCCAACTAATTCTCTGACATTGCAGTGGTTAAAACAACTACGCCTCCGATCTTCATCGATGAAGAAATTGTCTGAGCATCGGCGGTCTGTTGTTTATTCCTTTCCAGCATTTTGGTGGGTTAAATGACTAAAATCCCGCTTTGTATCAGCGAGTCAATCATTTGTTGATCGGGTGCACAGTCTCTTGAGCATCCGCAACGGTGGGAAAAAGATCTTCCTCTGGTCTCTGCGGTCATCTATCGACGAGTTTCTCATCTAATTCCTTCTGCAAATCGAGCTTACAGTGGTCTATCATTCCGCAATGGCGGCCAACAATCCTGTTATAATTTCCATGGACCAAAGTTTGTCGATGGTAGGAATGACATCCCACTGTGGCATTGGAGACTTAGTCCTCTAGGCATCCGCAATGGCAGTTTCCATAAGCCTTAACTCTTATGTAGTGTCAGCACTCCTGAGCACTTCACTTCACCATAGTAGGTTATCAAATCTTGAAACCATTATACACTAACCACCTTGGCATCGATGAGTGGAGAGACTAATACATCAACGGGATAGCTGTCTCAGCTTCCGCAACGGCAGGTGCTTGATCAACTAATTTCTACCGACGTCCATCAACAGTCTCATCAAATAACGTCCGTCGATGATTTCAACACTTAAACAAAATTTTGAAAATTTCTTCTTCTATCGGCGGTCGGGTGTCCTACGCATTGGATGGTTAGTCCCTTCAGCTTCCACAATGGTGGACCACAATTGAACTTCATATTCCTTTGTATTCTGTAACCATAAGTCTATCAGCGACCGCATCATCTGATCATCAGTAATGTGCTCAACTAACCATCGTCGATGGCCAATGATTCCATGCCTTAGAATTTTTTTTGAAATTTCTCTCTTTTCAGTCTTCCTTCCCTTCGCATCATCGAATCATCGATCACTTATCTTCCTTCGAATCTATCAGCTCCATCTCCCATTAACAATAACACTTCAGCATAGGCAGTTGGAGCTTTTCCTTGTCGAAATACTAGGGCTCTATGCTTCCGCAACGGCGGGCGCACAAACCACTATCATCTTTCGATGACCAATGTTTTCGTCACTTGGAAAAAATTTTAATTTTGTTTTACTGCGTCGGTGGTCAGAGGCTCTATCCGTCGAAAGGATAGTACTCTAGCTATCTACAATAGTGGGTCTACAATCTCTTGATCCCTTCCACTGTTCATCGGCGATGAATAACACTATCATGCTTTGATGTCCGATGAAGTCAATACTTAGAATTTTTTTTGAGAATCTGCACCATTGGCGATCAGAGGCTCTACCTGTTGGAGGCCTAGTGGTCTATCCATTCGCAACGGCGACGCAAGATCATCCAACTTCTTTTGATATGGTCGCCAAACCTTTTGTCGCGTCAGCAAGTTGATCCTCTAGGCATCAGCAATGCGATAAACTAACCACCGTTGATAGATGACGATTTTATAACTTGACAAATTTTCAAAAATTTCTTCTCCATCCTCGCTGTCGGTGGTTCAACCCACTATCGTCTTGGTTCTTTCGTCGATGTTTCGGCAATCCAGATAGCTAATTCTCACCAATCCAACCAACAAAACTTCACTGCTCCAAACAACTAGTTGTCGTCGGTCCATCTACTAATCCTCCGCTGTCATGACATTGACGATCCTTTCAACTTAGTAGTGTCAATCATCGATGGTCGGTGTCGAGTAGTATTTCCACAAAGGGCCAACATATCGGTGGCCTTCGGCTGATTCCTCCCACAACTGCGGCTCCGGATTCCACTGTTCTCTGCCGACGGCCAATGAACACATGAGAATCTTTCTGCAATTTTTTGATTGCTGCTGGGTAGAAGGAAACCTGCCTCTGCTATCTGACCTTTCATGGCCCATTCAAGACCATGCTGCAACCAGAGCTCTGATACCACACTGTAACGTCCTCGACCCTCCAACCGGTGAAGAGGATGCTACGATACATCAAATCATCCGGGGATCTATCCCCATGAACATGAACATACATAATTATGCTGCTGAAGCATGATACTTAAAACATAAAACACATTACGAATCATAATCATCCATAAACACAATGAAAGCAAAACATTTCAATCAGCATTCATGCATATACAGATCAACATTTAACATGTATAACATCATTCATCAATGGTAATTATAATTGTAGATACAAGTTAGGCAAGAATACTTATCTTATAAAGAGCTTGTTCTGCAACTAGCTACATCGCTGCAACTTTCCACCCAACCATAGGCTCACATTCTCCTTAATCTCTCAGCAACATTGCCACCCCCGATCCAGGCATGATTCCCAAGGAATAAGGAACTAGCAGGCTTACACATAGCCAAGGATAACAACACCACTAGGGTACATAGTTCAGCCAAGCCAACATAGTTGGGTTTATCAGGCGAACAACAGATTAGCCAAACCAACAAATTTGGTTTTATCAGGCCATCCAGGAGCTGGGAAAGGCTAATGCTAAGCTGGTGCATCGACACTAGAACCAAACTGGCTTCTAGAACACCCACACACACCCAACACAAGGAAATCAGCCCTTTCTCTGCAACGTAGTCCCTCATACCCTGATCTCCCTTCCAGTGCTATTCAAGGGTTGTGGAGAAGAAAGCCAGCTTAGTAGCTCTATCTGTGCGATTCTCAATCCACCAGGTTTATCAAGCAACTCAAGCCCTCATTCAACCCTCCAATTCAGTCCGAGGACAAAGCCACTGCATGGAAGCAGTCAAACAGCTATTCAAGCTTTTACAGGGGGAAAATACAGTTAACCAAAATGAAGGTACTCATAGCAATATTCAACCAATACCACCATAAAAAGGAAAGACATAGCCAAAAAAATCATGGCAATGACAACCCATGATCAACTTTGATCCCACAGTGCACAATTCTCACTGCAGTAGCTAGGAAAACTTGTACATATTGGGAATGGAACAGGTTCAGACTTCCAACTCCGCGTGAGAGACAGAAGGCAACCCACAAAACTATGGATGCGATTACAAACACAATTTCAACGATGGGAAGAACAGAACATTTAAGAAATATGCCAATGGTGGAAAAAGACACACTCTCTACATGATCAGAGGAGAGAAACAATCCACCAGCCCTCGAATTCGTGAGGCAAAGGAGAACTATATTTTGCGTGAACGGGGAAGAAAACCCATCGACTAGCAAATCCTGAGAGAGAAGGCGAACCCCCAACAATGGAATGTGGATTCCTTTAACTCCCTCGTGTGAAGGAACTGAACAGGCTCACGATCGGGGTAGTAGACAGGCCAACAGACATGTCGTGGAGAGAGAGTGAGCAGGCGTGGGCATGGTCTTTTTTCCAACCACTTTGTTGTCCCAACTAACCAACAGAAAACCAAGGTGGTGGGAGTAAAAGAGAGAGGTGACACGTGGCTCTTCCCCATGACTCAAAGTTCAACATCCCCCCCTTCCTTATCCTTCAGAATCATGCCCCTTCTCAATTTAGTTTCCACAAACATAGCTAGTTGGATTATTTACTTAAAATGTGTGTTTACATGATGCCACAATTAAATATATGCCATATGTCCTGATATCCATCAGTGACCATTCTCAAAACAAAAACACAACATACCCAAATCAATGGTGGGGCCTTGGCCTTTAGCTCCACACCAAGATTATTTACAATATACGTATCATGTAATTTTAATGTAAGCGGGGTTAAAACCAGGGTATTACAATTCGCATGGTTAGGATTAGTACCTTTTGAGAGGTTTGGATTGAAGACCTTGGGTCGACAGTAGCATCGTCATTTTTCTATTACCCAAGCTGCACAAGACCTCATTACATTTTATATGACATTTTGCTGAGACATACATCCACCTTGTATTCTTATGGCTATGATCGATTGTTGAGCATGGATCCACCTTGTTCATTTGTGGCCATGACTCCTTTAGATTTGATATGGCGCCTTTTTGCATATTGAGCCACCATGATGGTTTTATCAATTATACATATGTTGGATCCACCTGTATCTTTATGGCGGTGATTTGTATATGGACTTGTATGTCCTAGAGATTAGTTTTTTCTAACATTTATCTCTCTTTTAGGTACCTTTGTTCGAGCCTTTTGATCTTGGATTCTCTGCTCTATCCATACTCAGTTGTTTCCTTTATAATGTATTTCAGCTATTTTCTTCCCCTCTAACCTCATGCATTAGGGGGCATCTGTTAAAGCTCAAAATGACACATCTTTGCATGTGACCACTTCCCCATGATTCTGTCGCATGTCAACACTTCCATGATGATGCTTCATGAAATTCACTAAAAGTCACTGAAAAACACCTAGCTTGGAGGACCCATATCTAGAGCTTTGTAACTATGTTTTACCTCATCTCTACACCATTGGAAATATATTTTAGTTAGGTAAAATTTTTCAGAAGACACAAAATTCTAAAAATTCCCAAAAGTACCCTAAAAATGATATGTTCTATGCATACGCAAGTTGCCTTAAGGAAAACCGTGTATTGTATGCGAGTTGCCTTAAGGAAAACTGCATATTGTAAGAGACTTGCTATATATAATACTTGCGTATGCCCTAAATACACGACTATTTACATTGCGGCCCGCGTGTACCTCCTGCATATGCGACTGATGTCTCTGCAACCTACGTATTCATGTCAAAAATACGTTTTTCGAAGTTTGGGTAGTTTGGTTAGTTATGCAACTGACTTCTTCAGTTGTAACTAATTTGTCTTCAACCCTATCTCTTCAGAAGCATATAAATAGAGGTAGGGAGGTCCATGAGAGGATACTTGAACTTTTACATTGTCACACTAGAGGAATTGGGACTCTCTTTTCCCACACCTTTTCCCTAGAAGCTATATCCTTGTGTTGCAGAGCTTGGAGGATGAGTTCCTCGGAGAAGAGAAGAAGCAGAACTAGATCAAGGTTTTTTGAAGTGCCCAACTTGAAGAGAAGGTATACTTTTACTTTGTTTCATGATTAATAAAGATGTCACGTCCTTCTTCTTCCCAAATCAGTGTTCAATATGTGATTGAATCTTTGTTTATGATCAAATGTTTATGTTAATCAGATTATTATTTCGTATTTATTTGATTATCATTGCTTTATATGTGTTCATATTGGTTTGAGGAAGGTATAATTCATTTTGCAGGTCTCTTGGAGCAAGAGGAGCAATAGGAGCAAGAGGAGGATTGAAGGGTTGTTTGGATCAACCTTCGTTTGGCTAAGGTATGAACCATTCTAATCTCTGAAACTTGCTTATATATACTTGCAGAACCATTTGCATCTCTCTTTCAACCCCAATACATTGATGCCATACTAAACCCTAGCCATAGGAAACTTTCCTTTACAACACACATTCCTAAACCACTTAGTTGTTGATACATAACTTTCAATGTTATGAAGGGTGAATTAATCATAGATTCATTTCTTGGAAGGAGTGTTTGACACCACAAACAAATTTAACAACAAAGAGTCCATGAAACTTTCCATTAAACATGCTCATAACATATAGAAAATCATATGGGAAAAGTTAATATAGATGCATGGATTAATGAAATGAAACAAAGACATTGATCCATATAAAGACAATACAATATAAGACATAATCATCTTCCTTAAAACCAGTGGAAAATTTCCTTGGTCCTAAATTAATTCAATGAAAACATCAGTTGTTCATTAATACAATAAAAAATACTTTGGGAGGGACCCCTTGATCTCATTCTTGAGTCTAATGTATTTCTTCACATGGAGAACTTTCAGGTAAAATTACAAGGATGAAATATGATAATAAGAAAAGAGAAGAATTTAATGTTGCAAATCCCATTATATATGTTCCAGTGAAATTTTGGTAGATTTTTTTACATGTTTGGTTGGGCCTCATATTTTTCTCCTTTCGTCCCATCCTTTCTAGATGCAATATCCTAAGTTTGACCCTCCCACCTGATGTTATCATGTATGAAGGGATATGTGATGCACTTCCATATCACATGCATTCATGGGGGATATAGTAATTTTTATAACCATAATCAGGCGCGATGATGTGCCCTTTCTATTTGACAGGCCTCTTTAATCTTTATCTTCATGATTTATAAAGAATATTGGATATGCCCATAATCTTGGAAATTTCTTTAACTATGCCCCTAATATTTATTTCAAGTTTTACAAACATTTCTCTTTCTGCTAATGATCATTCATTTCGTTGTTCTCTTGGAGTTGTCACCTTTAGGTGGCTAAGATGGTCTTTGTGAAAGTGTTTTTGTTTTTCCCACTTCCTTCCTCTTCTCCATATCTACCACAAAATTATGTAACATACTCATGAAATACAACCCCTATTGATTATTAGGTTTTCCACCTTTCAAATTTTGGTATGATTTGTCTAATTTTGAATAGGGTGTATAATGCACACCTCCCAAGATTTGAATCATGTTCTTAAGTAGACTTGATGTGGCAACATATTTATTTAATTGGTTTAAAGTATTTGTTATAGTAGGAATAGTAGGATTATATGGAACATTTATTAAGCATGGCATGGCGTCTTGCAACAATTTGATGTACACTCTGGTTGATTATAAGTTGATCTTGCCATCCCTAGGAAGGGGTGACCATGCTTAATCATCATATTCATATCTTTAAAAAATGGATGAAGAAACATTTTTTATTTTTTCATTCTAATTTTTATGATATTCAAACTATTAAATTTATTTATACTTGTCTCTATATCTATTCTATCTATGATCCCTCGTATGTTCAATTATTTAGTGGATAAGGAGTTTATCACTCCTTTAGCCACCTTAGAAATTGTGTACCTTGATTGGATGCCTCCTTCAATATTTTTCAAATATCTCAATACCTATTTCTAAATAATGTCAAATTATAAGTAGAATTAGAGGTAGTTTCTCAAGGCAAGAGAATTGTTGACCACCTCGATCCAAACTTACTTCTTGGTGTTCATTATGGTTCTAGCCATCCTCAACTCAATTAATGCTTCTTCATGGAAGTATTTCTAGGTGTTTATCTACTCTTCCAATGCAACATTTTTTTTGTATGCTCGTGTACCTTCTTCTCTATTGCACTCTTCTCTCCCTTCTTCTTTAGAATGTATTTCCTCTTTTCATCTAAATATTTATATGTGACTACCTTCAAAGAATTGTCTTTTACCTTGTTGTTATATTCCATCAGTTATTTGTTAAGTTGATCAATCCTCTTCTCTAAATATGATATAGACTCTGGAAGGGTAATCTATCGACTACTTGAGGATGTCAAGTTCAATTCCTTCTTTCCTTATGTAAGTTGATGTTTCAAGGAATTAATTTCAATGTTAGCCTCCTCCAACTGGAAACTGAGGTCTCCAAAATAATCTTCATCTTCTTTTAACTCTTTTATTCTCTCATCCATCACATTATTTTGTGCAGACATGGAATCATTCCCCTTTCCAAAAAAGTTAATCTCTTCTAGAATATTTTGATGGTCATCGACCATTTGTTGAGTAACATGGAGATATTGAGCCATCATTGAATTTTTGAAGGCTCTAATATTCTTGTCATCTTTTTCCTTTAGAAAATCAATGACCTCTGCTACTTCTTGTTTCCCTTTTCCCATTTCCATTATTGTACTCTGAAGCTTATCTTTCTCATTTTCAAGAGCATTCACTCTAGCACTTAGGAATTGATTCTTTATGGTGATGGATTCAATCTTCTTTTTGTAGTATTCACTTGATGATGCCACTTGGAGGTAATTGTTATGTACAATGCTGCTAGACCCTTGTGTCCATAGAATATATCATCTTATGGGGGAACATCAACATTTTCCAATGTGACTTGTAGTGTTCTCCAGTCATGATGTTGCATTTGTTTATATGTTTCATAGGATAGGGGTTCCAATGTAGTGGTCACAAACTTCTTAGTAGCAGGATCATATTTAGGTATCAACCTAGATCTTTCTTGTGATTCCAAACTTTACATACCTTGAACCTCCTTTTGTAGTTCGACCATCCTTCTCTTCTGTTCTTTTGAATACCTTTAGTGGGTCATTGATGCTTACTAATTGTATGTATTTTTTCCACCAGGGATTTAACCTGTGATATGCATGTTGGATTTTCCTTCAAAGCCTACAACAAACAAAATGTTAGTGAATTCAAAAAAGAATGTAGGAGATGAAATTGGGTGAATTGAACCTCATATTTGTTGGGTTTCTTCAATCTACTTAGCTTATTTTTTGTTGCCCCCAAACATTTGTTGGAATTCTTGTACAATATTCTCTACTTTATTAGGCTCGCGAGGTCCCAATCTAACCCTCTTACTCTCTAGTTCCTCTTGTATTGATTCATCGTTGACCTTTCTTTTTTTTGGTTTCTCCTAAGCCAGTGAGAATAGTAGAAAGTTCTTGGTCAAAACTAATTGTTTGATATTGATTTATATTTTCTATTTAGGATATTGAGTCCTCCCTTAATATTCTTAGGGATTCTATTCAATCAAACTTTCCTATTGTGTTCGTTGTTGACATTTTTTTCTCACTTATTCCATAAGTGGTTGATTTTTTCTATCCCTGATCCATGTCATGCCCAGGTGCATGTTGGGGATAAAATTCGACTGAATGAGTTGATTAATATTATGGCATAAGCATAGAAAAAGAACAGGTAAAGCAGGAAAAACATTATATCGACAGAAGCATGCACACAGACAATATTTAAGAATTTGAACCAATTTCTATTATTATTTATTCTCTTTGAAGGTTCGTTGTTTGTTACAGTAATGTACATGTTTATATAGAATTTTGAGACACTTGGGTGAATACCCATTACATTCAATTACAAGAAGTTATAGTGGTTCAAAATTTCAACCATCACAAACAAATGGAAGACAGATATATTATGTCGATCGTCAACAGCCCTCGATGCCGACAAGGAATGCCAAGATGTTGTATGTCAAGCATGAATCTTGTTGAGGTTGGACAAGGTTTATTGTGTCGAGGTCGATTTTGAACCTGTCGAAGCAGTCGAAGTGATAAAATTTGTTGAAGTTTGACAACATGCCAACTATTGGTTGGATCGTTCCTCCTTCCTTAAGAAACAATGGTCTCCCTTGTGTATTCGTTCAGGTGAGGAAACTTGTTGGCTACTTTAGTAGCATAGTACCATTTTCCTTGCGTAGGAATATGTCCATATTTATCCACTTGAAGAAAGGGAATGGAGTTCGTCATTGTATGGCGTACACATCTTCCCACAATGGTGTCATAAAGAAGCGATTCCTGTAAAACTAGATGGATGTCTTTAGGTTCTGTTGTATGCAAGTCGTTTTGTTCCAATAATTGTGCATAGTATGGTCAAAGTAGATCGGCAATGAATACTAGATGCAGGCCAAGGAATGCAAGAATGTTGAGTTGAAAAGTGTATTTTCCAATCTGTTTAAGGATACTATATGGACCATATTGCAAAGGTTTCAGCTTTTTGTATGGACTGGTGAAGCGCTCCTTCTTTAGATGTAACCAAACTTGATCCCCAATTTGGAATGAATGAGGAATATGATGCTTGTCGTGTCAGGCCTTATATTTTTCATTATCTCATTGCAACATTTCCCGTGATTGTTTTCAGATGTTGTAAATTTAATCTCTGAACTTTAATGCTTTCTCCACTTCACATCCTTCGAAGTCAGTGTCATTCGACTGTGTCGAGGAATTGATCAAGTTGATAGGAGATGAGGGTTGAAATCCGTAAGAGATATCAAATGGAATCTTTTCCATAGAACTGTGTTTTGCACAATTGTAACTCTAATGTATGTATGGAAGGTTGTCATCCCATGTTTGACGATGCTTGTGGTTGTACATCCGAAGAAGTTGTACTACCAAGAGATTTACAACTTTTGTCTATCCGTATGTCTACGGATGGAGGTTTGTTGACAAACAAAGTCTTGTGTCAAGCTATTTCCATAGATTTTTCCAAAATGTGCTGAAAAATATAGCATCTATGCCGAAAATAATGGTCATTTGGAGGCCATAATGTTTCCACACATGTTCGAAGAAGAGTCGAGCAATCTATTTTGTTGTCATAGTCTTCTTGCATGGTATAAGTATAACCATATTGGAAAATTTGTCGACTGCTACTAAGATCGCGTCATGTTGATGTTTGGTAGTAGGATATCCTATCAAGTAGTCCATAGAAATAGATTCCCATGTTTGACTAGGAGTTAGTAATGGTTTGTGCAATCCTTGTCATCGTTTTGGCGATTTATCAATGGCACAAACCATGCATGATTGGATATACTTTTTGATGTCGGATTTAAGTGAAGGCCAGTAAAAATACTTTTGGAGGATAAAAAGTGTTTTTACGACTCCAAAATGTCCTATAGTCTTGTTATAGTGCACATTTCAAATAACATTTCGTTGATGCTCACCAGTTGGTACACAAAGTTGTCTAAGATTATATATTAAGGTGTCCTTCAGGAAGTAGCCGACAGTAGATAGAGTGTTGGTATGAACTTGTCGATAAATTTTGGAGAACTCACAATTTACCGAATAAAATTGCGGCCAAGTAGTGGTGTTGTAACCCTGCATGTTGATCACTGTAGATAATAGAATAATGGGTGGTTGACTGAGACAATCGGCTATGGCATTGGATTTTCCTTTTTGATACTTAATTACCTACTGAAATTGTTGCAGGTAATTAATCCAATTGAGTTGTCGAGTTATTTGTAGTTTTGACTGGGATAGAGTGAACTGAAAAGGTTTATGGTCAGTGAGGATGATCATTTCCTTTCCAAGAATATAGTGTCTCCATTGCTTAATATCTTGCACACTAACGTATAGTTCTTTTTCATGTGTTGAATACCTTCTCATGGTCTCTTTGAAAATTTCAGAATGAAACGCGACAGGGTGACTTGACTAAGTGATCACTACATCGAGACCTAAGCTTATTCCGATGCTTCCATCTCAGTCTCAAAGGGATGATATAAATTAGGTAACACAAGTATTGGTGTAGTACAAATCTTTTTTTTGAGTTGTTCAAAACCTTGTTGTTATGTCGGTGTCCATTTGAAGCCAAGTATGAATTGTTGATAGAAGTTCTCCAAACCAAGAAAACTTCTTAGTTCATGAATTTTTTGAGGAATGGTCCAATCTTTGAGGATCTGTACTTTTTCTAGGTCAACATGAATGCCTGCAGAGTCACTTACATACCCCAAACATTTAATTTTGGTCATCGTAAATGACCATTTTTCCATGTTCAGATATAGTTGATGTTGTTGGAGAGTGTCAAATACTTGTCAAAGCTTCCCATGATTAACTAAAAATCAAGGTATCGTTGAGATAGGTAATGACACACTTGTCTATGAAAGGTCATAGAAGGTTGTCCATATATCTCATGAAGGTTCCAGTGCATTTTTTAAGCCGAAAGGCATGATTAACCATTCAAATAATCCTTCCTTTGTCTTGAAATCCGTTTTCCATACATTGGTGGACTCGATTAGAAGTTAATGATATCCCACTTGAGTTCAAGCTTCGTAAAGAACTTAGCACCTTGCACACAATCAATGAGTTCACCTATCCTTAGAATAGGGTATCTATTATTTACTGAAATTTTGTTGAGAGCTCGATAGTCGATGCACATGTTCCAAGTCCCATATTTCTTTGGAACTAGGATGACTGGGGAGAGGATTTGGGGAGGATGTGACCTTTGTTGATCAAATCCTATATTTTCCTGCAAATCTCTTCATTCTCAAGAATGAATCTTCTGTAAACATATGTGTTAGGTAATGAAGAACCAGGAACAAGTTCAATGGAGTGTTTCACCTAACATTGTAGAGTTTCTCCATTCGACTCTTGAAATACTTTCCAATATTCCTCAAGAATGTGGTCAATCTATTGTTGTTGTTGGGAGTTGTGTTGGTCAGTGAGTCGACTTGTTGCTACAATATTCCTAGAATGTCGAGGCTTTATTACAATTAATGCAAATTTCTGAGCATGATTGATAAGTTTCTTTGTTTGTTTGGAAGTTATCATAACAACTATTAATGTGGGTTGTTGCTCTGGTATGTCGTACCATTGATTCCAAGTTTTGACAATCACCTTCTGAGCCTACTTATATGTACCATGTTGATCCCATAGGTAAGCTTTTCCAAACAGGGCGTCGGCTACGAAAAGTGGTTCCATGTCACAAAGTACTTCATCTTCAAAAGGCTTAATAAAGTAGGTGAGTATGCATTGGCATGTGATTCTTAGTTCATGTTGATCATTCATCTAACCGATATTGTAAGGCTGAGGATGTGGAGTAGTGAGAAGAACTAATTTCTTCAGAATATATTTAGAAATAAAGTTCTTCTAGCTACCATTATCCACAATCTGATGTAATGGAATTTTTTGAACCCATATTCATGTATGGAATAAGAGTTCTAATTCCTCCTCATCGACTATAGTAGAGGATGTCGTATTGGTTGAAGTTGAATCCAACAAGGTTGATGCATTTGGATTAGATTCTACCAAGGTTCTGTCGGACAAGTTGGTTGTCGACAATTTTTCCAAAAATTTCTTTTGAGTTTTGCATTCTGACGTATCATGCCATATTGAATTATGATAATCACACCATTTCCTGGTAGGATATTTCTTGTTGCGATCCTTTTTCTCTTTCTAAAATTTATTCTTGTGATGATCAATCTTTGGTGGATTTGAATGAGAAGGGTGTTTAAACTTGTCGAATTCGGCTCGTGACTTCTTGTCGGATGTTCGACCTATTGTCTTTTTCGTGAAACGTGTTTTTCCTTTATGTTTAGCTTCAATCTTGCTGGAGTAATGAAATGCATTCGCAAGCGTACTAACAGTCAAAAACTCCATCTCTTTTTGAATGTATGGGGATAATCCGTTGACGTCCTTCAGGAAAAGTAATTTCTCTTCTTCTTGGATGCCAAGTCTAGCCATGAGTCCATAGAACTTGTCGGTGTAACTATGTACATAGTGGTATTTCTATTTCCTTAACTATTATGACTTCTTATACTGTTGTTCAATATATTTGGGTGGGTAGAAATCCTTTCATATGTGTTCAAAAAATTTTACCCATGTGTCTATGGGGTCTACTTCTTTTTTCATCTTTGTCAATAAATTTTCCCACCAGCATTGTACATAGGTTGACATCTTCAAGGATGGAATGGTGATATTTTTCGATTCTAAGAGTTGATTCATGGAGTAGTACGATTCTAGTTATCATACCCAATTATTGATGGATTTCACGTCAATATTGCCTTCAATATTTGGTATGTCCAAATTCATTTTCACTTTGAAGGGGATATTTTTATTCGAGTGAGGTTATGTCCAAGATTCTTTGGAATTCAAAGCGAATCACATGAGAATCTCATTGAACTGGATGAACATTTCAGTCCACTGTCAAGCCAGTGCTTTTTCTATGAGTTTCTTTGTCTCATTAGTTGCATGTCTATTGTTTGATTCTTCATCCATATTTTCTGAAGTCGTAGGAAGTGTTTGCTTGTGCTGTTGAGTTTGCGAGCGTGTTTGAACATGCCTAAGTTAAATAAATTCGATGGAAGTGCTGATGTAACTTAAGCTCTCAACAAGATCAAGATCTGATACCAATGGTCCATGTCGTTCCCTGGTGCACGCTGGGGACAATAGTCGATTGAATGAGTCGAGTACTATTATGGTGGAAACATAGAAAAAGAATAAAGAAAGCAGGGAACACACTATATTGATGGAAAGCATGTGCACAGACAATATGTAAGAATTCGAACCAATTTCTATCAGATCTTCTTCTCTGTGAATGTCTGTTGTTTGTTACAATAATGTACATGTTTATATAGAATGATGAGACACTTGGGTTACTACCCATTACATTCAGTTACAAGAAGTTATAATGGTCCGTAATTTCAACCGTCGTAGACAACTGCAAGATAGAGATATTCTGTCGATGTTCGAAAGTCGTCAATGCCGACAAGGCATGCCAAAATGTTGTATGTCGAGTATGAAACCTGTCAAGGTTGATTGTATTGAGGTTCGGACTTGTTGAACCCGATGTTGAACCTGTGGAAGAAGTTGAAGTAGTCAAAGTATTCGAAGTGATAAACTTTGTTGAATTTTGACAACATGCCAACCACTGGTTGGATCCCCATTCTTCAACAACTGGTTGTTCCAACTTTTCTTCTTATGTAGGAGCTATTTCTATCTCAACATTTTCTTCTCCCAAAAACACCTATTTTTATATAGTCTCTTTTTGCTCAGAGCCAGGAGGAAACTGTTGTTGCATTAAAGGTTCATATTTTATAATAGGTGTTGATGAGGTACTGAGATCTGTAACAATATACCACTATTGGGCTATGTAAACAGGTGGGTGGAATGTGTCCTAAAAATATTTTTATCCAATCCTTAGTATATTTGGATTGGCTCCCAAACATAACCTCCAAGGTTTTTTCTCCACATGAATGGGTTCAGTTATACCCTAATTATCTTTCATAGACCTTGTTTTTTGTAAAAATCCCATTGATTGCATGATGGAGAGGGATTTTAAGTAAGGAACTAATTCCTTGGGAGGCAGTCAAATGATCACTGATGTTGACATTTATTTACTTCCATATCCAACCTATTCTAATTATTCCATAAGGGTAACTTGCCTCGTTCCTTTTTCTGGTAGTCCACTCATGACACCCATGTCTACTTCTTCTTCATCATGGAATTCATCTTACAACTTACTTATTTCATCACCTTCAAGAATACTAAGGTACGATACTTCTTTCTTTCCTAGGTATTTCCTCATTCTCCACTAGGAAGCCCTCTTATTCCTGCTAAAATTGTCTTGAGTTAAATCACTATGCCTTTCTCAAGTAGGTGCTTCAAAGGTCACATCTTATTTAGTTACCACTACTCCCTATGGTTTATATAAGGTGTAGTATATTGAGACTTCAAGTACTTTTGGAAGACGAGCATGGAAATATTGGCTAGACACCTTAATGGGATTAGATTCACCCTTAATGATTCACTCAAATTCTTCATAATATTATTTGTTTGTCGTCTTTTCAATATCTAGTTTAGATTCATGATATTGAGGATTAGGCAAATTCCTTTCCTTATCTTGTTCGATCGTGAAATGTGGATCATACTTCCAAGGTTGGTTTAAAGGTATCCCTAACCCTTTAAGTATATTCATTACTTATTTAATGTCTCTTTTTTCATTTATACCATGTCCTCCCGTGTCTATAGGAAAAATTATCGTGCCCTTCTATCGAAATTTGACAAAATAGAGGTCTTCACCTCCACTATTTTTCTCACATAATCCACCATGAACAACCTAGAAGGTAACAATCTTGGTAGTATGTGAGTTGTTGAATCAGTTCCATACAATTGAATGATAGTGTAATAAGTCCCTAGGTATCATTCCCCTCTCTTCATCACCTCACCCAGTTATAGATAAGATCTAATTTTAGAGGGCATCTTTTTTGGTTTCCTCCCTTAAACAATTGAATATGCCATATACATGAATTTAGAGACATATATGAACCACATGACCCTTGGTTCCCCTTTCTTCACCTAAGGTATCCAATCATGTATCTTATTGGGGAGGCCAAGCTTAGTCTTTTGTGGACCTAAAAATTCAAGATGATGAAATTGGTGATACATAAGGAAATATACTATGTACTAAGGGCATACGAACAACCCTATTAAAATTTTCTACTTGACATCTTATTTAAATGGAAATGGATTCTGCATATTTGAAATTAGGGGTATCTCATGAATTATAGAGATCAACTAAATGTATTACTCCCTCATCAATTTCCTCATCCAACCCTCAGCCTAGGATTAGTGTGAAAATGGAAAATTATTCTTGAGCCCATGGTCAAAAACTCTTTGAATTCCATGGAATGGGGGGAACCTCCTCTTTACCTTGACTATATTTAAGTTTATCATAAGACCTTGTATCTTTGTTCTTGGTTCATTTTATTATATATATTCATCTATGCCTCATGCAATGGCACAATAGTTCCCAATGGGGTGCCCAACATTTGAGTTATATGGAGGGCATCGATGTGGAACAAAATGGACCAATCATCTTTAGTTGTGATGGAAGAAATATTGGGTGTACAATTCTTTCCATAGAGTTACGCAAATTCAAGGAAATGCAAGGTATCTGGAACAATATTTTGGGATAATCTAGATTCCCAAAGGCTGCTTATTCCATAAGCATCTCCTATGTGTTATTTAGTAGAATGCTTCATCGGTCAAGAAGTGGAAATTTACGATAATTTGTAAATGAAAGCGAGACCCTGAGAAGAGGATATGTCACTTGTGTTGGAAAGGGTGGACCTAGATAATGATATATATATTTATCAGGTGTATTTTCATTTTTGAGGCATGGTTGTTGGATTTTAGAACCAAAAAATGGGGAGACTCTATGAAGGATAAAGCAAGACAAATTCCAGTATGAGTTACTACCAATAGAGAGGAGGATATGATAACTTACCCTATAAGAAGAAAGGTATTGGATGTGGAGTGAATGACATCATTTCATGATTCTTTATTAGTTAACAAATATTGAGAAAGTAGCTTCTATGGTCAACGTTCTATGGAGTAATTTTGCAATAAGAAAGACCATTGGTAACTCAATAAAATTGAGAAACATGAAAGGTTTCATGGTCTGATTGGGAATGAAATATGTTCATTTAATACACAAATATTAATATCCATGCAAATTTCATAGTGATTCTATGGTGGTTCCAACATTCTGGCTAGGCTAGTAGGACAAGTCCCATTCCATCAATGGGCATTACCAATAACGAGGCAGGTCCCATAGTTATTAGTATCATGAGTTGACGAGGGGGGATCACAATCCATTTTTCATAGAGGTATATGTGGTGGAATCTCATAATTTTTTTTGAATCTACATACATTATATCTAAGCAATGAGCTAGTACCTGAGCATGAATATCACAAATCAATTCATGTGAACTTGAAGGATTAAATCTTGACCATTTGTGCAGGTACTGCATTAACTATTCCCCATGCTTGTACATTAGTAGGAATGTCTAGGATTAAAATTTACAGAGATGCAATATACATCTTGAACGTTGGTGTGGGTATCATCCTTGTTACCTCTCGTGCTAATACCTTAGCATGAATTACCATGATTAAAATCAATGGCGATGCACAATACATCTTGACCATTGGCGGAAGCATCTCTCTTGTTATTTCATGCCCTTGTACCTTAGTGTGAATGATCAATATTAAAATTTGTGGAGGTACTCTATATATATTTATTATTGGCACATGCACCCTATTTATTATCCACAATGATGGTACTTTATCATGAATGGGACTCGTCAACAGTTGTGGATATGTATGATAGATACTTATCATCGACACAAGTATCATCGTTAATATTTCCATGTCGGTGAGTAAATGATAATGATTTAGGAACCATGTGGCTCTGAAGCCTTACAACTTCACTTATATCAAGGGATTTTTCAAACTAGATGAACTTATAGGTTGAGTAACAACATCAACTCCTCATGTGGGATGGTTCCTCCCTATGGGGGCAAAGAATCCATAAGTAATATCTAGGGTGAGAAAACCAGTGCCTTGTCCATTGGGATATGGAATCAAAATTGGGACTAAAATTAAAATTTGGCATGGAGTCAAACCAGTCCTAAAAACATTATAAATGTTGATTGTAGACTTATTTTATTTGTTCGAAGGAGAAGGAAATTAAATTACAACGTGCCAATTTAAAATAGAGGGAATTCTAAACAAAAATAAAAGGTTATGATATAGGGGTGATCATGAGGTTATTTTAAAGAGATAATAAAGGATTAAGATACCTACCATTAACTAGATTGTACTCCAAATCTTGTCATTCTAAGTTGTTCAGGTAAAAGGTGTTAGGTGACAACCCTATGTATTATTTGATCATAAAAGGGCCTATCCATAGGTTATCAAATTTTATGTGTGACCCAATATATTCATTCCTTTTGTTCCACATTAGTACTGAGTCTCCTTCATTAAATCCCCTATTCTTAAATTTTTTTTCTAGCAGGTCCTTCATCTTAATTAGATACTCTTCCAAGCCTTGATATAGAACAATTATCTTATTGGAGATCTATCAATTGATTAACCCTTCTCTTGACTTTATTTGGTTTCAATATCATGTCTTATAATATATTCATTGCTATTCATTCTAGTTGAATAGGTAAGACCACCTCTAGTCCATATACCAACTAGAAAGGTTCCTTCCATATGGATATTTCTGTAGAAATCCTATCTTCCAAAAAATACTCTTTGATTTGTGAGTCCCATGACTTCTTATTTTCTGTCAGGTTTCTCCTTATGATCTTCGTAATATTTTTGTCTCAATACTCACCTTGAACATTTCATTAGGGGTAGTAATTTGCAGAGTGACTAAGGATGATGTTGTATTGTTGGAAAAATGATATCATTTTGATAGTGATGAAATATTTGGATATCACTTTAGGGCATCCAAACCTAGATAAAAACAAATTTCAAGGAACTTAATGATTGTGAGGTTGGTAGGTTTTTTACTAGGGATGACTTCTATCCATTTAGTGAAGTATTAAATTGAAGTTAGGATCCACCTATGTTTTCCATTATATGGGAGATGTATTAGTCCAATAAAGTATATTCCCCATTGTTGGAAAATAGACTCAACTTGTATTACATTCAATGGTAATGCTTGCAATGTTTGTTTCCCATAAAAGTTATGACATGGCACACAAGCTCTTACAAACTTGTGAACATTGGAGAAGAAGGTTGGCTAATAATATCCAAATTTGAGGAGTTTGTGAGTCATGGATCTAGTAGAAAAATATCCCCTACAAATCCCTAAATGAATTTCTTTGATCAATGTTTCAACCTCATTTTCTAACAAGCACTTGAGAATGAGTCCTTCCAAAATTTTCAAATGTAGGTCCCTGTTATAGCTGATTTTACCACACCTGGTGGATCACAAATTTATGGCCTTCCCTACCCCTCTACAGACTCTTTGGACCCCATGGAATTATATTATACTTTGATGTTCCAATATCATCCCAAAAAATTGCCTGTTTATACCTATACGCAATTTTTTAAGCAATACTCGTGTGTATATCCAGCTTTTGACCTCAAACCCACGTACATCGAGATGTGTGAAAAATAACAAATATTTTTGAAGTTTTCCTCATTTGAGTATGAATAAATTGAATCTTGGCCTTCCAAATTCCTTGAGAACACTCGGATTCGACCCTCCATTACCTCTTTGGAGTGCTATAGAAGGAACCCTTTGGATACATTGAAGGGGGAGAAATTGAAGAGTAAGGAAACTATAGTCCATTGTTGCCTCATCTTTTCTTATACTTAAGTCTACATCCCTTTGTCCCTTGGAGCATATAGTGTTCTTCCCAAGCTTTATTTTGCTTTCTAAGCTTGCTATCGAGATATGGAGGACTGAAGTGGTGGAGGCCTAGGTGGACTCAATTTCTCCAGTTCGCAGAAGTGCCAACGGAGTTTGTCACTATTGTATCTTTGATTTATAAATAGAAATATCTTTTCTTGTCCAATTTATGTGCATTTTGAATATGAATATTGAATCCATGGATGTATTTAATTACTTATGCATGTTTTTTTATATATGCTAGAGTAGTTCTAACAAATTTAGATATATCATGCTTGCTTTATTTGTTGTTGTTGAGAGAAAATTATAATTGCAATTGCATTGGAAAAGCTCAACGGGGATCTACTTCAACCATCCGGAATAAGGTATGATTCTATATCCCTTAGTGTTAGATTTGCTTACTGCTCTTGTATATTGGGAAATATTGATTTCTAGTGTCATACTGTCTATTGTGGTACCCCCAAGCCATAAGAAGTTTCTCTTCATAACAGATTTGGTGACTCCGTTGGGGATGTTCCTTGCTTTTGTTTGGGGTTTGGGGGCACAATGTGCTTGACTTTATCTTTTCTTCTCCCTGTTTCTATGTCAAATTTAGTAGTATGTTTGTCCATTGACACTCCCCTATATTGGATTGACCGTTGGCCTGCTTTTTACCACTTTCTTCTCTGTATATGCAAGTTTTTGGCTAAAAGTCGCATACATACACAATTTTTTGGCCAAAATTCGCATATACACGCATGGTTTTGGCCAAAAGTCCCATATACATGCATGATTTTGGCCAAAATTTGAGTACATACACAACTGTTCTTTGAACAATCATGTACATCCTCCCATTTGGTTGAGTTTGATGTTGTGGGAAGTTGTTGGGTGGGTTGTGAGTGTGGCTGGGTCTTCCTGGGTTCTGATGTTGTCTGGTAACTGCTTCTTTTGTGACCAAAGACCTCTTTTTCATCAATTTGTTTTTAAATTAAATCTAGTCATTTATCTCTTTTTTTGTTTTGCCATTAGTGCATTAGTGTTTTTGTCTCGGTGTCTTGCTTGGCTTGTGTTTTCTAGTTGCTGTAGAGACTGGGGATTTTAATGACTTTTATTGAATTTTCATTCTTTTATATTGAAAATACAAATAGTTGCATTGTTAATTGCATCTCACATATGGATTTAAGAAGGTACTTGCATTGGATTTCTTGGATGAGAGTTGTGTTTAGGATTTCATATAGGAAGGATTGCATCGACATTCAGAAAGGAATGAATATTTTTTCATTTCATGTACTAGCATACCCCATTTTTCATTCGACAAAATTGCACTTGGAATTGTTTGTTAGGTGTGCACATTTATTTCACTGCTGAGTCATAATATCATTAATTGCACGACCATTTCCCTTTGAGTAATTACAGCCATTAAAATCAACACTTAATCAAAATGAACTACACATTTTTCTTTTATAGGGTTCACCAACAAGATTAGGATTTAGAGTCTTGGAATAGTTCATTGTGAGTTAATTCTACAAGACTACTAAACACAACAAGTAGGTTTCTATCTAGGTGAGACAGTGAAATCCTTGGTATAATTATTGTTTCTTAGGAGGATCCTCTTACGTAGGAGTTAAGCATGAGGAAACGTACACGATTGTGATTGGGATATCCCTTGGTCACTTTCAGTGAGCATCGGAGACCTTTTCAGGATCGTATTCATATTTGGGGGCTCTTTTGAGTTTCAATATTTGCTACCCTGCCCATATGGTCGATCCCTCCTACGACTATCTCCCTGAGCAATGATTATATTGGGGTGACCTTAGTTTCCTTACCTAGGTATCATAGGGGCTACTTGCAGAGGTTATTCTGTAGGAGTTATATCCAGGTAGGGGTTGGAAAACACAATCTCTTTACGTGTTGAAGCTGAGGGCCACTATAATTGGTTGCACACCTCCTCTTGTAGTGTATGGGAGTCTCGAGTGTTACACTCAAAATATGTCACCAGCATGTGAGAGGATCCCTAACATAAGACATTTGCCCTCAAATCCCAAACTTTAAGAGAATTCTACTCTAGGTTTTGATTCCAACATACAAAAGTGCATTACCGCTCTTACCCTCAAGAAGATAAGTGATAATCCGTTCATCACTTCCCTAGTTGTGTGAGAACCAGGTGGTGCCACTGCCTTTAACCTATGTTGTTGGAATTGTTCCTACCCATCACCACTCTATCATAAAGGGGTATAAGCGGTGCCCTTGGTAAAAAGTGAAAAAGGGAGGTTTCTCAAGTCTTCTAGAACAAGAGCCTTGTGTCTAACCTTATCCTTACTCACCTGGGTTGGTTAAGGTCGATATCCCTCTTTGTAGGATCTTGTGGCCACCTCACCCACCAATATCTCAACCATCCTATCCATTTGAGCCCTATAAATACAAGCTCATACTCCATGGTTGAGGGGGAGATAAGAATAGTAAAGTTATGTTGTTGAATTGATACCCTGGCATAATCCATCAGAGAGAAATTGTGGATCAAGTTGGAGCTATCGAGGACAAGGTGCTAGTCTTGTGAAGGAGTGTATCGGCACTAAGGCACATGGTTGTAAGCTCTTTCATTTATTTTCTAATGCAAAGTTGATTTCCTTCCCACATGTTTGTTGTGTAACTCTCACATATATGTTATTAGATTCCTTAGTCACTAATATGAATGTGTAGATGATTTTCTAGTAGCTTTGATGTCTTCATATATTTGATATGTTTTACAGGTATACAGGTCCTTCATCAGAGTTACATTATAGGCATCTATAACATTCAAGGAAGGTCTTCAATTGAGTTATTCACTCATTTGTTTTGTATCTAAACCATTCACACCAGAGGAACAGCTTCTGTCTGCAGAAGGTGATATATTCCTGATAACAAATTTGGTGACTCTGCTAGGGATAGATTTGTTTTGTTCTTCCTCAGTTTCTGAACTACTCTTGTCTGAATCCAAGCTCTAGCCTCCTATATTTGCAATCAGATCTACATCTGATCTACTGAATTTTTGGTTTGAAATCTTTATATCTCTTCAGATATGAGCCACCTTAACTTTCTATGCTCTGTATTGTGGTTGATTCATCAGTTTTTATGAAGTGTTTGACATTTCTAACTTGATTTTTCGATCTCCTAATGTCCTGGGTTGTTACAGAGAACCGCACATGTGCCTTTGGCAAGAAGAGGTGCCACCACCTGAGTCCAGTTAGCCATAAGTGGTGACACCTCCTGAATCCAGTGAGAAAGAAGCAATTCTGCCTCAAAACTGCCTATCAACAACTTCATCTACGTGGTGCCAAGTAGGCCTATCCCAGAATTTGATTTTTTCAAGTTTTTGTAAAAAAATTGTGACTTTTTTGGATTTGGTGTGTTTAATTGGTCTTATCCAAACTTGTTTGGACTTGCTTGAGTGATTGAAATCTAGAATGTTTATGTGGAAATTGCTTGTTTGTTCAAATCAAAAGCTAGGTTAGATTCAGCATTCATTATTGCTTGTAAGTTTGTTTTTTCTTGAAAGGAGTTAGTTGGAAACTATAGGTCAGATTAGATCTCTTCTTGTTATAGACTATCACTGAAAAGAAAGACTCCCTTAGATCAGCTTGCTTGTTTCAATTTCTCATTAAGTGTGAGAAAGACTTATTTTCACTTTAAAAAGAAAATTTGTTGAGATTAGGTTATTATTTCATTGAGCCTAAGCCATTGGATCTCTGATTAGCCTCACAAGCTTTTAGGACTCCTTTGTTCTTTTGTCTCTTTTTCATCATTATCTCATCAAAAGGAAAAAGTATCAATAGTTTAAGTTAGATCTTTCCATGCTTCAGAAAAAATCAAAAATATAGCTTGCATATGCATATTTGAGTGTTGTTTGTCTTTCTTTTTCATTTGAAAAGAGATATTACCCTACCTATGTGCTTTCAAAAAGATATGAGTTGAAGAAAAGTGTTGTTTGATTGTATGCTTGGAAAAAGGATTTTTTATAGTTGTTTGGGGAATTTTTTGGTTTTAAAGGCAAAATTGAAAAGAAAAACAACCTCTCTCCTTCCCATAATTAGGCATACTGAACCGTAAAGTGAATGAACTTGCATTTCATATCTGCATGGTTTTACTTTTCTGTCAAAACCTCATGCATTCACCTAACCGTCCACTTTAAAATTAATGTAGTTGTAGGCTTAAAATTTGTATAGAAATTTGAGTGCTAGGTTAGAGACATGTTCGGGCGTCATTAAGTGTAGGAGGTGTCATTACTTCTCTGCACTACATCCTGGGACTCGTGTAGTTATTCCACGTATCATCGGTATTTCGAACAGCCTTTCATGTACCCTTGAGGTATATATAAAGGTACTTCACATACTTGATTGTATATTGGAAGGCCCCTTGTGAATGGTTGTGCATTAGCCAACACTACCACCGATTAGGAGACCCCACAAGGATACCCTATCTATATGAGATAATCCCTTTCGATGTCTTGTGTGGAGGAATACATCGAAAGCAGCATTTGGGGAGATTGCTACACATGTACCCTTGTGGTATATCAAGAGTTGCACCTACTTGACAATCCTGGTCAGAGACCAACCATTTGAATTTCCTTGTTGGCCTATAGCTTGAGTAGGAGAAAGTTTTTGGTGTGTTTTTTCTTTGCTTTGAAACCCTAGGTTAGAATAGGAACTGTGCAATTTGGCTGAGCTTCGTTTGAGACGGTCTAGAAGAACACAGGGCTTATCGCCTGACTTTCCTCCCATTACAGGAGAAGGTCCAATGGAAGCTACTGATCAAGGAGCTGCAACTACTTCCTAGGTGGAAGATAATATAGTTGTAGAAAGTGGAGACCAATTCACTTCTTATACAAATCCCTTAGCTCAAGAACCTCCTATCGGTGACACTTCTTTGCATGGTCCTATGGAAGGTCGTGTTAATAGTCCTGTTTGTCCAGATTATGGTCCAGATGCTCCATTTTGGGGAACCTCTATGGGACATGCCATTGCTTCATTTGCAGCACATAGGCCTCCTCTTGAACATTCTTCACCAAGTGAAGAGGAATATAGACAAATTCAATCAGCTATTCACCATCCACAATATTTTTAGGAGAGAATGCAAAGACTAGATACTATCTTAGAAACCCCAATCCCTCATAAAGAACCTATGTTGGCTCTTGTTCCCCGTAATACGGACCCTTGGCCATATGGATATTGTTCACTGGTTGATTCTATGAAACCTATTGATCCCGTTGAGACTTCAAAACACCCAGATCAAACTTTTGATCCCACGATTGCAAATTTTAGGTCTATTTCTAGTCCTCCTAGGTCTTCTAATACTAGGGGGCAATCGTCAACTCTGGTTGTATCAGTACCTTATAGTGTTAGGGGGAAACCGTCGGCATGATCTATGTACCTTTTGGTGGAGTTGTTACTCATAATAGATAGGCCTCTAATGCAGGCACATCCACGGTTTACGTTCCTCCTACAAATATAGGTAACCCTCCATTGAGTTCAAGTCAACCCTTAGGGGCACAACCTATTGTTAGTCAAGATTCCTGGGGGTATGGTTACCCAGCAAATCAAGTACCTATAGGAAATATGAATTACCAACCTACACCTACAGGCATGTCATACAATGGAATTCCATATCCTGGAAATACTCTTACTCCATGTTGGCAACCCAACTAGTCCTACATGCCAGCATTAGGAGGAATACCTATTCATGTGGCTGGAGGTGTTGGAGGGTTGCCTTATGGAGGTCCTCCCCTCGTAGGTCCCAGAGGGTCACCTTATGTTGGACATCCTCCTGGTGGTCCCAGAGGTCCTGGAGGTCCTCCTCCTAGTGGTCCTAGAGTTCCCGGTGGTCCTCCTCCTAGTGGTCCGCCTCCTAGTGGTCCTAGAGGTCCTGGTTGTCTACCTCCTAGTGGTCCTCCCGCTGGTGATCTTGGAAGTCCTGGCAGTCCTCCCCCTAGTGGTACCAGTGGTCCTGGAGGTACTGGTGGTCCTGGAGGTCCTGGAGGTCCTCCTCCTAATCCTCCTAATCCTCCTAATGGACCCGGTGGTCCTGGAAGCCCTAACCCTGGAGGTCCATCTGCCGAAGGTTCATCATCCCATCATCATTTTCAGCAGCCTGTGTATTAGTCCATTTACGGTCCTACTGGTGGTTACATACCTTATCAAAATTACCAATATGTTGAACTAAATCGCCATTTACCTTTCCTAACAACTTTGGACTTTCCTGATTTGTCCAAATTGATCAATGACCCCATCCAACACAATGCTTCATGGCCTCCCATTCCAGTCAAGTTACCATCAGATATTCCAAAATTCGATGGTAAGCAGGGAGATGATCCCAAAAATCACATTATGAATTTCCATCTATGGTGTTTGTCCAATTCCTTAATGGATGATTTTATTCGATTAAGAATCTTCCAACACACTTTGACTAGTACAGCTGCGAATTGGTACATCGAACTTCCACGACACTCGTTTGTGTATTTTAGTGCTTTGGCAACTTTTTTGCTCACACAATTTCAGCTACCCATTCAACATGAAATGGGTATAGACCTTTTAACCTCTATGCATCAAAACACCTCCACACACATTTTAGATCATATTCATGAGTGGAGAAGGTGGAGAAGGCTCATTAAAGCTCCTATCCTGGACCAACTCTTGGCTGATTGGTTCACGAAATCTTTGTTGCCACCCATTGCCTGAGATGTGGCTATGGGGGGTGTTTTTATTGAAGATCAATCAATTAGTTATTCACAGTATCTAGACTTGGTCTATTCCTAGTCTAGAACTTTGTATGACCTCCTTCCTTAAGCTCCTCAACCCGGCACTGACCTAGCTAAGCCTCCTACAGAAACTCCTGTTTATGGGGTTATTGGTTCAATCCATCCCCTGTCAACAGTTAAAGCTGCCAAAAAATCCAATCCTTCCACTCCTACTCCTTCCAACCCTACAGTTTTCACCAAGGTGAATGTTATTCAAAGTACGCAATCATCCGATAATAAGAAAAAAGGAAAAGATAAAAACAAGAAACCCAAAAACCAACGAGAAAACCCCAAAACTACGGCCCCAGAGAATGACAATAAAGGAAAAAGGAAAGCTAAGTATCCCTGCCTATTGTGTGGTGGCGATCACTTCACAAAAGAGTGTCCTCAATGTGATGAAATTAATAAGTTTTTAAAGATTAACCCCGCGTCGGTACTTCTCACTGATCCTTTTCCTTCTCAGCAATAGCTGTTAGACCACATGTCTAACCAGGGAAATTCTAGTTCCACAGAGGAAATTTGAATGATGTCATCAGATACTATTAATCTAACAACTCAAAGTCAGTCATATGACAAACCGGAGGAGAAGAAAATTGAGAAACCTTCTCCTGATAAAGCTCCTTCTACTGGCTCTCCCACATCCTTGTCTAATGGTCCCCTAATAATCGAGAAGCCTAATCTCAACATGATTTTGCATCTGCCCAAGAGTACTCTTAGGAAGGTTGTTTTTAACCCTAATTCCAGAGCTGCGCAGTTTTATAATATTGTACAAGACCTAGCTCAGGCACCATGTGCAATGTCTACCTTAGAAGTGCTCCAAAGCTGTTCCACACAACGCAAAAACTTATTAACCTCTTTGGGATCCATGGACCCGAGTGACATGAATCTGATTCATTTCAATCCGGAGAACCTTAAACCTAGATTACCCCACCAACTAGATTTTCAAGTCATAACTAGAGTAGTTGGGGAAAATGTATTTAGGATTGTTCTAGATGAATTTTCTTCAACCTCTATTTTTTCTTTGACCTGTTGGAAATCCATTGGCTCTCCTGATCTTGTTAAATCACCGACAACACTAAAATCCTTTGATGGAATAGGTCTCCAGCACTATGGTCTCATGCCAACCCTTTCAGTTGAGCTAGGGGGAAAAAATATTTCCATTCAAGTGGAAGTAGTAGATGCCCTGTTAGACTACAATTTTCTCTTAGGAAGAAACTAGTTTTATGCTATGACCGTTGTCGCTTCGACGGTATTTAGAACCCTCTAGTTTTCGCATCTGGGAAGAATTGTAACAATTCATCAACTTGATTTCTGTACACCAGATGTTACCACTCCTATGACGAACAATATCCCTTTGCTAGGTCATTCCCCTTCTCCTTACCAGTTGATTGGGGTAGGGATGTTGAAAGACTCTGCCCTCATGGGTGTGTTTCCCTCAACCCCTTCTAGCACAAAAATGACAACATTCAATATGATCTCTTCATTTAATTATGATCCTAAGGGTAAACAATTTGTTGAGGCATCCTCCCTCATCCCGCATGAATAATTTTATGATGCCATCCAATATGTTTCCGATGTTCCTACGGGTTATCTTCATTTGGTGGCCTTAGATCCTTACCACATGCCTTACTAGTTAGAACCTTCGCTTCCTACTCTGGATTATCTCTCACAGAATTTTCCATCAGACGAGTCTATTATAGATTTTCTGAATACAAGTACATCTGTATGGGAGGATCACCATCATAGATATTCCTTCCTCCCCAATACCAGTTCAGCAGATAATGATTTTGTATCTCTCTTGGGTACTGATATTGTCGACGATCCGCAAAAACCTGTCTTGTTTCAAGATACTGAGTCTGAAGGCAATTTATGCAACATTACCAAAACAATTCCTATAGACATATCAGTCAAGTCTAGAACTATTGAACATTTTCACATAGGGAAAAACTATTCAATAGATGAAACTGAAGAGTATAAAGCAATTTTTAAAGAATTCTGAGATATTTTTTCCTGGTCCTATGAATAAATTCCTGGGATAGATTCATCCATTGTAGTTCATGAGATCAAAACCTATCATACGGCCAGACTGGTTAGGCAGAAATTGAGACAAGTCCATCCGCGAAAGGCTGTGGCTATCAAAGTCAAAGTCAAAAAACTTCTGAAGGTAGGATTTATCTATCCTATACCCCTGAGGGAATGGGTATCGACTATTGTTTCTGTGAACAAAAAGCAGGGAACTACTCGAGTCTGCATCGATTTCTGAGATTTGAATAAAGATTGTCCCAAAGACAAATTTATGGCTCCTCACATCGATCGGATTATCGATAACTATGCTGGGAGTCTCATCTTCTCATTTATGGATGGCTTTTTCGACTACAATCAGATTGAGATATTACCTGTCGATCATCATAAGACAACATTTATATTCCCGTGGGGAACCTTTTCCTATAAGAAGTTACCTTTTGGCCTTAAGAACGTTGGGGCCACATTCCAGCGTGCCATGTCCTATGAATTCCACAACATTAAGAATATTGTGGATCCTTACCTCAATGATCTCCCTGTGCACTCACAACTACGGGAAGACCATCCTCGACATCTTCGAGACATTTTCCTAAGGTGTCGCCATTACAAGATATGGTTTAACCCACACAAATGTGTTTTTTGCATTGAGACGGGACGTCTCTTAGGATTTTTAGTCTCCATGGATGGTATTCTGATTGATCCCTTAAATATTGTTGTAATACTCGCTTTACCTACCCCAACCAACATGCTTGAACTCTAAAGTTTGCAAGGGAAGGAAAACTTTCTTCATCGTCTTGTTTGTAACTTTTCTGAAAAAATGCATGGTTAAATGCGTCTCCTTAAGAAGGAAACTCCATTCTTCTAGGATGACCAGGCCTAGCGAGGATTTGATAATCTCAAACATGCTCTGAATCATTCACCCATCATACACCCCCCGGATTACTCGAAGTATTTTCTCTTGTATGTTGTTTCCTCTACTACTACTATCGAAATGGTTTTAGCTCAAGAGGAACATAACAGCCTAGAACATGTGATTTATTATGGCAGTAAGAATATTCTGAATTCTGAAACTCAATACTGGCATGTGGAGAAGCTAGCATTGGATACGGTCATTGTTGTCCAAACATTTTGTCACTACATCATGCTTCACACTACTACTATACTCACAGACCAAAACCCTATGTACTACATCATGACTCATCATGTGCTAGGGGGCAAATACTCCCAATGGATTGTTATCCTACAAGAGTTTGACCTTGAATTTTCCAAAGCTACTTCCAAGAATTCATTAGATTTCATCGAGCTAATGTGTGATCTTCCCTATGCTTTAACGAATTCTGAGCCCAGTGATTCATTTCCAAATGAATTTGTGTTCCTAATAAGCACAACTGACTCGTGGTATGGAGATTTAATAATTTATCTCAAGACATAACGTTTTCATCCTACTATATCTCATGAGGATCACCACCGCATTTGTCACCATGCAAAGTACTATCTTGTCCTCAATGATACATTGTATATACGTGGTATAGATTGTTGATGTATTTGTAACTTCGGAATGTATTCACTTGTATATTTCATGTATTGTACCCCGATGTTTATTCCAGGAAGTATCTGTAAAGTAATTAAGTCATATCATACCCCGATGTTCCCATCGGAAGTTTCTATAATGTAAACAAGTCATGTCAAGTCATTTTGGGTAACCCTCCTATTGATCAAGGGTTAAAGTCCCTGCAGTTGCAGGGCCCTAGGGTTATTAGACTCTCCTAGAGAAGTCGATCCTAATGAATTATTATCAAGTTGAGAATTAGTATAGATAGAGAGTAATCCTCTGTGTTTATCAAACATTCACTCACACACAGTTATAGTGCATAACTAAGAGAAAAGAAGTTGTTGGGACAAGAGAGAGAGAGACTACTACTGTCAAGAGATCATCTTATTGTTTTTGGGGTTTTGTTTTTGGTGATGATTCTATCTCTGAGGAAGTTGCGGGAGTTTTCTCCTTTATGGTTTGCTTGAGGAAAAACATTGTGTTCATTGTCTCTTATGTTTGATTGTTGTGCTTGTTATTCTCTCAGTTAAAGATCCTAATATAATGCTAGCTTGAATGATAAAAATCTAACATGGTATCAGAGCTAACCTGAGAAGAAGACACTGTGCAGTTGCAAAAAATAGGGCTTCCTACTTTTTGGATCTCTCTCCATAGATTTTTAACAAAAGAAGGTTGGATTGACTCTCCTCTCCAGGGTGCGTCTTTCTATTGAAGCAGAATCTGATTCTGAGTATTTTCAGTTTTTGACCCGACACTACTGTCGGAAATTAGGGATTTCCACAGAAGTGGAATTTTTGAGTGAGCCCAGGCCTGGATTGATATCCTCCTCAAAATTGAAGTTTAGAGATCAAGATCAAAGTTTTTGGTTGGGTAGAACTCCAGGAAATTCAAACCCTAATCTACTCCTCAACCAACTCTGTAGAAATTCAGCTCCAAATCCAGATCCGACATCTTAAACTGGTAAGATCTAAATCTTTTGTATTTCCATTTGAGGTTCTTAGTTAATATGTCTCATCATACCAAGCTTGATGAAAATCTTGAGGGAGCTGATAACTTTCGAGCCTGGAAGTATAGGATCTCCCTGGTCTTGGAAGAAAATGAGTTGGACTATTACATCAATGAAGAGATTCCAGTTCCAGAAGGAGATGAGGCTAAGGCCTTACATAAGAAGAAATTGGTCATGGCTAAGAGGATTATTGCTGACTCAATAAAGTATCATCTCATACCACATGTGTCCTCCCTAAAGACACCTAAAGCTATGTTTGATTCCCTAACCAAACTGTTTGAAGGGAATAACATAAATCAGAAGATGACTCTAAGAAACCAATTGAATAATGTAAAGATCTAGAATGCGAAAACCATCCAGTCTTATTTTTCAAGAGTCTCTCAGATCAAAGAATAGCTAGAAGCAGTAGATGAAGAAGTGGAGAATGCAGAAATTGTGATGATCACCTTGAATGGTCTCCCTAGATCATGGGATTCTTTTATTCAAGGGATCTGTGCCAGAAAGAAGTTAGTCAATTTAAGTAGACTGTGGGAGGAATGCTCACAGGAAGAATCTCGTATAGTAGCTCAAGAATAAAAATGGGAAGTGAAGACCAAGCTCTCACAGTACACTCCAAGAAAAGTAGAAGAAACTCTCATCACTCCAGAGGTAAGCAATTCCACCAGAAACATAACACTAGAAGCAATTCATCTAAACTTAGATGTTATACATGTGATGAAATAGGACACTTTGCAAGATATTGTCCTAAAAGAAAAATTAAGAATAAGGGAAACAAGAGAAGACATCATGCTCATGCTGCATAGGATGATGAACCTTCCACAGAGAGAATCAGACAAGAAAGTGAAGATTCTTCAAGTGATGAAGAATATGTTCTAATTTCCACTCTCATGGGACTATCACACATGGAAGAAATGATTGGCTTATAGACAATGGTGCTTCCAAACATATGACGGGATTCAAGGAATCCTTTGTAAAACTATCTAAACATGAATCACCTCACAAGGTGAAACTTGGAGATGACTACCAGTATCCAATAAAAGGTAGTGGTGAATCCTCATATAAGCTAGACTCTAGAAATTCTATGAAGATGAAATATGTATTGTTTATACCAGGACTAAAGAAGAACCTCCTCTCCATATCTGCATTGGATGCAAAAGGAATGAGAGTTGCATTTGTAGATGGCCAAGTTCTCATGTGGCCAAAGGGAAATACTATTGACGATGCAGTAGTGATTGGGGAACAAGAAGGAGGTCTATACAAATTGAAGGGCCAACCAAAACAAGCTTTGGTTCATGACTCGGTAGAACCAAATGAACTGTGGCATAGAAGGCTTGCACATGTGCATTATAGAGCACTACCACTTGCAAGAAAATTTGTTGAAGGTCTTCCAGAAATACAAACAAAACATGATGGTGTCTGCAAAGGATGTGCGAAAGGGAAGAACACAAAGAAGACATTTCCAAGTAGCGAGAGCAAGGCAAAAGGAATCTTCGAAACCATCCACTTCGATGTATGCGGACCAATGTCATCCATTTCATTAAGCGGGTATGTATACTATGTTTCTTTTATTGATGATTTTTCTAGGAAGACATGGATATACTTTATGAAGAACAAAGATGAAGTATTCAGCAAGTTCAAGGAATTCAAAGCCTTGATCGAGAACCACACAAAAAATAAAATAAAGACCTTTTTATCAGATAATGGTGGAGAATTCACATCAAATGAATTCAAAGAGAAATGCAAAGACTCAGGGATTAAGAGGGAGTTATCCACTCCATGCAATCCACAACAGAATGGGGTTGCAGAAAGAAGAATAGAATGATCATGGAAGCTGCAAGGGCCATGCTTCATGATCAAAATCTTCACATGCATCTATGGGAAGAAGCTTCCAGAACAATGGTGTATGTACAGAACCATAATCCACACAGAGTACTTGAGAACAAGAGACCTGAAGAAGTATTTTCCAGTAAGAAACCAAAATTCAACCATCTCAGAATATTCGGTTGTCCTGTATACATACACATTCTGAAAGAAAAGAGGATGAAGTTAGATCCTTCAGGAAAGAAGGGTATATTTGTGGGATACTCTGAAAGCTCGAAGGCTTACAAAATATACTTCCCAGGGTTGAAGAAGATCGACATCAGTAGAGATGTAACATTTGACGAAGACTTAGCTTACAACAAATCCAAAAAGAGACCTGATGAAGATCCTAAAGAAATAGAAGCACCCAGAATTCATGATAAAACCATGAACGAAGAAATTCAAGAAGAAGATCGTGTTCATGTAATTGTAACTTTGGAATGTATTCACTTGTATATCTTATGTATTGTACCCCAATTTTTATTCTGGAAAGTGTTTGTAATGTAATTGAGTCATGTCATGCCCCGATATTCAGATCGGGAGTTTCTATAATGTGAACAAGTCAAGTCAAGGCATTGTGGGTAACCCTCCTATTGATCAAGGGTTAAAGTCCCCGCAGTTGTGGGGCCCTAGGGTTATTAGACTCTCCTAGTGAATTCGGACCTAGTGAGTTATTTTCAAGTCGGGAATTAGCATAAATAGAGAGTGAGCCTCTTTATTTATCACACACTCACTCACACTCAGTTGTAGCGCATAGCTGAGGGAGAAGAAGTTTTTGGGGCTAGAAAGAAAGAGACTACTGCTGTTGGGAGATCATCTTACTGTTTTGGGGTTTTACTTTTGGTGTTGATCATATCTCT
Source organism: Pseudotsuga menziesii (assembly GCA_001517045.1). Taxonomy (NCBI): domain Eukaryota; kingdom Viridiplantae; phylum Streptophyta; class Pinopsida; order Pinales; family Pinaceae; genus Pseudotsuga; species Pseudotsuga menziesii. Next base: position 699,094 of record LPNX010649094.1, read on the forward strand.
AAGGAAGTTGTAGGATTTCTCCATTTATGGTTTCCCCAAGGAAAAACATTGTGTTCATTGTCTCCTGTGTTTTATTGATGTGCTTGTTATTCTCTCAGTTAAAGATCCTAATATAATGCTAGCTTGAATGATAAAAATCTAACATCGTATCAAAGCTAACCTGAGAAGAAGACACTATGTAGCTGCAGAAAATAGGGCTTCCTACTTTTTGGATTTCTCTCCACAAATGTTTATCAAAAGAAGGTTGGGCTGACTCTCCTCTCCAGGGCACATCTTTCTGTTGAAGCAAAATCTGATTCTGAGCATTTTCAGTTTTTGACTCGACACTACTGTCGAAAATTAGGGATTTCCACAGAAGTGGAATTTTTGAGTGAGCCTAGGCCTAGATTGATCTCCTCCTCAAAATCAAAGTTTAGAGACCAATATCAAAGCTTTTGGTTTGACAGAACTCCGGGAAAGTCAAACCCTAATCTGCTCTTGAACCAACACTGCAGAATTTCAGCTCCAGATCTAGATCCAACATCTTAACCTAGTAAGATCTATATCTTTTGTATTTCCATTTGAGGTTCTCAGTTAAGATGTCTCATCATACCAAGTTTGATGAAAATCTTGAGGGAGTTGATAACTTCCGAGCCTAGAAGTATAGGATCTCCCTGGTCCTAGAAGAAAATGAGTTGGAGTCCTATATCAATGAGGAGGTTCCAGTTCCAGAGGGAGATGAGGCTAAGGCCTTACACAAGAAGAAATTGGTCATGGATAAGAGGATTATTGCTGATTCAATCAAGGATCACTCTTTTAAGGGAAGAACATAAATCGGAAGATGACTCTAAGAAATCAATTGAAGAATGTAAATATCCAGAATGTGGAAACCATCGAGTCTTACTTTACAAGGGTCTCTCAGATCAAAAGAACAACTTGAAGCAGTGGATGAAGAAGTGGAGAATGCAAAGATTGTGATGATCACATTAAATGGTCTCCCTAGGACATGGGACTCTTTCATTCAAGGGATCTGTGCCAGAAAGAAGATAGTCAACTTCAGCAGACTATGGGAAGAATTCTCTCAAGAAGAAGCTCAGATAGCAGCTCGAGAAGAAAATATGGGAAGTGAAGATCAAGCTCTCACAGTACACTCCAAGAAAAGCAGAAGAATCTCTCATCACTCCAGAGGTAAGAAATTCCACCATAAAGATAACACTAGAAAAGATTTATCTAAATTAAGATGCTATACATGTGATGAAAGAGGACAATTTTCCAAAGACTTTCCTAGAAACAAGATTAACTCCCATAAGAAGAAGGAAAACAATAGAAGACATCATGCTCATGCTATAGAAGATGATGAACCTTCCACAAAGAGAATCAAGTAAGAAAGTGATGATTCTTCAAGTGATCAAGAATATGTCTTGATTTCTGCCCTCACGGGAACTATAACACAAGGAAGCAATGATTGGATTATAGACAGTGGTGCTTCCAAACATATGACGAGATTCAAAGAATCCTTTGTGAAATTATCTGAACATGACTCACCTCATAAGGTAAAACTTGGGGATGACTACCAGTATCCAATAAAAGGTAGTGGGGAATCCTCCTATAAGCTAGACTTTGGAAAGTCTATGAAGATGCAAGATGTATTGTTTGTACCAGGACTAAAGAAGAACCTCCTCTCCATATCTTCACTAGATGCAAAAGGCATGAGGGTTGCATTTATAGATGTCAAAGTTATCATGTGGGAAAAGGGAAAGACTATTAATGATGCAGTAGTGATTGGGAAACAAGAGGGAGGTCTATACAAATTGAAGGGCCATCCAAAACAAGCCTTGATCCATGACACAGTAGAGCCAAATGAAATTTTGCATAGAAGGTTTGCACATGTGCATTACAGAGCACTACCACTTGCAAGAAAAGATGTTGAAGGTCTTCCAGAAATTCAAGCAAAACATGATGGAGTCTGCAAAGGATGTGTGAAAGGAAAGAACACAAAGAAGAAATTTCCAAGTAGTGAGAGCAAGGCAAAAAGAATCTTGGAAATCATTCACTCCGATGTATGCGGTCCAATGTCATCAAGTTCATTAAGCGGGAATGTATACTATGTTTCTTTTATTGATGATTTTTCTAGGAAGACATGGATATACTTCAAGAAGAACAAAGATGAGGTATTTAGCAAGTTCAAGGAATTCAAAGCCTTGATCAAGAACCACATAGAAAATAAGATCAAAACCTTTCTATCAGATAATGGCGGAGAATTCAAATCAAATGAATTCAAAGCATTATGCAAAGATTCAAGGATTAAGAGGGAGTTAACCACTCCATATAATCCACAATAGAATGGGGTTGCAGAAAGGAATAATAGAATGGTCATGGAAGCTGCAAGGGCTATGCTTCATGATCAAGATCTTCCCATGCATCTATGGGAAGAAGCTTCTAGAACAGCGGTGTATGTACAGAACTGTACTCCACACAGAGTACTCGAGAACAAGACACCTGAAGAAGTCTTTTCCGTCAAGAAACCAAAAGTCAGCCATCTCAGAATATTCATCTCTCTAGTGTACATACACATTTCGAAAGAAAAGAGGACAAAGTTGGATCCTTCAGGAAATAAGGGTATATTTGTGGATACTCTGAAAGCTTGAAGGCTTACAGAATATATTTCCCAGGATTCAAGAAGATTGATATCATCAGGGACGTAACATTTGATGAAGACTCAGCTTACAACAAATCCAGAAAGAGACCTGCTAAAGATCCTGAAGAAACAAAACCAACCAGAATTCATGCCACAACCATGAATGAAGAATATCAAGAAGAAGATTGAGAAATAGAAGAACCTCAAGAACCTATAGATCCACCTTAGGAGAAGATTCATCACAAGAGGAAACCTGCTTGGGTACGAGAAACTATCCAAGGTGTAGAAAGATATGGGGCTCTAGAAGAAAATCACAAAGAAAGGAAAAGAACCAGGTCCTGTTCCGGTTATGTAGCCCTACGATGTGACATTATGGATAAAGAACCTTCCAACTATGAAGAAGAGGCAGAGAAGAAAGAATGGAAGAATGCTATGATTGAAGAGTATCAATTGATCATGAAGAATGATGTTTGGCATGTTGTCCCAAGACCAAAAGGGAAGTCTGTTGTAACTTCCAAATGGATCTACAAGATCAAGCATGCTGTAGACGGTAGCATAGAAAAATATAAAGCAAGATTTGTGGCTCGTGGATTCTCCCAGAAAGAAGGAATAGATTATGAAGAAACCTTTCCACCTGTAGCCAGATACACTTCCATCAGATCAGTACTTACTCTGGCTACAGTGATGAAATGGAAGATACACCAGATGGATGTCAAGACTGCCTTCTTGAATGGTGTAGTAGAAGAGGAAGTGTATGTGGAGCAGCCACTCAGTTTTGAGACACATGACAGGGAGACTCATGTGTGTAAATTGAAGAAATCCCTGTACGGTTTGAAATAAGAACCCAGGACATGGTATGGAAGAATTGATGGCTTTCTATCTAGTTTGGGCTTTACCAAAAGTAAAGTAGATTCCAACCTTTACTACAAGGTTGAAGAAGGTAACCCAGTGATAGTCCTACTGTATGTAGATGATCTGTTTGTAACAGGTATGCATGGGTTGATTGCTGATACGAAGAGAAAGCTTGCTGCAGAGTTCGAAATGAAGGACTTGGATATGATGCACTATTTTCTAGGCATGGAGGTGTGGCAGAATGTGGATGGAATATTCCTCAAACAAGGGAAGTATGCAGTAGATATCCTGAAGAGGTTTTGGATGATGGACTGCAAGGCCATAACCACACCTATGGCATCAAACCTGAATATATTGAGTGATGCTTCAACAAAAGTGGTTGATGCTACAATGTATCGTCAGATGATTGGGTCCTTGATGTACCTGACAAACACGAGACCAGATATTTTCATTTTTGTGAACACCTTGAGCCAGTTCCTGAAATATCTGAGACATGTTCACTTGATTGTTGCAAAGCATATTATGAGGTACCTAAAGGGTACAGTTGATTATGGGCTCAAGTATGAGGCGAATCAAAAGAATAACCTGGAAGGTTATGTTGATTCAGATTGGGTAGGCAGTGCCATCGATAGGAAGAGCACTTCAAGGTGTTGCTTCAGTATGGGATCGGGTGAGATCTCTTGGTTTAGCAGGAAGTAGTCCTATGTGGCACTGAGTACAGCTAAAGCAGAGTATGTTGCAACTTGTTCAGTTAGTTGTGAGGTAGCATGGCTGAGTAAGCTACTATCTGATTTATTTGATCTGCAGTTGCATGCTACTTGTATATATTGCGACAACCAGAGTTGTGTGAAGTTGTCGAAGAACCCGGTGTTCCATGACAAGTCAAAGCATATCGAGATCAAATATCACTATATCAGGGATATGGTGCAAAGAGGAGCAGTGAAGCTCCAGTATGTTGCAATGAACGAACAAATAGCTGATGTGTTGATGAAGCCATTAGCCAGAGTGAATTTTTAGTACTTCAGGGAGAAGCTTGGTGTTCTCAGATCGAGGTTCCCTCCAAGGGGAAGTGATGAGTCCGTGAACCATTCTGACATGGTGAGAGGATTGGGTCCTTCCATGGTCAAATGTAAGGGCTGAGCCATTCTGAAGTGACTATAGGATTGGTACCTACATGATTAGATATAAGTGTTGAATGGCATTCTCTGAATGGAGGCACCTAGTCAGTTACCAAGAATACTCAGCCTATAGCTAAGGGCCATTCTGATGTGACTGTGGGATGTGTTCCCACATGATTAGATGTAAGTGTAGGGCTATTCTGATGTGACTGTGGGATGTGTTCCCACATGATCAGATGTAATTGCAGAGCCTTTCTGAGGGGACTGTGGGATGTGTTCCCACATGATCAGATATAACTACTGAGCCCTTCTAGAATGGTTGCGAGATGTGTTTGCCACATGGCTAAATATAAGTGTTGAGCCCTTCTAGCATGTATATGGGATGTGTTCCCCACATGGATAGATATAAGTGTTGAGCCTTTCTGATATGGTTCTTGGATGTGTTCCTCCCATGGTCGAATGTGAGTGTTGGGCCTTTCTGACAGGGTTGTGGGATGTGTTCCCGCATGGTCAGATGTGAGTGTTGGGCCTTTCTGATAGGGTTGTGGGATGTGTTCCCGCATGGTCAGATGTGAGTGTTGGGCATGCCTTTCTGACATGGTGTTGGATGTGTTCCTCTCATGGTTAGATGTAAGTGTTGGGAAGGCCATTCTAACTTAGGGTCAGATATAAGCGTTGAAGAAGAACTACATGGAGGCTAGGCCTACAACCATCATGAAAAAGGGCTAGCTCTGTATAACTTCCCATGACGAGAAGAATCAAGAGATAGCACTAGTATTGATGATCCAGATCGAGTGATGATCCAGATCCAATGATGTTGATCCAGCAGTGATGATCCAGATCCAGTGATGTTGATCCAGCAGTGATGATCCAGATCCAGTGATGTTGATCCAGCAAGATGATCCAAATCTAGTGATGATCCAGATCCAGTGTTGATGATCCAGATCCAGATGAAGATGATGAGGACTCGATGATGATCCAGATGATACAAATAAGAATACTTGTGCTGATAAATTATGTCGAGAGAATACCTTCCTAGTTAAGAGGGAGCGTTGATGTAATTGTAACTTCAGAATGTATTCACTTGTATATCTTATGTGTTGTACCCCGATGTTTATTCTGGGAAGTGTTTGTAATGTAATTGAGTCATGTCATGCCGAAATGTTCCGATCGAGAGTTTATATAATGTGAACAAATCAAGTCAAGTCATTGTGGGTAACCCTCCTATTGACCAAGGGTTAAAGTCCCCGCAGTTGTGGGTCCCTAGGGTTATTAGACTCTCCTAGTGAAGTCGGCCCTAGTGAGTTATTGTCAAGTTGGGAATTAGTATAAATAGAGAGTGAGCCTCTCTATTTATCACACACTCAGTTGTAGTGCATAGCTGAGGGAGAAGAAGTTGATGGGGCTAGAAAGAAAGAGACTACTACTATCGGGAGATCATCTTACTGTCATGGGGTTTTACATTTGGTGTTGATTCTATCTTTGAGAAAGTTGTGGGGTTTTCTCCATTTATGGTTTCCCCAAGGAAAACATTGTGTTCATCATCTCTTGTGTTTGATTTTTGTGCTTGTTATTCTCTTAGTTAAAGATCCTAATATAATGCTAGCTTGAATGATAAAAATATAACAGATCGAGAATTAGAAGAACCTCAAGAACCTGTGGATCCACCTCAGGAGAAGAATCCTCACAAGAGGAAACCTTCTTGGGTACGAGAAGTTATCCAAGGTGTAGAAAGATATGGGGCTTCAGAAGAAACACACAAAGAAAGAAAGAGAACTAGGTCTTGCATCGGTTACATAGCCCTACTATGTGACATCATTGATAAAGAACCTTCCAACTATGAAGAAGCAGTAGAGAAGGAAGAATGGAGGAATTCTATGATCAAAGAGTATCAATCGATCATGAAGAATGATGTTTGGGATGTTGTCCCAAGACCAGAAGGGAAGTCTGTTGTAACTTCAAAATGGATCTACAAGATCAAGCATGCTGCAGATGGCAGCATAGAGAAACATAAAGAAAGATTCATGGCTCATGGCTTCTCCTAGAAAGAAGGAATAGACTATGAAGAAAATTTTGCACCTATAGCCAGATACACTTCCATCAGATCAGTACTTGCACTGGCTGCAATAATGAAGTGGAAGATACAACAGATGGATGTCAATACTTCCTTCTTGAATGGTGTAGTGGAAGTATATGTGGAGCAACCACTCGGTTTTGAGACACATGACAGGGAGTCTCATGTGTGTAGATTGAAGAAAGCCCTGTATGGATTGAAACAGGCCCCCAGGACATGGTATGGAAGAATTGATGGCTTTCTATCTAGTTTGGTCTTTACCAAATGTAAAGTAGATTCCAACCTTTACCATAAGGTTGAAGAAGGTAACCCAGTGATACTCCTACTGTATGTAGATGATCTGTTTGTAACAGGTATGGATGGGTTGATTGCTGATATGAAGAGAAAGCCTGCTGCCGAGTTTGAAATGAAGGACTTGGGTATGATACACTATTTTCTAGGCATGGAGGTGTGGCAGAATGCAGATGGAATATTCCTTGGACAAGGGAAGTATGCAGTAGAGATCCTTAAGAGGTTTGGGATGATAGAATACAAGGCCATAACCACACCTATGGCTTCGAACCTAAAGTTATTGAGTGATGCTTCATCAGAAGCGGTTGATTCTATGATGTATCATCAGATGATTAGGTCCTTTATGTACCTGATGAACACAAGACCAGATATTTGCTTTGTTGTGAACACCTTGAGCCAGTTCCTGATAGATCTGAGACATGTTCACTTGATTGCTGCAAAGCATACTCTAAGGTACCTAAAGGGTACAGTTGATTATGGGCTCAAGTATGAGGAGAATCAAAAGATTAACCTGGAAGGTTATGTTGATTAAGATTGGTCAAGCAGTGCCATCGATAGGAAGAGCACTTCAAGGTGTTGCTTCAGTATGGGATCAGGTGTGATATTTTGGTTTAGGAGGAAGCAGTCCTGTGTGGCACTGAGTACAACTAAAGCAAAGTATGTTGCAGCTTGTTCAGCTATTTGTGAGGCAGTGTGGCTAAGGAAGCTACTGTCTGATTTATTTGATCTCTAGTTGGATGCTACTTGTATATATTGCGACCACCAGAGTTGTGTGAAGTTTTCGGAGAACCCAGTGTTCCATGACAAGTCAAAGCACATCGAGATCAAATATCACTATATTAGGGATATGGTGCAGAGAGGAGAAGTGAATCTCTAGTATGTTGTGATGAATGAATAGATAGATGATGTGTTGATGAAGCTATTAGCCAAAGTGAAGTTTGAGTACTTTAGGGATAAGCTTGGTGTTCTCCAGATCGAGGTTCCCTTCAAGGGGAAGTGATGAGTCCGTGAGCAATTCTGACATAGTGAGAGGATTGGTTCCTTCCATGGTCAGATGTAAGGGCTAAGCCATTTTTTCATGGTGAGAGGATTGGTTCCTTCCATGTTAAATGTGAGTGCTGATCCATTCTGATGTGACTATAGGATTGGTTCCTACATGATAAGATATAAGTGTTGAATGCCATTCTCTGAATGGAGGCACCTGGTCAGTTACCAGGAATACTTAGTCTAGGGCTGAGGGCCATTCTGATATGATTAAGAGATGTGTTCACACATGATCAGATAGAAGTGCAGGGCCATTCTGGTGTGATTAAGGGATGTGTTCCCACTTGATCAGATATAAGAGTTGATCCCATTCTCTGGGAGAATGGAGGCACCTGGTTAGTTACTAGGAATCCTCAACATGGGGTTTAGAGCCCTTTTGACATGTAGGCTGGATTGGTTCCTCGCATGGTCAAATGTAAGTGCAGAGCCCTTTCGACATGTAGGTTGGATTGGTTCCTCGCATGGCCGAATGTAAGTGTAGATCCCTTTCGACATGTAGGCTGGATTGGTTCCGTGCATGGTCAAAGATAAGTGCTGAGCCCTTCCTTGGATAGTGGATGGTGTGCCATGCTATGCCAAAGGATATAAGTGTTGTGCCTTTCCTTGGATAGAAAATGGTGTTCCCTACTATGCCAGAGGATATAAGTGTTGTGCCTTTCTATGGATAGTAGATGATGTGTCCTACTATACCAGTAGATGTAAGTGTTGAGCCTTTCCATGGATGATAGATGGTGTTTCCTATCATGCCATTGGATGTGAGTGTTGGCCTTTCTAACATATATGATTGGATTGGTTCCTCTCATAGTCAGATGTGAGTGTTGGGCATGCCTTTCTGACATGGTGTTGGATGTGTTCCTCTCATTGTCAGATGTAAGTGTTGGGCAGGCCATTCTAACTTAGGGTTAGATATAAGCGCTGAAGAAGACCTACATGGAGAATAGGACTACAACTAGCATGAAAAAGGGCTGGCTCTGTAGAAATTCCTATGATGAGAAGAATCATGAGACAACACCTGTGATGATGATCCAACAGTGATGATGATCCAGATCCAGTGATGATGTCCCAGTGATGATCCAGATCTAGTGATGATCCATATCCAGTGATGATCTAGATTGAGTGATGATGATCCAGATCCAGTGATGATCTAGATCGAGTGATGATGATCCAGATCCAATGATGAAGATGACTTGACAATGAAGATAACTTGAAGATCAAGATGACTTGAAGATGAAGATGACGAGATGATCCAGTTGATACAGAGAAGAAGACCAATGCTGACAAACTGTGTCGAGAGAATACCTTCCTAGTCAAGAGTGAGTGTTGATGTATTTGTAACTTCGGAATGTATTCACTTGTATATTTCATGTATTGTACCCCGATGTTTATTTCGGGAAGTATCTGTAATGTAATTGAGTCATGTCATGCCCCGATGTTCCCATTGAGAGTTTCTATAATGTAAACAAGTCATGTCAAGTCATTGTGGGTAACCCTCCTATTGATCAAGGGTTAAAGTCCCCGGAGTTGCGGGGCCCTAGGGTTATTAGACTCTCCTAAAGAAGTCGGCCCTAGTGAGTTATTGTCAAGTCAGGAATTTGTATAAATAGAGAGTGAGCCTTTGTATTTATCACACATTCACTCACACTCAGTTATAGCACATAACTGAGAGAGAAGAAGTTTTTGGGACAAGAGAGAGAGAGAGAGACTACTACTGTCAGAAGATCATCTTACTATTTTTGGGGTTTTGTTTTTGGTGTTGATTCTATCTCTGAGGAAGCTGCGGGGTTTTCTCCTTTATGGTTTCCCAAAGGAAAAACATTGTTTTCATTGTCTCTTATGTTTGATTGTTGTGCTTGTTATTCTCTCAGTTAAAGATCATAATATAATGCTAGCTTGAATGATAAAAATCTAACATAGATACCATTCTCCAACGATGCCTCACCCATGACGAGGCTGAACAAGTTCTTAATGACTGCCATTCTGGGCATGTGGTGGTCATCTTTCTGGGATGGCTACAACTCAGAAAATCCTACACGTTGGCTATTTCTAGCCTTCTATTTTTAAAGATTGTCATGAGGCTATTAATAAATTCCCACCCTGTCAACACTTTTACCTGAAAAAGTGCACCCACCTTGCTCTGTTACACCCCATCATTGTCATTGACCCTTTCACCAAATGGGAGATATATTTCATGCATTGTAAGCCTACCTCATCCGGGGGGCATGGTTACATCATAGTAGCCATGGATTATTTCACTAAGTGGGCTGAGGTTATTCCTACATATGCATATGATGGTAATATTGTTGCCCTCTTATTTTTTAACCATGTAATAGCTAGGTTTGGAGTTCCTTAGTCTATTGTCACTGATCACGGATCACATTTCTAGAATCAAATGATGGTAGAGTTAAGTGCTAAGTTGGTTTTTCACCATGAAAACTCAACCCCCTATTATCCGCAAGATAATGGTCAAGTTGAGGCCATTAACAAAGTTTTAAAAACTATGCTACGTTGGATGGTTGGAGATCACAAATCCAACTGGTACCATACTCTCTTCTTGGCTCTTTGGGCGTATAGAACTTCAGTAAAAAAAACAACTAGTTTTACACCTTTTCAATTGGTATATGGACTAGAAGTTGTCCTACCTATTCAGTGTCAGATTCCGTCTTTGAAAATTGCCGTTGAACTTCTCCCTAATACTTCTACCGAGGAAGAAAGGTTTTTATACTTAACCAACCTTGATGAAACTAGACGAGATGCTGCCTTGGCTAATGAGGCACACAAGAAATGCGTCAAGGTGCAATATGATAAATCTCTCAAACCTCGTGTGTTTAATGAAGGTGACCTAGTCCTGAATTATGATCAGAGACATGATAAGCTAGGAAAAGGGAAGTTTGAATCAATGTGGTATGGTCCTTTTATCGTTTCCAAGGTTTTAGAAAAAGGGGCCTACGATCTCATGGATTATTATGGAATCCCCTTCGGGCAACCTTGAAATGGGTTGCACCTGAAGAGGTACTATGCCTAGATCATTCATGTATGGTACCTTGTATATATGTACATTATTTGAATTTTTAGTGTGTTTTGGTAATTTCAATATGGTTTTGATTTTAATGTCTAGACTATTTATACCATGTTTTGGTTATGCAGATCAGATGGATTTTTATGGCTTCATTGATGGTGCTTTCCACCATACCCTGAACCTTGCTTCAGCTGCTTAGGTTATGTATTTCCCTACACAAGATCTAGTGAGTTCAAGAGCAGTTTGTATTGGTCCTGCTACCAACAATATTGCCGAGTATGAAGCAGTCATAGGTATTTTGATTGAGGCTGCATCCCGGGACATTTGTGACTTGATAGTGTTCATGGGCTCGCAATTGATGGTTTGTCATTTAAACTAGGTTTACACCATCAGAAACCCTATACTACTTTGTCTCTATCAGAGGGTACATTTATTAGAAAGGTCATTTGAAGTCATTACTTATAGGCATATCCCTAGGGCAGACAATGCAGTTGTTGATTCATTGGCAAATTATATCCTAGACTGGTATATTTCTCATTCATAGCATGAAAGTTAAACATGGTTCATGACATTGTAAATAAATAGTTAAAAACATATAAAAAATCATGTAAATACATTTCCCATTTGAAGCATAAACATCGGAGGCAAAAGTCTATATATGTATATATATATAAGTGTTTTTACAAAAATAGGTCATGATACCTCATCTGAAGCACTCTGTCTTTGAGGCAGCACAAAATCATACAAAAAAATATGAAGCTATAGCAGCTTTTAGTGATACATCATGTAAGAACTAGTGATGCTCATGGTAGCACATAATATCCCACACTACTCTACGTAGTAGACGACTGAAGTGGCCTGGCACCCCTGCTGTGTGCCTCTAATAGTGCATCAGGAGATCATCAATGGATGCATCGGGTATGTCCAAAGTTAACCTCTCTAGGTTCTCCTCCAGCTCTCCCATAGGGTCATCACCTCATTGAACAAATCGAGTTCCCACTCGTCTGTCCAATGGGGATGATCCCCCAGGTCATGCAACTCCTAAATCTGCACGAAAATTTCAAGTATCATTACTATACATAAAAAATAAAAAAACATTAAAAGACAAAAAACACAAATAGCTATCCTAGGGTCTTGTTTCTTACCCATGTCTCCCCACTGCTCACCGGGTGGAAGTGGTAGGTCAAGTTCATCCCTGAAATCAGTGCCTGCATAAGCATAATCCTCAACCATGAGGATCCGGTCACTAATCCATCGAAATAATGGAGACTTGAACTTCACCTTCCCTCTTCCTTCTCCTATATGGGCCATGATCCTGACCCACCTCAGCATACGAGGGTCTCTCGCCCTCAACTCGGTAAAAAATACTTGGGGTCTCAGCTGTGGGATCCACTCAAAAAATAAACAGGCTAAGATAGAACCATAGCCAAACTATTTTAGTTTCCCTGCCGACACTTGGTCAGCTGGTCTTTAAATATCGGTAGAAATTCCTCCACCCAATTGAAAACTATAGGTGCCATAGCCTTTATCGCATACAGCATATGTGCCCTAGAAGCTTGATGATGCCCTTGGCTCCTAGCTAGCCTCTGCATGGTAAAAAGAAGAGTGCAAAGAGGAAGATCCACCACTTCCTTGATGGGAATATTCTACCCTAAAGTTCTAGTACCAAGAAGGCAGTGGTGGTTAATCAACTCTTGAGTAGTCACGTCCCCTCCACGGGAACCATTCAATGAAATCGGGGTGCCCCGTCTCGACAATCTATTCAAGAAGTAGATGTCTTCTACCTCAATGGTCAACACATGTGCCCCCACCTCGAAGTATTGTTGTTCTGGGTTCCACATATGGAGTATATACTCCAACAATCTCTCATGAGACACCATACTAGGTGTGCGGAAGAAATTGAGGAGGCCGCAGTTCCTCAAAGTGGCTATACATCTTGCATTTCTTTCAGCATGGGAATCATCATCATCATGCTTTCGTTCCTTCCATATCACCATTTTCGATCACTGTAAACCTACCAAAAACCATTAATGGACTAGTTAAAAACATATCCAATCATCAAAATCAACTAAAAACTTGTGTTTTTGTCTATCCATGCATTTTTCCAAGCTCACGGTTGGCATTGCATGAGCTCTGTTTGCACAGAGCGGTGGCACCGCCTGAGTGCAGTATTACAAGCATGGTTCTCATGCTGCACCACCTGTCCCATAAGGGGCAGCAGTGGTGTCCGTATTTTAAGATTAGGGCCTACCTAAAATGGCCAAAACCCCTCCTAAAATCCAAAATAAATGCTTGAAAGTGAAAGCTTAGGGTTTTGTCCTTTACCGGGCTCTGACGACGCTCAAATCGAACGGTCGGATCTCCTGGAATCAGCAGCTGAAGATCTGGTTCAAAGTTTCCCCAAAATGCTCTTGACTAGTGGTAAATAGTGAAATGTTTTGATTTTTACTATTTGAAATGACTTTTATAGCTATTTTTAGGGTTTTTTTAATGTCATTTTAATATTTTAAAATTATTATCATTATAAAATCCATCCATATGACTCATTAAAAGTCATTTTTCGAGAAATTAACATTGCTATTGAGTTTTGTAAGGGTAGAAATGAAAACAGTAAGAATCTATGGGAAGTTTGTTTTTTACTTTTTCGTACTTCCTTAAAACGGAAAAAGTCCCCGAGCGTTTGTTTCGATACTTTGGTCATGCTCTCAAAACTCAGTATCAAAGTTTTGAGTCTTTTTCTGATTCTTTTTAGGCTCATAAAACTGTTCATCATTAAAAAGAGACCTAATGGAGTCTCCTTTAAGCTCTTTTTAGACTCCCTAAATATGAAAAGATTGTCGAGTACTTGTCTTCTTTATACTCGTAAAAGTATTTGAAGAGTTGTCTCTCCGACGATAGGTTATCTCTTTTTCAGTTCGGATAGAATATTTTACGAAAAAGGACCCTTTGGAGTTTTATTTTGTCTTCATTCAGACTCTCTAAATATGAACAATGTTGAGCTTTCTTTCATTGGACTCGTTAAATTAAACAATGAGAGACCCTTTTTTGGGATCAAACCCCTCATTTCTCAGGTTTGTGAAATATATGAGAATGGACTTGTCTTCAGATAAGCTTAAACAAGTGTTTGTTACCCTCTTTGAACTCGTAAAAATGAAAAGAGGCACTCATCAATCATGATGGGGGAATTAAGGGAAGGGAATCATTTTGCAAATCCAATAGCAGTTGTTTGTCACCTTTGAACATGGCACTTGTCTGTATATCATTCAGTCAATTGGGTATTCAGCTGACTTACAAGTCGATCCACTTTCATGAGTCATGTCACTCCTTTGAGTTCTTCAAAAGAATGCATTGTCCATTGTTGCATTGTGTGTATGTCTAGTCCAGTCATGCTGCCAAGTCTTTTGTCGTGCCGCCCAATGTTAAAAGGAAGAAAGAAGTTTACCTTTATAGTTAAAACAGACTTTGTGTGAGTACTTTGAGTCAGTCATATGGTTACATTATCTACGATATTCCAAAACTTTGTTCCAAGTTTTGTGTCGTCGATGTGGGATTCATCATGGCCCTCCATGGCCCTCCTTCGATGAGACTATTCCTGTTGACATCAGCTCATTATCCAGGAAATAGTCTTAGAAACAAATTCAGTAAGTTGAGATCGGTATGCCTCAATGATAGATTCTCTCACTATCAACAAAGGTTCACATCATTGGCCTTTTATTGGAATACTTTGCTGGATGTTCAACACCAAAACATTTATTCACACTCAATAGATTGTACTAGGTTACCTTGGGAATCATTGACATCAATGGTGATTTCCCTCGCACTTGTTAATGGTTCACCTCATTGACCAGTAATCAGGTGGTTTCTACCATGTTCGACTTCAGAACATTGTAATCACATGGATAGAATCGTGCTTTGTGGAAGATGAGACAAAGACCCTGGTTATTTATTAAGCACTCATAGCTTGCTCCCCAGGTTGCAATGGAGTATATTGTATGAAGTACTAGCATGGATCTACGTTTGTATGGTCGTGGCTATGCTCGAATTTGCATTTGTATGACATGGATCTATGTTGTATATCTGGTATCTATGTCCAAGTTTGAGTCCTCTATCACATGGATCTATGTTGTATTCTAGTAGCCATAGTTTTTTATTCCTCTCATTGATCTCTCTTGTATTGGTATTCATCCATGATGAGGTTATATCTATTCATGAGTCAAAGTATTGATGTATTGCATATGCCTGTTTGATGACACTCTCTGATCAAGCTGGCTCTTACCTTGAAGTGATAACTTGCTCTATCAAAGCTCTCGCCTATAATATCGCTATAGCCTCATGCTTTGGGGGGAATTCTGTTACACTCAAAATATGTCACCAGCATGTGATAGGATCCCTAACACAAGACATTTTCCCTCAAATCCCAAACTTAAAAAGAATTATGCTCTAGGTGTTGATTCCAACATACAAAAGTGCAACACCGCTCTTACCCTCAAGCAGATGAGCAGTACCCTGTTCAGCACCACCTTATTTGTGTGAGAACTAGGTGATTCCACCGCCTTTAACCTATGTTGTTGGCACGGTTCCTCCCCATCACTGCTCTGTCATAAAGGGGTATAAGTGGTGCCCTTGGTAAAAAGTGAAAAAAAGGAGGTTTCTCAAGGCTTCTAGAATAAGAGCCTCATGTCTAACCTTATCCCTTCTCACCTGGGTTGGTTAAGGTCGAGATCCCTCTTTGTAGGATCTTGTGGCCACCTCACCCACCAATCTCTCAACCATCCTATCCATTTGAGCCCTATTAATACAAGCTCATACTCCATGGTTGAGGGGGAGAGAAGAATAGTAAAGTTATCTTGTTGAATTGATACCCTGGCATAATTCATCAGAAAGCAATTTTGGAGCAAGTTGGATCTATCAAGGACAAGGTGCTAGTCTTGTGAAGGAGTGTATCAACACTAAGGAACATGGTTGTAAGCTCTTTCATTTATTTTCTAATATAAAGTTGATTTCCTTCCCACATGTTTGTTGTGTAAATCTCACATATATGTTATTGGATTCCTTAGTCACTAATATGAATGCGTAGATGATTTTCTGGTAGCTTTGATGTCTTTGTATGTTTGATATGTTTTACAGGTATACATGTCCTTCATCAGAGTTACATTCCAAGAATCTTTAATGTTCAAGGAAGGTCTTCAACCGATTTATTCACTCATTTGTTCTGGATCCGAACCATTTAGACCAGAGGAACAGCTTCTGTCCACAGAAGGTGATATATTCCTAATAACATAGAACCTCTCCAAGGCGATACATACCTGCTGCATTCGGGAGCTCACATATCCTCCCCTTGGCTTGCTTGAATTTTGGCTATAGATTTTCTTAGGAGTATGCTCTTTGTGCGCTAGTTGGATTTAGGGTTCACGGTTACTTGAGTATATTTATGTTCTCTTGAGTTCAGGTCCTTTTATGTTTAGCTTTCCTGATATCACTATTAGTATCTCGTCACCCACTCCAAGTCTTAGTGAGGACCCAGGTGTTGTACTAGGGGGCTCCACAACCCCTTACCTTGCGTATAGATTTAGGAGTGGTCATATTCCATCATCTATTCCATTTGCAGAGGATTTTCACTACCTTTGTCCAGTCTTAACACTAGTGTTCACCCTCATGGGGGTGGCAGTGGATACGTGAAAATTGGGTCTACACCTTAAATTCATTCTTATGTACCATCGTTCACCACACTATTTCTTTTGAATGCAATTTTCATGATCAATCCTACCTATATCCAATAGTTTGGACTCTTTACTGACTATTTCCAATTGACTTGGACTAATATTGTTGTCATGTAGGGTCCATTTTTTGTACACTCTCACTGAGTCTTTGATCTGTTCGTGCTTATTACAAGTATAATGTCTGAACTGGCATATAGGTTAGGATTTCACATCTTCCTGCATTTTGCATGACCTTATGACTCTTTCATTTTAACCTTAGGTACGAACCCATTCCATGATATCGTGGAACCTTCATGCTACTGTTAGAAGTGGTATTGTACGAATGGTAGAGCTTTCCTATACATGGGTTCCCTAGTTAGACCCTTTTTTCATTTGGTACCCATGCTGAGATGCATGCTTTAGGTTATGGGAGTCCCTTTTTAGTCCTGCCATGTCCTTGAGCAAGAGCTTCATACTTGTTATCAACCCAAATGGCACTTATCCATCCAAGTGCCGACTTTCCAGATGTTGGTACACAAACGGACACTATAGGATTGAAGTTTGCCTAAACACTATAGATGGGCATGACATGAGATGCATTTACCCTTCAACCAACTTGCCATTTTATTTTTCTATGTGTTGATTTCCGTACATGACTATAACCACTAAAACTCGCGTACATATGCGACTATATATGTTGACAACCTGCGTACTGTACGTGACTATTCTCATTGCAACCTGCGTACAGATCTGTACGCGGGTTTCCCTTAAAGAAACTCACGTGTCATATGCAGGTTGCCTATATCAATAGTCGCGTACACATCCATTCAACATTAAAAAATATAAAACACGATTAATGCAGATTATTTGAGCCTTAATAATTAACCATCTCAACTGTCTCAACCTCCTCAACCTTCAAAACTGCTCTATTTCTCAAAGTATAAATAGAGGCCTTGGGGAGAACATTAAGAGAAGGAATCTTGGAGAGCAAAGTTATGTTGGTGGCATATCTTTAGAAGTATTTGGAGCAGCAGAAATTAGAATCCTTTGGTTGCAGAGGAGTCCTTGTTTCAGGCGTTGGGTTGTACACTTATTTCATTCACTAATTGTTAATATAGAGAATTCTTTTTCCAACTTTTTGTTGAGTCTCTTTCATGTATCATGGTTGATGAATATATTTGATTAAGCACTATATATTTTGTTTATCTAACCTATCATATATACATGTATAAGATCGTATTTGGAGAATTTTCCCTTTGCAGGTGAAGGAGGTGCATCCCTGAAAGCTTTGGAGAGAAGCAGAGCGAGAGAAGACAAAGATTGGACCAACCGTCGATAATCGGGTGAGTCCAACATCTCTTCCTATTTCCTTTATGTACTTTAAAGCTGATTGTCTGCAAGTTTTATAAGTATGTTGGTAACCCTAGACCCTAGGTTACAAGGGTGTTTATTCCTGAACAACAGAACTGGTGACTCCGATGGGGAGCCCAGACTGCTATGGGTTAATTCTGTAGATCAGTGCCCAGTCTTTGCCTTGATTCAGTGTGTGGTGTCTTGTCTTGGTTCATATTTGTAGTGGTACTTTGAAGTCCCTAATAATTTTTCTTTTTTTGAAAAATTTAACTCATGTACGCGGGTTTCTCTTGCACATAGTCGTGTACGCGGGTTGCTCTTGTACACAGTCGTGTACAGTACGCGGGTTGCTCTTGTACATAGTCGCGTACAGTATGCGGGTTTCTCTTGTACATAGTCGCGTACAAGCCTGAGAAACAAAATGTTTGGGTTAGGGTTTTTCTTGTCCCTGTCCTTCTATATATTTTGTCTTGCTGAGTGGCCTTCACTATGAGCACTGCACTGTGAGTTTGATGACCTTGTTAGCCATACCTTGTGATTCCTTGTAATCCCTTGAGTTCTTATTGTTTGGATTGTCTTTTTGTCAGCAACTTGAAGTGGATTTGTTTGTTGGGTAATAGGTTTAAGTGTTAGTTGTCTAAATCAGTGATGGGTTCCAAACACTCTATATTCCATTCTATTTTCGAATAGTATTGGTTTGTCACTTGCCTTTGTTTGTGTTCAGTGATTTCTATTTCATTGTGCCTTCCCAAGCTATGGTTCCAAGTCTTCCTTAGGTGGTTGATCTTTGGTTCTATGAATCTGCTTTAATTCATTTTGCTTATTTTATACAGTTAGTTTATTCAAGCATACTCAAGTTTTGTGCATTTAGGTGCATAGTAGTCTTTGAGCAATTTTAAAAGTGAAAAGAAAACATTAGAAACTTTTGCATTTGATTTGCATACAGTAGTTTTGTTTTCAGTTTTTAAATATAATCTCAAAAATTACAAAAATATAGTCTTAGTTTTCTCTTTATTCATTGCATTTTCATCAGTTTACATTTTTAATTTTAATTTTTTAAAGAGAAGCTTGTTTTTTTAAGTAGTGATAATTTGCTTTGGAAGTATACACCTATTGTTTTTTACATTTTTTATCGAGTTAAAAACATCATAGTCTTTCACTCCACTTGCCTTCTGAGTAAAAAATAGCCCTTAAAATGAACGCAATAATTAAAATTTATTAGTAACTTTTGTTTTTTAGGGCCATACACCTACTATCTTAGGCTAGACTTGTGGGATAGGAAGTGCAAACTCCCCATAAATATTTAAATTCAGACAAAGTGGGCCAATTTATAGGTAAATCCTTCTCTTTATCGATAGTATCTGGGAATCTCCTCTCAAAGGGGAGTCAATCAGGAGGCCGCGTGGAGGCATTGGAATGAGGAGATAACCCTCCAATTCCTTGTTGAAACATAAATTCCTTGTCAAGACATAAACCAGGTTTTTTACGCATCTGGGGATTCTGTCCTAGACAGAGTTTTGGGCTCAGCCACCTTGCCCATGCATACGAATCAGGCTTCCAACTGTCCCCCCAAACTGTTGGTATAGTTAAGGTAGCCTTTAGTCTCTTGACATATAGGGTTTATACATAGGTAAACCGGAAGGCTATTTTCGGTTCACCTTGGGTAGGATTAGAAGGTAACCCTTGTTGAAGGTGTAGGAGGGCGGTGGGTGATTCCTCCACTTGTGCCTAAGAACCTATTCAAGGATGCCAAGTAACTGTCTTTCATCTTTCTTCGGGAAAGCATATCTTTTACCCTTGCTGACTGTTGAGACTTTAGGATTTTTCGTAGTGATTGCTCTGTGGTTTGTCTGTTTTTAGCTGACCTTAGGGTTTGAATTGTCAAATTTACAATCGTGGAGGACCAACCTATGAGAAGGTCATGAAGGTTGCAAAACCCTCCTCCTCTTATCACATTGGAACCTCCACCTCCCCCTCAAAGCCAGAGATTGGACACAGATGGTTCATTTGAACCGATAGGAGTCAGTGAAGTTCTGGGTGAACCAGAACTTAGGGAAAACCATCTTAATTTGAACATGGTTGAGATAGAATACTTGCAAGCTGACGAGTTTGCAAGGAATTTCAATACACCTCTGACTGATTTAAACGATCCTGTGATTGTTCAGGTTTGTCCTTTTGATCCACCCATGATTGGTGTCCTTGTGGGAAGAATAATGTCTAGTGCAGGAGAAAGTTCTTTCATTTTCACCTCAGCTATCCCGGTTGAAGGGGTGCTACCTCCCCCGGTAAGTACCCCTAGATCAAGCATACCTACTACGCCCTTAACTCCAACAAGTCAAGTGGTCCAACCACCGGTTCCCACAAGCCTAGCAGGTGATTTTGGTGGTATGGTCACTAGGATTCCCAGTGTACCTACAATTCCAACCTCCTTCACACACACTACCCAGAGTGGTCCTATAGGATCCTTGGCTTTTGTCCAAGGATTTCCTTGGAATGGGGGGCACATACCCCCGTCCACTCCATACATAGGCCCACCACCCTCTTATGTAGAGGTGCAGTTTGGGAACACTAACCCTTATGGTCAAGGTTTCCAAACCCCAGTCTCTGCTCCGTTCACGAGCTCTCTCTTTTTGCTTTTTAGCGGAGGGATACCTGCTACTGTATTTCAAACTTCGATTTCAACTAGAGCAACCAGAACCTCTTATACTGCACCACACACCAACAATCATGTGGCTTATGGATGGAATCCATTTCAAAGTAACCCATCCACTTCGCAACCGGCGGCAGGGGCCAACCCCACCTTTACATATGGGAATTTGGGGGCAAGTCCCTCCAATCCCCAAACTGGCACTTTTAGTGCTCCGGTTCAACCTAAGCTTCCTTTCCTGGCAACGTTAAACTTGCCAGATTTGTATAAACTAATGAATGACCCGATGAGGCATGATCCCTCCTAGATGCCTGTACCCACTAAGTTTCCCTCGGACATCCCCAAATTTGAAGGCAAAGTTGGTGAAGATCCTGGGGCTCATGCCACCACTTTTCATTTATGGTACTCTTCCAACTCACTGAATGAAGATTCAGTTCGGTTGAGGCTATTCCAAAGAACATTGATGAGTACTGCAGAAAAAATGGTACATTGAGTTGCCTTCTGCTGTGTTTAGTTGTTTTTGGGAATTGGCTAATGCATTCCTTAGCCACTTTCAGCTTCCTGTCTGATATGATTTTGGAACAGACTTGTTATCTACCTTCTAGCAGAACAAGAATACCCATATCTCGGATCACATCCAAGAATGGAGGAGGTGGAAGAGCCTTACTAAAGCCATTATTCCTCCTAAGTTCTTACTAGAATGGTTCCTTAAATCACTATTTCCCTATATATCTAAGGACGTATCTACTTCAGGAGTGATGAGTGAGGAAGAATCTATCCTCAGGGCCCAGCACTAGATCTGATATATTCTCAGTATAGGATCTTGTATGAGATTATACCTGAGGCATCGAGGCCAGCACACGATGCAGAGAAACCTAATCCTGTACCCCATGCCGATGGTGTGGTTGGTTCCGTTAATTCTCCCACTGTAGAATATTTTGCCAAACACCTCCATCAGTTGTCTGTCAAACATTCTATGGTGGAGGAAATAAAGGCTGCCCCCTCACCCCTAAATGCAAATGTTTTTACACAAACCTCTCATAAGGGAAATCAGCAGCCCGGTGGGAAAAAGAAGAGAGGAAAGAAAGGGGAGGGAAATCAAAACAAGCAAAAACCCGCAAACAATGCTGATAGGGGAAGAAAGAAAAGAAAAAGGTGAAATTCCCATGCAAGTTGTGCCATGAAGATCACCTTACCCATCTTTGTCCCCTTATGGAACAAGCACAGAAGCTATTGAAAGCTCAACAACCAACTGTCCTGAAGGATCCATTTCCCCAAGGGCATAATTCTGCTTCAGCTTCAAATGTAGCAGGGGGCACTCCAGATGCCCCTGACCCCAATTATATCAACATGGTCCGATCTTCAACTTTGCTACAGACCAGGAATAAGAACTATGAAAAATATACCTCTAAGAAGGGTAAGTCTATAGGTGAAACTTCTAACACTCTCACGATTGAGAAACCTGCCGAAACTATGCCCAAGATACCAAAAGGTGTCTTTAAGAAGACCTTGCATAATCCTAATGCTAGGGATGCATCCAACTACTCTGTGGTTGAAGACTTAGCCCAGACACCTTGTGCAATGTCAGCTTTAGAGGTGTTATAGAGTTGTCCCACCCAGCGGGATGCACTCTTAGCATCCTTAGGCAGTATGGACTCATCGAGTCTCATGGCAAAACTTCACTTGTCTGATGTCAAAATTTGCCTACGTTACCATGTAGCCTTATCGATAGATGTCATCCATGGTGGAAAGACCATTGGAAGGGAAGTTGTCGATGAGGTTGCTTCTACATGTGTTATGTCCTTGTCATGTTGGAAAGCTCTTGGATCCCCAAAGCTGGTCCCGTCAAACACCCAGCTTACTGCTTTCGACGGAAGGTCATTTGGTCTGCATGGTATCCTATTAGCTTTTGAAATTAAGCTGGCAGGGAAAGTGGTGTCTGTTGAGGTACAGGTTATTGATGCACCTTTGGATTATAACTTGCTCTTGGCAAGAAGCTGGACTTATTCCATGTTTTCTATTGTATCGATTGTCTTTCGAGTGGTAGTGTTTCCACATGAAGGAAAGTTGGTTACCGTTGACCAACTCAGTTTCACTCGAAAAGGCCACATGGAGTCTAATGAGTCCACTGTGCTATTGGTTGATCAAGTTAAACCTTCTACAGAGAGCTTAGGGGATGGAATGTACGCATCACTGATGGGCACATTCAATCTTCCAGCTCCTATTAATTATATTTGTTCTACTAGTGTGGGAAATTCCATTGCTGCGGTTGTTGATAGGACTAATCCTTGGGTTCTCCCTACCCACCATGAACCTAAAGTGCCCCTATCGGCAGTGGAAGTAGCTTATCAAGCTATCACACAAACCACTGTTGATCCCATTCCAGTTCCACTCTCAATCTCAGAGGAATTGGAAGAAGTCTATTTTCCTGCTTGGGCAAAAAACTCTTTGCATTCAACAGTTTAGATATGGTTTTGCCTTCTGATGAAGCCATTCTAGAAGCCATGTGCAGATGAGATAAGATCTATGAAAATCTTCGTCATTGATCCTATTTTCTTCCAGAGCTAAGTAAGATAGAGAATCAAGAGTTTCATGTGAGACTAACAGATGATGTTGATACGCCCATTAATCCCTTACCCAGGGAAGGAATTTTTACTGAGGGGAATATGGAAAATATTTCTGCTACCATCCATATCAACATCTGTCACATACCCCAATTTTAATGTTAATTGTTTTAATTTGATTTCCTAATACATTATGTTAAATTTAATGCTAAGTAGGAGCTGATGACTTAGCAGAGTCAAAAGATGTGGAATGTAATTCTGAATATTTTATTTTTAATAAATAAAAGGTGGAGACAACAGCTTGGGAGAGCTGTTAATAAGAATGTTACTGGTCAAACTGGTGGAAGGAACTAGGTGGACAGAAAAAGACAAGTGGCAGCATCCTCAAACACTTCCTATGTTATAGGTGGCAACTTCCCTACATTTGGGGTCATGATCCCCCAAGAAAGTGGGATCAGAGCAGGTGGCTCAATAAATGACAACTACCCCAAAAAGACCTAGGCAATCTTTTAAAAGTACCCAATGTAGAGAGCTGAGGCTGCTCAGATATTTTCCAGTATAAGAATCATTCAGGTGGAATGCACTTCAAGGAATTCATTGGGGAAAGAAGGAAAATTGTAAGGAAGGTGTTTTGAGAGATAATCTGCAATAACTTGGTCTGATACAGCTTGTTAGCTGAGAGAATTTGTTGATAAGCTTAGGATCGGTATTGAGTCTCAAGACTGGTACTTGATTATTGCTGCACCTAGTTCCAGCCAGGGAGACCAGAGAAAGCTCGGGGGTCCTGAGGGGTCATTGTTTGAGTGCTCTCCAAGAGTTGGTAGGGAGGAACGACCTCCCATTGCTGTTGTCGTCCAAGCTCTCGGAACAGGTTCTGTTATTATTTAATTTCTGTGTTATTATCTGTGTATGATTGAATGATGTAATTGCAGTTATGATGTAGAAACTTAGAGGATAGGATAACTCAGTTTGTTTAGTAATTAAATTATGCTTAATGAGAAACAAACCCTACCTGTGTTTTTCCTCATCTGGAGTGATCTAGATCGTACTCTAGCATAGGTGGTGAAATTATATAAATGAAGATGATATGATGCAAATGTAGGTTTAGACGTTAGTTAAATAATAGAATATTTCCTTTTATTTTGTTATCAGAAGAAATATCTTTTGTACCAGGAGTGGTGGTAAACCGGGACTGAGACTGTCAGTTTATTAGAAACAGAGAAGGAAGCTATATTATTTTACTGATAATAGTATGTGTGGGTAGATAAAATAGTTCTTGATACAGTATCTACCTTCAATAATCTTATTACTTATTTTAATACAAACAAAAGAATATAATAGTTAAGTTAGAGTAGGATTAAGCTAAATAAAAATGCTTTACAACTTTACAGTTTACTTCTTTCCAGTTTAGGCTAATTAATTACTGTATGTATAATAATCAAATTGAAATAAAGAATAGCTAAAATCTTGATTTACTCCTACAGATAATCTAGTTGGTTTCAGAATTTACTTATGGATAGTAATGTAAGTTATTCATTCATTTTGTTCTATCTAGCTAAGCATAAACAAAAATCTACAACTACTAACCTATCCTTTTAAGATGTCAACAAATGCAGAACATAGTTAGTTCTTATTCTTTTATTTTATAAATATTAACATTGTAACATAGACAAGATAATATAGAATACAGAGAGTACTTCTATAAATTATTTAGTGCAGTAAGTATAAGAACACAATAAATAAATACTATCTTATTCTATGATTATAAATAAACAGAGAACAAAGCTAATAAATATATAATTATGAGAACAATATTATTAGGTAAATAAGTAATGTTCTTATCACATTATAGTAAACAATAAACAAAATACAATTTCTGTACTCAAAAGTTGTATCTGACAGATACATAAGTACTTCAGTAAAAAAATGGAATTCTTAAATTTCCGAAGGTAAAAAATTATATAACAACATTTACAAATTCTATTATAATAAAGTAAGTTATTATAAAAACAATGTACAGAAACCCCCAGAAGGTAATAATTAAAAATATTAACAGGGTAAAACTTATCTACAATAACGCACAGGAAATAAACCAACAGGGTAACAGTATGCTCGATTTACCGAGCTTAACCAAACATTGTACAACATAAGTAATAACCCAATAATTTACAGAAGTACATTTATAAATAAAGATATTTTTTTTTAAGAAACTGTAAACACTTCTAATATGGCCGAGTTAGGCTAAAACCCTACTAGCATTAAAATATACAACAGAGTTAACAAACTGAAGAGTCTAATTCAGTATATGTACTCACGTCCTTAAACAAAATCCACAGAGTGAGGCTTTTATAGCCTTTCCATTATTTATATATATACAAAGTAATCAAAAACAAAACCAAAAATTACAGTCTCGGTCTAAGCCGGAGGCCCCGTATCAAGCGAAGGGTTTAACTTCATTAAACAAATAGCAAACGGGTCAACCCATTTGAACCCAAACCTCAAGGGTTGCAGGCCACGAAGACCAACCCACAACTGTCCCATAAGGGACCAAACAAGGAGGATTTGCCATGGATATCTAGGGCTTACCATGAACCAGCAAGTCGCCATAGCCTCGCACCATCTACGCAGAGAGAGAGAGATAGGTTCGCACCTATGAATCATCACACATAATGTTGTTAATATATTGCATTGAAATCAAATCATTAAATATTACAAAACTATGCAACAAAAATTGAAAACTGTAAATGGTGTTGCTTACCTCAAAGTTTCACCGAAATGTAACCACGTACGAGAAGAAGCGCTACCACCAGCACGAGGAGGACAAAGATTTTCATCAGCTGCAAGGAAGACAATGTTACTACACAGCATCGACTAACGACAGCAGAGCCTTTCAGTCACCGGCCTGACAAGGTTTAAACCCTAGAGCCGTCATGGATTTCAACCAAAAACAAAACTCAGTTCACTGCAAAAAGGCTATGTCCCCAGCAACTCTAAATTGAAGGACCACGACTCTTAGTGCTAGGCCAAGGAGGAAGGAACTCTTTACAGTCGAAAGGTTCGAGATTAAACTAGCTATGGTGCTGGAACCGTGAAGGAAGAACCACTGGCCGATAACCAAGCAGCAGACATTTTGGTGACAGTACTTCTTTACTGAGCATTCAGGACGAGCTAACGAGGGTGGAACAAGCAGGAAGACTACCAGCAGCAAGACGCAAGTGACAGAGCAGATGAGAGCTTCGTAGCAGAGCGGCAGGAGGCCCGAAGGCAACGGGATAATGATAAGCTAGGGTTCACTAGTGTGATTTTTAACTGTGCAACATATGGCCAGGATGTTGCCACGTTATTCAACTAAATAATTTGCATGCTGTGGGTGTAAGCATATAGTCCCAACGAACCTTCCAACGTAAATTTTCCCAATCATTTGATAATCGAAGGATCAACTATAACCCATGTTCCAATGACATCCTATTACATACGCTTCATGGAAAAACATAAGATCTTATTACTATAATCACTTTGCCATTGCAATCATCGAGGTCTTGGGGAATATTACAACCCTTTTTTCTCTATACTATGCAAACATTCCTACATCAACAATTATAACCATGGTAGTAATAGAGTCTTGTAAGTATGTTATAAAAAGAAATAAATAACGTTTATTTCTCTTGGTGATAACTTTACTCACAAACAAGTACTCATTTAACCAAGTAATTGTAACTTAAGCAAAGGTAGAATCAATACTTAACCCAGTATATTATGCATGTAAAGGAGATAACAGAGACATCATAGTAAAAGATTATAGAACTCAGATTCAAGGGTAAACCATAGACGCATCATGGGTGAGGTCTATCCCATGAACCCTTTGTTATATAAACATGGCATTTATTCACTAAACCAACTTAAACTTTATTCAAAGTTAGGCTAATTGTTATGTTATAAAAGAAATTTATGTAATCATTTCATGGTAAATATCTTTCTTGCTAGTGTTAGTCTCATTACCTTTGAATGATTTATTATTGAACTAGCAAGGTTTGCTTTTAAGCATGATAAGTCTCAAAATGCTTAAGGGATTAACCTTGAAATTTTTAAATGATATATATTAACCATAACTGAATGTTACTTTCCAAGCGATTATAGTACAGAGGAATTTAACCCTCCAACACTAGTATAATTTAAATGATTGTAGTATGCAACAAGGTTATAACCCCTTTGAACTTCAAAGTAATGGAAGTGGGAATTTTGGTACGTAAACTCCTTATCAAAATACACTACGTTCATATCAAGCAGTAGCCAAATCAATCATGGTGTAAATAGTAATTACGCACAATTTAAATTAGACCCTTGATATAGAACTCTGTCATTCTTAAAACTACTTGCAAAGAAAGATTTAAGGCATTTTTACACTTGACAACTTTGGTAGACATCAGAAAGTTTAGTACGCTTTAAGAACTATAAATTTACATCTATTAGAAGGAAATCAGTTGTCGCCATTACTCATAGAACTAAATCTCATTTCCTTAGTGTCTTAAAAAGAGGGATGGATTAATGATTTTACCTCGATGAGCTCTGGAAATTTAGTAGTATTTATATTCTTTTACTAAGCTACTATTGTGCAACGAACTTATAATTGAATGCTTTAGAATTTTGACAAGCAGCACTCAAAATTCTTACCTGTAAGTCTGTAAGAGAAGGAAAACTTTTTGCGTTAGCTCGAAAGCTAAGTAAGCCCAGAATTTCATGACAATCCCACCCTTGGTCGCAAGGAAAACAAGTCAGTAAACTAAAAAAAGAAATTGTTCTACAAGATAAACTTAATCAAATAGATAATTCAGATGATGAATTCATTAACATTTGACTAATTAAATAATTAGTTGACTGCATTTATGAAATTTATCTGTATTTTGAAAATTTTAAATTTTTCGAAAATATAGGGTTTTGACATGTGGTATCAGAGCTCAAGGTTCAAACACTAGGCCTTGATGCATCCCAACTAGCTTTCATAAAACAGTAAATTAAAATAAGATGCTAACATATATTCTATTTCATGTTAAGAACAGAAAATTCCTTTTTCTGAATTTTAACAAGCAGGTATGGAAAAGCTAGGAGAGTATGCACAGGAGGAGTCTCCAGACACAGAAACAAGACAATTTCCCAGAGAACCTATGTTGGAAGAGGTGACTACCAACTCTTCAAAGATGTTGCAGACTGTAAAAGATTTGAAGACTGAAATGGAATCAGTCAAGAGGGAGAATGAGAGGATTTTGAAGGCTCAGGAAGAATTGAACCAAATTTTAATAGAAAAGTTCCAAATTGAAGTGAGGAGCAGAAGATCAGAATCTGAGGATGTCAGTCATTAAAGAAGATCTAAAAAGATGAAGCTGGTGAAAACTGAAAGTAGTTCATCATCTGAAGGGTTCGGTGAACGACAAAGTTACCATACTACTAGTGACAGTAGTGAGGCTGATTTGTATGACAGAAAGAAGAAATACAGACCATATGAGAAAATTTCAGGGGAGTTTAAAAAGATAAAGCCCCCAACTTTTAATGGAGAGACCGAAAAAGGGGAGGAAGCAGATTCATGGTTGTCTGGGATGAGGAAATATTTTCATATATATAATTACTCTAATCAGCTAAAGGCAATGATGGAAATATATAACCTCTCCGGAAAAGCTGACATATGGTGGAAAGATCTGAAGAGAGTCATGGGTATCAGAGAAAAAGAAGTTAATTAGAGTACCTTTAAAAGGTATTTCCAGAAGAAATTTTTGTCCGAGCAATATTACGAAGAAAGAGCTAAAGAGTTTTATGAATTAAAGTTAGGTTCAATGACTATGAAGGATTTGAACAGTAAATTCTTAAGCTTGCTTAGGTATGTACCTTACCTAGTAGACGAGAAACCTAAAGTGCAGCGATTTCTCAGTTGTCTACCGTATCATATTAAGGATAGAATTGAATATGATAACCTGAAGACTCTAGAGGAAGCCATGAGGAAGGCTAATTTTTGTTTTGAGCAGAACCAGAAGAAAGAGGGCTTAGCCAACTGGAAGGCTAAGAAAAATAACATTCAGCCTGAGTTTAAGAAGAAGGAATTTGTACCCCAGAGGAATTTCAAGAATAATAAGACTAAAAATTATTCTAACAATAAGAATTTCCAGGGAAATAGAAATGGTACTTCCAATAATTCGAATAATTTTAAGGGCAAGGAAGCTGCAAATAACCATGGGAATTTTACCAAGAGTTTTGAACGTAAGGAGCCTGTTAAGTGTTGGGAATGTAATGGCCCGCACTATGCCTCGGTCTGCCCAAATCGGAAAAAGTCAGTCAGTAATATTCATACTGTGCAGGAGGAGATGACCGTTGGAGAACTAGTGAAGAGTATGCCCAGGATTAATGCATCTTTGGAGAACCACCAAGCTGATTATCTGACTTTCATGGTGGAAGTAGAAGGTATGATTAATCAAACCCCTGTAACCATTTTAATTGATCCAGGAGCTAGTCTTAGTTACATTGCACCTCAAATAGTGGAGAAATGTAAGTTATCTGTAGATAAGTTTGAGAATTCCTGGTTAGTTCAATTAGCCACTGGGGAAAAATGAAAAGTAACCTGTTTTGTGAAAGAATGTGCTTTACTTATGGATGAATTTAAAACTACAGTTAAGCTTAATGTTTTTCCACTTGGATCATATGATTTACTGATTGGCATGGATTGGTTAGAAAAGAATAAGGTAGTTTTAAATTGTTACGATAAAACTTTCACGTGTTTAAATAATGATGAACAACTAGTAAAGGTTAAGGGTATTCCTAGAAAAACTATAATCAGACAGATTTCTGCTTTACAAGTTAAAAGAGCGGTTAGAAAAGGATGTAAAGCCTATGCAGTAACTATTACAAATGAAGAAGGTAAAACTGAAACAGATAAGTTAAAAATAGAAGATATTCCCGTTTTAAAAGAATATACTGACGTATTCCCAAAAGAAATTCCAGGATTACCTCCAAGGAGGGAATTGGATTTCACTATTGAGCTGGTACGGGGGTGCGGTACCTAGCTCAAAAGCTCCGTATCGAATGAAAATTTTAGAATTTAATGAGTTAAAATCGCAATTAAAAGAGTTAATTGATAAAAAGTACATTCGACCTAGTGTGTCTCCTTGGGGAGCACCGGTCATCTTTGTTAAAAAATAAAGACGGAACTATGCGACTATGCGTAGACTACCGTCAGCTAAACAATATCACTATTAAAAGAAAATATCCATTGCCCTGCATAGATGATCTGTTTGATCAACTACGTGGATCCACGGTGTTCTCAAATATAGACTTGAGGTCAGGATATCATCAAGTAAGAATTAAGGATGAAGATATCTTCAAGACAGCCTTTAGAACAAGGTATGGACAATACGAGTTTGTCGTAATGCCATTTGGGCTTACTAACGCCCCAGATGTCTTTATGTGCTTAATGAATAATATAATGCATAAGTACTTATATAAATTTGTGGTCGTGTTTATCGATGACATCTTCATTTACTCTAAAATGGAAGAAGAACATAAAGAACACCTAAAGATAGTTTTACAAGAATTGCGAAAACAACAACTCTTCGCGAAATTTAGTAAGTGTGACTTCTTTAAGGATGAAATTCGGTACTTAGGTCACGTAGTGACTAAGAAAGGAATTTCAGTAGATCCAGAAAAGATTCAGGCAATCGAAGATTGGCCGGTTCCTAAAGATGTAACGGATGTTAGGTCATTCATGGGAATTACCGGAGATTCATTGAAGGCTTTTCAAAAATAGCAAATCTGATCACTTCCTTACAAAAGAAAGGGAAGAAATTTGATTGGAACTCAAAATGTGAAGAAATTTTTAAGAAATTAAAAACCTTATTGACTAGTGCACCTATTCTAAGAATAGCAGATCCTAATTAGGACTTCGTAGTATGCACTGATGCCTGTAATGATGGCTTATGTGGTGTTCTAACTCAAGACGGGAATGTCATTACCTATGAGTCTAGGAAATTAAAAATTCATGAAAAGAATTACGCAACTTATGATCTAGAACTTGCGGCTGTTATACACGCCTTAAAAATGTGGCAACATCATTTAATAGGCAGGAAATTTATTCTAATGACTGATAATAAAGGACTGAAATATATTTTAGATCAGCCTAATTTAAAAGCTAGACAAGTAAGGTGGTTAGCCTTCTTGAGTGAATATGATTTTGAAATCCAGCACATAAAGGGTAAGGAAAATAAGGTGGATGATGCATTAAGCAGAAATGCAAGGCTAAACTTTACAGCAGCAATTAGCACGTATGCTACTGATTTAAATGAGCAGCTTAAAGAAGGGGTAAAACAAGATGAAATTTATTAGAAATTGCAAATTACAGCTAAGGAAGAACCCATAGAAAGCTTAATAAAAGGTTATAGTTTAAATGAAAATGGATATTTATTATTTAAAGATAAACTATATGTGCCTAATGTGCCTAAGGTTAAGTTGTTAATTCTGGACGAAGTCCATAAAACACCATATTCAGGACACCCAGGTTATCAAAAGAATGTAACCATGCTAAGAAAAGAATATTTTTGGCCAAACATGAAATTTGAGGTAGCTGAATACATTGATAGGTGTTTATACTGTCAACAGGTGAAAACCGAACATCAACATCCAGCTGGTTTGCTACAACCTTTACCTATTCCTAGCTAGAAATGGGAAGTGATTAGCTTAGATTTTATTACTGGACTACCCATAAATCAGAATCAAAATGACTCTATTATGGTGGTAGTTGACAAGTTAAGCAAGGAAGCACATTTTATTCCTGTCAAAACTACTTACAAGGCTTCCAATATAGCTAACATCTTCTTAAAGCAGATTTTTTGGTTACATGGAGTACCGAAGGTTATAATCTTAGACAGGGATCCTAAATTCACAGGAAATTTTTGGAAGTCCTTGTTTAAAGGATTAAATACAACATTGAATTTTAGTACCTCCTTCCATCCTCAAACAGATGGATAGACTGAAAGAGTGAATCAGGTGCTGGAGGATTTATTAAGGATGTATGTTAAAGATCAGCCAGGTAAGTGGGAAGACTACTTACATCTAGCAGAGTTTGCATATAATAATAACTATCAGTCATCACCTAAATTTAGTCCATTTGAAATTTTGTACCAACATAAATGCAACACTCCTATCTCCTGGAATAATCCAATAGATAGATTGGTGTTAGGACCAGAATTATTGAAGGAAATGGAAGAAATTGTGAAACAAGTGCAAGAAAATTTGAAGGTGGCACAAGATCAGCAAAAGATCCAAGCAGACTTGAAAAGAACTCCCAAGGAGTTCCAGGTAGGTGAGCATATGTTTATAAAGGTAAGGCTAAAGAAAAGCTCTCTAAGACTAGGGAGTTGTGCAAAGCTGGCACCACCTTACTGTGGTCCATTCGAAATTTTTTCTAGGATTGGTCAAGTTGCATACCAGCTAGTATTACCACCTAACTTGAAAGTACATAATGTTTTTCATATCTCTATTTTGAAGAAGTATGTTCATGATGCTACTCATCTGGTTGATTGGAATGTTGTACAGGTGGAACCAGAAGGAGAAATTCTGGTGGAACCAGACTGTATCCTCGGGAGGAGGGAAATTACACTTCATAACCGCACCATTGGACAGGTGAAGGTGCAATGGAAGCACCTTAGTCCTGAAGATGCCACTTGGGAACTGGAAAGTAAGGTGTGGGAAGCATACCTGAATCTGTTCCAGGGGACTGCAGAAGATGAAGAATAAGTAACATCGAGGACGATGTTACATTTTAAGGGGGTGTGTATGTCACATACCCCAATTTTGTAAAATAATGCTAATTGTTTTAAATTGATTTCCTAAGACATTATGTTAAATTTAATGCTAAGTAAGAACTGATGACTCAGCGGAGTCAAAAGATGTGGAATGTAATTCTAAATATTTTATTTTTAATAAATAAAAAGTGGAGACAACAACTTGGGAGAGCTGTTAATAAGAGTGTTACTGGTCAAACTGGTGGAAGGAACTAGGTGGAGAGAAAAATACAAGTGGCAGCATCCTCAAACACTTCCTATGTTTCAGGTGGAAACTTCCCTACATTTGGGGTCATGATCCCCCAAGAAAGTGGGATCAAAGCAGGTGGCTCAATAAATGACAACTAACCCAAAAAGACCTAGGCAATCTTTTAAAAGTACCCAATGTAGAGAGCTGAGGCTGCTCAAATATTTTCCAGGAGAAGAATCATTTAGGTGGAATGCACTTCAAGGAATTCATTGGGAAAAGAGGGAAAATTGTAAGGAAGGTGTTTTGAGAGATAATCTGCAGTAACTTGGTCTAATACAGCTTGCTAGCTGAGAGAATTTACTGATAAGCTCAGGATCGGGTATTGAGTCTCAAGACTGGTACTTGATTATTGCTGCACCTAGTTCCAGCCAGGGAGACCAGAGAAAGCTCGGGGGTCCTGAGGGGTTGTTGTTTGAGTGCTCTCCATGAGTTGGCAGGGAGGAACGGCCTCCCATTGCTGTTGTCATCCAAGCTCTTGGAACAGGTTCTGTTATTATTTAATTTCTGTGTTATTATCTGTGTATGATTGAATGATGTAATTGCAGTTATGATGTAGAAACTTAGAGGATAGGATAACTCAGTTTGTTTAGTAATAAAATTATGCTTAATGAGAAACAAACCCTACCTATGTTTTTCCTCATCTGGAGTGATCTAGATCGTACTCCAACACAAGTGGTGAAATTATATAAATGAAGACAATATGATGCAAATGTAGGTTTAGACGTTAGTTAAATAATAGAATATTTCCTTTTATTTTGTTATCAGAAGAAATATCTTTTGTACCAGGAGTGGTGGTAAACCGGGACTGAGACTGTCAGTTTATTAGAAACAGAGAAGGAAGCTATATTATTTTACTGGTAGTAGTATGTGTGGGTAGCTAAAACAGTTCTTGATATAGTATTTACCTTCAGTAATCTTATTACTTATTTTAATACAAACAAAAGAATATAATAGTTAAGTTAGAGTAGGATTAAGCTAAATAAAAATGCTTTACAACTTTACAGTTTACTTCTTTCCAGTTTAGGCTAATTAATTACTGTATGTATAATAATCAAATTGAAATAAAGAATAGCTAAAATCTTGATTTACTCCTACAGATAATCAAGTTTGTTTCATAATTTACTTATGGATAGTAATGTAAGTTATTCATTCATTTTGTTCTATCTAGCTAAGCATAAACAAAAATCTACAACTACTAACCTATCCTTTTAAGATGTCAACAATATGCAGAACATAGTTAGTTCTTATTCTTTTATTTTATAAATATTAACATTGTAACATAGACAAGATAATATAGAATACAGAGAGTACTTCTATAAATTATTTAGTGCAGTAAGTATAAGAACACAATAAATAAATACTATCTTATTCTATGATTATAAATAAACAGAGAACAAAGCTAATAAATATATAATTATGAGAACAATATTATTAGGTAAATAAGTAATGTTCTTATCACATTATACTAAACAGTAAACAAAATACAATTTCTGTACTCAAAAGCTGTATATGACAGATACATAAGTACTTCAGTAAAAAAATGGAATTCTTATATTTCTGAAGGTTAAAAATTATATAACAACATTTACAAATTCTATTATAATAAAGTAAGTTATTATAAAAACAATGTACAGAAACCCCCAGAAGGTAATAATTAAAAATATTAACAAGGTAAAACTTATCTACAATAACGCACAGGAAATAAACCAACAGGGTAACAGTATGCTCGATTTACCGAGCTTAACCAAACATTGTACAACATAAGTAATAACCCAATAATTTACAGAAGTACATTTATAAATAAAGATAATTTTTTTTAAGAAACTATAAACACTTCTTATATGGCCGAGTTAGGGTAAAACCCTACTAGCATTAAAACATACAACAAAGTTAACAAAATGAAGAGTCTAATTCAGTATATGTACTCACGGCCTTAAACAAAATCAACAGAGAGAGGATTTTACAGCCTATCCATTATTTATATATATACACAGTAATCAGAAACAAAACCAAAAATTACAGTCTCGGCCTAAGCCAGAGGTCCCGTATCAAGCGAAGGGTTTAACTTCATTAAACAAACAGCGAACGGGTCAACCCATTTGAACCCAAACCGCAAGGGTTGCAGGCCACGAAGACCAACCCACAACTGTCCCATAAGGGACCAAACAAGGAGGATTTTCCATGGATATCTAGGGCTTACCGTGAACCAGCAAGTCGCCATAGCCTCGCACCAGCTACGCAGAGAGAGAGAGACAGGTTCGCACCTGCGAATCATCACACATAATGTTGTTAATATCTTGTATTGAAATCAAATCATTAAATATTAAACAACTATGCAATGAAAATCGAAAACTGTAAATGGTGTTGCTTACCTCAAAGTTTCACCGAAATGTAACCACCTACGAGAAGAAGCGCTGCCACCAACACGAGGAGTGAGCTTTTCATCAGCTACAAGGAAGACGGTGTTACTACACAGCATCGACTAACAATAGCAGAGCCTTTCAGTCACCGGCCTAACAAGGTTTAAACCCTAGAACCGTGATGGCTTTCAACCAAAAACAAAACTCAGTTCACTGCAAAACCCTATGCCCCCAACAACTCTAAATTGAAGGACCACGACTCTTAGTGCTAGGCCAAGGAGGAAGGAACTCCTTATAGTCGAAAGGTTCGATATTAAACTAGCTACGGTGGTGGAACCCTGAAGGAAGGACCACTGGCCTATACCCAAGCAGCATACATTTTGGTGACAGTACTTCTTTACTGAGCATTCAGGATGAGCTAACGAGGGTGGAACAAGCAGGAATACTACCAGTAGCAAGACGCAAGTGACAGAGCAGACGGGAACTTCGTAGTAGAGCGGCAGGAGGCCCGAAGGTGACGGGATAATGACAAGCTAGGGTTCACTACTGTGCTTTTTAACTGTGCAACATATCACCAGGACGTTGCCACGTTAGTCAACTAAATAATTTGCATGCTGTGGGTGTAAGCATATAGTCCCAGCGAACCTTCCAATGTAAATTTTCCCAATCATTTGATAATCGAAGGATCAACTATAACCCATGTTCCAATGACATCCTATTGCATACGCTGCATGGAAAAACATAATATATTATTACTATAATCACTTTGCCATTGCAATCATCGAGGTCTTGGGGAATATTACAACCCTTTTTTCTCTATACTATGCAAACATTCCTACATCAACAATTATAACCATGGTAGTAATAGAGTCTTGTAAGTATGTTATAAAAAGAAATTAATAACGTTTATTTCTCTTGGTGAGAACTTTACTCACAAACAAGTACTCATTCAACCAAGTAATTGTAACTTAAGCAAAGGTAGAATCAATACTTAACCCAGTATATTATGCATGTAAAGGAGATAAAAGAGACATCATAGTAAAAGATTATAGAACTCAGATTCAAGGGTAAACCATAGACTCAGCATGGGTGAGGTCTATCCCATGACCCATTTTTTATATAAACATGGCATTTATTCACTAAACCAACTTAAACTTTATTCAAAGTTAGGCTAATTGTTATGTTATAAAAGAAATTTATGTAATCATTCCATGGTAAATATCTTTCTTGCTAGTGTTAGTCTCATTACCTTTGAATGATTTATTATTGAACTAGCAAGGTTTGCTTTTAAGCATGATAAGTCTCAAAATGCTTAAGGGATTAACCTTGAAATTTTTAAATGATATATATTAACCATAACTGAATGTTACTTTCCAAGCGATTATAGTACAGAGGAATTTAACCCTCCAACACTAGTATAATTTAAATGATTGTAGTATGCAACAAGGTTATAACCCCTTTAAAATTCAAAGTAATGGAAGTGGGAGTTTTGGTACGTAAACTCTTTATCAAAATACACTACATTCATATCAAGCAGTAGCAAAATCAATCATGGCGTAAATAGTAATTATGCACAATTTAAATTAGACCCTTGATATAGAACTCTGTCATTCTTAAAACTGCTTGCAAAAAAATATTAAGGCATTTTTACACTTGACAACTTTGGTAGACATCAGAAAGTTCAGTACGCCTTAAGAACTATAAATTTACATCTATTAGAAGGAAAGCAGTTGTCGCCATTACTCATAGAACTAAATCTCATTTCCTTAGTGTCTTAAAAAGAGGGATAGATTAATGATTTTACCTCGATGAGCTCTGGAAATTTAGTAGTATTTATATTCTTTTACTGAGCTACTATTGTGCAACGAACTTATAATTGAATTCTTTAGAATTTTGACAAGAAGCACTCGAACTTATTACCTGTAAGTCTGTAACAGCAGGAAAACTTTCTGCGTTAGCTCGAAAGCTAAGTAAGCCCAGAATTTCATGACAGTCCCACCTTGTGGTCGCAAGGAAAACAAGTCAGTAAACTGAAAAAAGAAATTGTTCTACAAGATAAACTTAATCAAATAGATAATTCAGATGATAAATTCATTAATATTTAACTAATTAAATAATTAGTTGACTGCATTTATGAAATTTATCTATATTTTGGAAATTTTAGGGTTTTGACATGTGGTATCAGAGCTCAAGGTTCAAACACTAGGCCTTGATGCAGCCCAACTAGCTTTCATAGAACAGTAAATTAAAATAAGATGCTAACATATATTCTATTTCATGTTAAGAACAGGAAATTCCTTTTTTCTGAAGTTTAACAGGCAAGTATGGAAAAACTAGGAGAGTATGCATACGAGGAGTCTCCAGACACAGAAACAAGACAATTGCCCAGAAAACCTATGTTGGAAGAGGTGACTACCAACTCTTCAGAGCTGTTGCAGATTGTAAAAGATTCGAAGACTGAAATCGAATCAGTCAAGAGGGAGAATGAGAGGATTTTGAAGGCTCGGGAAGAATTGAACCAAATTTTAATAGAAAAGTTCCAAACTGAAGGAAGGAGTAGAAGATCAGAATCTAAGGATGTTAGTCATCAAAGAAGATCTAAAAAGATGGCGCTGGCGAAAAATGAAAGTAGTTCATCATCTTAAGGGTTCAGTGAACGACAAAGTTACCATACTACTAGTGACAGTAGTGAGGCTGAATTGTATGACAAAAAGAAGAAATACAGACCATATGAGGAAATTTCAGGGGAGTTTAAAAAGATAAAGCCCTCAACTTTTAACGAAGAGACCGAAAAAGGGGAGGAAGTAGAGTCC
This sequence comes from Pseudotsuga menziesii, assembly GCA_001517045.1. Classification (NCBI taxonomy): domain Eukaryota; kingdom Viridiplantae; phylum Streptophyta; class Pinopsida; order Pinales; family Pinaceae; genus Pseudotsuga; species Pseudotsuga menziesii. The sequence continues at coordinate 737,610 of LPNX010649094.1, forward strand.
TGGTTGTCTGGGATGAGGAAATATTTTCATATATATAATTACTCTAATCAGCTAAAGGCAAGGAAGGTAATATGTAACCTCTCCGGAAAAGATGACATATGGTGGCAAGATCCGAAGAGAGTCAAGGGTATCAGAGAAAAAGAAGTTAATTGGAGTACCTTTAAAAGGTATTTCAAGAAGAAATTTTTGTCCGAGCAATATTATGAAGAAAGAGTTAAAGAGTTTTATGAATTAAAGTTAGGTTCAATGACTATAGAGGATTTGAACAGTAAATTCTTAAGCTTGCTTAGGTATGTACCTTACCTAGTAGACGAGAAACCTAAAGTGCAACGATTTCTCAGCTATCTACCGTATCATATTAAGGACAGAATTGAATATGATAACCCGAAGACTCTGGAGGATGCAATGAGGAAGGCTAATTTTTGTTTTGAGCAGAACCGAAAGAAAGAGGGCTTAGCCAAATGGAAGGCTAAGAAAAATAACAATCAGCTTGAGTTTAAGAAGAAGGAATTTGTACCCTAGAGGAATTTCAAGAATAATAAGACTAAAAATTATTCTAACAATAAGAATTTCCAGGGAAATAGAAATGGTACTTCCAATAATTCAAATAATTTTAAGGGCAAGGAAGCTGCAAATAACCATGGGAATTTTACCAAGAGTTTTGAACGTAAGGATCCTATTAAGTGCTGGGAATGTAATGGCCCGCACTATTCCTCGGTCTGCCCAAACCAGAAAAAGTCAGTCAGTAATATTCATACTGTGCAGGAGGAGATGACCGTTGGAGAACTAGCGAGGAGTATGCCCAGGATTAATGCAGCTTTGGAGAACTGCCAAGCTGATTATCAGAATTCCATGGTGGAAGTAGAAGGTATGATTAATCAAACCCCTGTAACCATTTTAATTGATCCAGGAGCTAGTCTTAGTTACATTGCACCTCAGATAGTGGAGAAATGTAAGTTATCTGTAGATAAGTTTGAGAATTCCTGGTTAGTTCAATTAGCCACTGGGGTAAAAAGAAAAGTAACCTATTTTGTGAAAGAATGTGCTTTACTTATGGATGAATTTAAAAATACAGTTAAGCTTAATGTTTTGCCACTTGGCTAATATGATTTACTGATTGGCATGGATTGCTTAGAACAGCATAAGGTAGTTTTCAATTGTTAAGATAAAACTTTCACGTGTTTAAATAATGATGAACAACCAGTAAAGGTTAAGGGTATTCCTAGAGAAACTATAATCAGACAGATTTCTGCTTTACAATTTAAAAGAGCTGTTAGAAAAGGATGTAAAGCCTATGCAGTAACTATTACAAATGAGGAAGGTAAAACTGAAATAGATAAGTTAAAAATAGAAGATATTCCTGTTTTAAAAGAATATACTGACGTATTCCCAGAAGAAATTCCAGGATTACCTCCAAGGAGGGAATTGGATTTCACTATTGAGCTAGTACCGGGTGCGGTACCTAGCTCAAAAGCTCCGTATCGAATAAACATTTTAGAACTTAATGAGTTAAAATCACAATTAAAAGAGTTAATTGATAAAAAGTACATTCGACCTAGTGTGTCTCCTTGGGGAGCACCGGTCATCTTTGTTAAAAAGAAAGACGAAACTATGCGACTATGCATAGACTACCGTCAGCTAAACAAGATGACTATTAAAAATAGATATCCGTTGCCCCGCATAGATGATCTGTTTGATCAACTACGTGGAGCCACGGTGTTCTCAAAGATAGACTTGAGGTCAGGATATCATCAAGTAAGAATTAAGGATGAAGATATCTTCAAGACAACCTTTAGAACAAGGTATGGACACTACGAGTTTGTCGTAATGCCATTGGGGCTTACTAATGCCCCAGTTGTCTTTATGTGCTTAATGAATAATATAATGCATAAGTACTTAGATAAATTTGTGGTCGTGTTTATCGACAACATCTTAATTTACTCTAAAACGGAAGAAGAACATAAAGAACACCTAAAGATAGTTTTACAAGAGTTGCGAGAACAACAACTCTTCGCGAAATTTACTAAGTGTGACTTCTTTAAGGATGAAATTCAATACTTAGGTCACGTAGTGACTAAGGAAGGAATTTCAGTAGATCCAGAAAAGATTCAGGCAATCGAAGATTGGTCGGTTCCTAAAGATATAACGGATGTTAGGTCATTCATGGGAATTACCGGTTATTACTTGAGATTCATTGAAGGCTTTTCAAAAATAGTAAATCCAATCACTTCCTTGCAAAAGAAAGGCAAGAAATTTGATTGGAACTCAAAATGTGAAGAAAGTTTTAAGAAATTAAAAACCTTATTGACTAGTGCACCTATTCTAATAATAGCAGATCCTAATAAGGACTTTGTAGTATGCACTGATGCCTGTAATGATGGCTTAGGCAGTGTTCTAACTCAAGACAGGCATGTCATTGCCTATGAGTCTAGGAAGTTAAAAATTCACAAAAAGAATTACGCAACTTATGATCTAGAACTTGCGGCTGTTATACATGCCTTAAAAATGTGGCGACATCATTTAATAGGTAGGAAATTTATTCTAATGACTGATAATAAAAGACTGAAATATCTTTTAGATCAGCCTAATTTAAACGCTAGACAAGCAAGGTGGTTAGCCTTCTTGAGTGAATATGATTTTGAAATCTAGCACATAAAGGGTAAGGAAAATAAGGTGGCTGATGCATTAAGCAGAAATGCAAGGCTGAACTTTACAGCAGCAATCAGCACTTATGCTTCTGATTTAAACGAAGAGCTTAAAGAAAGGGTAAAACAAGATGAAATTTATCAGAAATTACAAATTACAGCTAAGGAAGTAGCCACAGAAAGCTTAATAAAAGGTTATAGTTTAAATGAAAATGGATTTTTATTATTTAAAGATGAACTATATGTGCCTAATGTGCCTAAGGTTAAGTTGTTAATTCTGGACGAATTCCATAAAACACCATATTCAGGACACCCAGTTTATCAAAAGACTATAACCATGCTAAGAAAAGAATATTTTTGGCCAAACATGAAATCTGAGGTAGCTGAATACATTGCTAGGTGTTTAGACTGTCAATAGGTGAAAACAGAACATCAACATCTAGCTGGTTTGCTACAACCTTTACCTATTCCTAGCTGAAAATGGGAACTGATTAGCTTAGATTTTATTACTGGACTGCCCAGAAATCAGAATCAAAATGACTCTATTATGGTGGTAGTTGACAAGTTAAGCAAGGCAGCACATTTTATTCCTATCAAAACTACTTACAAGGCTGCCAATATAGCTGACATCTTCTTAAAGCAGATTTTTCAGTTACATGAAGTACCGAAGGTTATAATCTCAGACAGGGATCCTAAATTCACGGGAAATTTTTGGAAGTCCTTGTTTAAAGGATTAAATACAACATTGAATTTCAGTACCTCCTTCCATCCTCAAACAGATGGACAGACTGAAAGAGTGAATCAGGTGCTGGAGGATTTATTAAGGATGTATGTTAAAGATCATCCAGGTAAGTGGGAAGACTACTTACATCTAGCAGAGTTTGCATATAATAATAACTATCAATCATCACCTAAATTTAGTCCATTTGAAATTTTGTATGGACGTAAATGCAACACTCCTATCTCTTGGAATAATCCAGTAGATAGATTGGTGTTAGGACCAGAATTATTGAAGGAAATGGAGGAAATTGTGAAACAAGTGCAGGAAAATTTGAAGGTGGCACAGGATCGACAAAAGAGCCATGCAGACTTGAAAAGAACTCCCAAGGAGTTCCAGGTAGGTGAGCATGTGTTTATAAAGGTAAGGCCAAATAAAATCTCTCTAAGACTGGGGAGTTGTGCAAAGCTGGCACCACATTACTGTGGTCCATTCGAAATTTTGTCTAGGATTGGTCAAGTTGCATACCAGCTAGCATTACCACCTAACTTGAAATTACATAATGTTTTTCATATCTCTGTTTTGAAGAAGTATGTTCATGATGCTACTCATCTGGTTGATTGGAATGTTGTACAGGTGGAACCAGACTGTATCCTCGGGAGGAGGGAAATTACACTGCGGAATCGCACCATTGGACAGGTGAAGGTGCAATGGAAGCACCTTAGCCCTGAAGAGGCCACCTGGGAACTGGAAAGTAAGGTGCGGGAAGCATACCTGAATCTGTTCCAGGGGACTGCAGAAGATGAAGAATAAGTAACATCGAGGACGATGTTACATTTTAAGGGGGTGTGTATGTCACATACCCCAATTTTGTAAAATAATGTTAATTGTTTTAATTTGATTTCCTAAGACATTATGTTAAATTTAATGCTAAGTAGGAACTGATGACTCAGTAGAGTCAAAAGATGTGGAATGTAATTCTGAATATTTTATTTTTAATAAATAAAAAGTGGAGACAACAGCTTGGGAGAGTAGCTAATAAGAATGTTACTAGTCAAACTGGTGGAAGGAACTAGGTGGAGAGCAAAATACAAGTGGCAGAATCCTCAAACACTTCCTATGTTGTAGGTGGCAACTTCTCTACATTTGGGGTCATGATCCCCCAAGAAAGTGGGATCAGAGCAGGTGGCTCAATAAATGACAACTAACCCAAAAATACCTAGGCAATCTTTTAAAAGTACCCAATGTAGAGAGCTGAGACTACTCAGATATTTTCAAGGAGAAGAATCATTCAGGTGGAATTCACTTCAAGGAATTCATTGGGAAAAGAGGGAAAATTGTAAGGAAGGTGTTTTGAGAGATAATCTGCAATAACTTGGTCTGATACAGCTTGCTAGCTCAGATAATTTACTGATAAGCTCAGGATTGGTATTGAGTCTCAAGACTAGTACTTGATTATTGCTGCACCTAGTTCCAGCCAGGGAGACCAGAGCAAGCTCGGGGGTCCTGAGGAGTCGTTGTTTGAGCGCTCTCCAGGAGTTGGTAGGGAGGAATGGCCTCCCATTGTTGTTGTCGTCCAAGCTCTCAGAACAAGTTCTGTTATTATTTAATTTGTGTTATTATCTGTGTATGATTGAATGATATAATTGCAGTTATGATGTAGAAACTTAGAGGATAGGATAACTCAGTTTGTTTAGTAATGAAATTATGCTTAATGAGAAACAAACCCTACCTATGTTTTTCCTCATCTGGAGTGATCCAGATCGTACTCCAGCACAGGTGGTGAAATTATATAAATGAAGATGATATGATGCAAATGTAGGTTTAGATGTTAGTTAAATAATAGAATATTTCCTTTTATTTTGTTATCAGAAGAAATATCTTTTGTACCAGGAGTGGTGGTAAACCGGGACTGAGACTGTCAGTTTATTAGAAACAGAGAAGGAAGCTATATTATTTTACTGATATTAGTATGTGTGAGTAGATAAAATAGTTCTTGATACAGTATTTACCTTTAGTAATCTTATTACTTATTTTAATACAAAGAAAAGAATATAATAGTTAAGTTAGAGTAGGATTAAGCTAAATAAAAATGTTTTACAAATTTACAGTTTACTTCTTTCCAGTTTAGGCTAATTAATTACTGTATGTATAATAATCAAATTGAAATAAAGAATAGCTAAAATCTTGATTTACTCCTACAGATAATCAAGTTGGTTTCAGAATTTACTTATGGATAGTAATGTAAGTTATTCATTCATTTTGTTCTATCTAGCTAAGCATAAACAAAAATCTACAACTACTAACCTATCCTTTTAAGATGTCAACAATATGCAGAACATAGTTAGTTCTTATTCTTTTATTTTATAAATATTAACATTGTAACATAGACTAGATAATATAGAATACAGAGAGTACTTCTATAAATTATTTAGTGCAGTAAGTATAAGAACACAACAAATAAATACTATCTTATTCTATGATTATAAATAAACAAAGAACAAAGCTAATAAACATATAATTATGAGAACAATATTATTAGGTAAATAAGTAATGTTCTTATCACATTATAGTAAACAGTAAACAAAATACAACTTCTGTACTCAAAAGCTGTATCTGACAGATACATAAGTACTTCAATAAAAAAATGGAATTCTTATATTTCCAAAGGTTAAAAATTATATAACAACATTTGCAAATTCTATTATAATAAAATAAGTTATTATAAAAACAATGTACAGAAACCCCCAGAAGGTAATAATTAAAAATATTAACACGGTAAAACTTATCTACAATAACGCACAGGAAATAAACCAACAGGGTAACAGTATGCTCGATTTACCAAGCTTAACCAAACATTGTACAACATAAGTAATAACCCAATAATTTATAGAAGTACATTTATAAATAAAGATAAAAAAAATTTAAGAAACTGTAAACACTTCTTATATGGCCGAGTTAGGGTAAAACCCTACTAGCATTAAAATATACAACAGAGTTAACAAACTGAAGAGTCTAATTCAGTATATGTACTCACGGCCTTAAACAAAATCCACAGAGTGAGGCTTTTACAGCCTTTCCATTATTTATATATATACACAGTAATCAGAAACAAAACCAAAAATTACAGTCTCGGCCTAAGCCGGAGGCCCCGTATCAAGCGAAGGGTTTAACTTAATTAAACAAACAGTGAACGGGTCAACCCATTTGAACCCAAACCGCAAGGGTTGCAGGCCACGAAGACCAACCCACAACTATCCCATAAGGGACCAAACAAGGAGGATTTGCCATGGATATCCAAGGCTTACCGTGAACCAACAAGTCGCCATAGCTTCGCACCAGCTACGCAGAGAGAGAGAGAGAGAGACAGGTTCGCAACTATGAATCATCACACATAATGTTGTTAATATCTTGTATTGAAATCAAATCATTAAATATTAAACAACTATGCAACGAAAATCAAAAACTGTAAATGGCGTTGCTTACCTGAAAGTTTCACCGAAATGTAACCACCTACGACAAGAAGCGCTACCACCAGCACGAGGAGGAGTAAGCTTTTCATCAGCTGGAAGGAAGAAGGTGTTACTACACAGCATCGACTAACGACAGCAAAGCCTTTCAGTCACTGACCTGATAAGGTTTAAACCCTAGAGCCGTGATGGCTTTCAACCAAAAACAAAACTCAGTCATTAGAGGAATTTTGGGGTCTAAAATGGGCCTCCTAAGGAAAATGATAAAATAATAGTTAAAATAATAAAATAATAGCTAAAATAATAAAATAATATTGATTAATTTTGGAGGAAGAAAGAAAAAAACTACTTTTTGTGTTCGTATTTTTGACATATCTCCCTGTGTTTTTACTCAAATTTCGATCGGGAGAGCTCATTGGATGTGAAATTTGATTCCGCATCCAACGAGCTCTCTCGTTCGAAATTTGAGTAAAAACACAATGAGATATGTCGAAAATACAAACAAAAAAAGTAGTTTTTCTTAATGACAAATATGTCAATTCAACCATTATGGTTGACTTATTTTATTGAAATTCTATTGGTTCTTGAATTCCAACTCACAAAAACTTATTTTGGCACGTTTTCTTATAAGGCCCATTTTAGACCCCAAATTTCCTCTAATGTCACTACAAAACCCTATGCCCCCAGCAACTCTAAATTGAAGGACCACGACTCTTAGTGCTAGGCCAAGGAGGAAGGAACTCCTTACAGTCGAAAGGTTAGAGATTAAACTAGCTATGGTGGTGGAACACTGAAGGAAGAACCATTGGCCTATACCCAAGTAGCATACATTTTGGTGACAGTACTTCTTTACTGAGCATTCAGGATGAGCTAACGAAGGTGGAACAAGCAGGAAGACTACCAGCAGCAAGACACAAGTGATAGAGCAAACGAGAGCTTCGTAGCAGAGCGGCAGGAGGCCCGAAGGCGACGGGATAATGACAAGCTAGGGTTCACTACTGTGCTTTTTAACTGTGCAACATATGGCCAGGATGTCGCCACGTTAGTCAACTAAATAATTTGCATGCTGTGGGTGTAAGCATATAGTCCCAGCGAACCTTCCAACGTAAATTTTCCCAATCATTTGATAATCGAAGGATCAACGATAACCCATGTTCCAATGACAGCCTATTACATACGCTGCATGGAAAAACATAAGATCTTATTACTATAATCACTTTGCCATTGCAATCATCGAGGTCTTGGGGAATATTACAACCCTTTTTTCTCCATACTATGCAAACATTCCTACATCAACAATTATAACCATGGTAGTAATAGAGTCTTGTAAGTATGTTATAAAAAGAAATTAATAACGTTTATTTCTCTTGGTGAGAACTTTACTCACAAACAAGTACTCATTCAACCAAGTAATTGTAACTTAAGCAAAGGTATAAGCAATACTTAACCCAGTATATTATGCATGTAAAAGATATAAAAGAGACATCATAGTAAAAGATTATAGAACTCAGATTCAAGGGTGACCATAGACTCATCATGGGTGAGGTCTATCCCATGACCCCTTTGTTATATAAACATGGCATTTATTCACTAAACCAACTTAAACTTTATTCAAAGTTAGGCTAATTGTTATGTTATAAAAGAAATTTATGTAATCATTCCATGGTAAATATATTTCTTGCTAGTGTTAGTCTCATTACCTTTGAATGATTTATTATTGAACTAGAAAGGTTTGCTTTTAAGCATGATAAGTCTCAAAATGCTTAAGGGATTAACCTTGAAATTTTTAAATGATATATATTAACCATAACTGAATGTTACTTTCCAAGCGATTATAGTACAGAGGAATTTAACCCTCCAACACTAGTATAATTTAAATGATTGTAGTATGCAACAAGGTTATAACCCCTTTGAACTTCAAAGTAATGGAAGTGGGAGTTTTGGGACGTAAACTCTTTATCAAAATACACTACGTTCATATCAAGCAGTAGCCAAATCAATCATGGCATAAATAGTAATTACACACAATTTAAATTAGACCCTTGATATAGAACTCTGTCATTCTTAAAACTGCTTGCAAAGAAAGATTTAAGGCATTTTTACACTTGACAACTTTGGTAGACATCAGAAAGTTCAGTACGCTTTAAGAACTATAAATTTACATCTATTAGAAGGAAAGCAGTTGTCGCCATTACTCATAGAACTAAATCTCATTTCCTTAGTGTCTTAAAAAGAGGGATAGATTAATGATTTTACCTCGATGAGCTTTGGAAATTTAGTAGTATTTATATTCTTTTACTGAGCTACTATTGTGCAATGAACTTATAATTGAATTCTTTAGAATTTTGACAAGCAGCACTCGAACTTCCTACCTGTAAATCTGTAAGAGCAGGAAAACTTTCTGCGTTAGCTCGAAAGCTAAGTAAGCCCAGAATTTCATGACAGTCCCACCTTGTGGTCGCAAGGAGAACAAGTCAGTAAACTGAAAAAAGAAATTGTTCTACAAGATAAACTTAATCAAATAGATAATTCAGATGATGAATTCATTAACATTTAACTAATTAAATAATTAGTTGACTGCATTTATGAAATTTATCTGTATTTTGAAAAATTTAAATTTTTCGGAAATTTTAGGGTTTTGACATGTGGTATCAGAGCTCAAGGTTCAAACACTAGGCCTTGATGTAGCCCAACTAGCTTTAATAGAACAGTAAATTAAAATAAGATGCTAACATATATTCTGTTTCATGTTAAGAATAGAAAATTCCTTTTTCTGAAGTTTAACAGGCAAGTATGGAAAAGCTAGGAGAGTATGCACGGGAGGAGTCTCCAGACACAGAAACAAGACAATTTCCCAGAGAACCTATGTTGGAATAGGTGACTACCAAATCTTCAAATCTGTTGCAAACTGTAAAAGATTTGAAGACTGAAATGGAATCAGTCAAGAGGGAGAATGTGAGGATTTTGAAGGCTCGGGAAGAATTGAACCAAATTTTAATAGAAAAGTTCCAAACTGAAGGAAGGAGCAGAAGATCAGAATCTGAGGATGTTAGTCATCAAAGAAGATCTAAAAAGATGAAGCTGGCGAAAACTGAAAGTAGTTCATCATCTAAAGGGTTCGGTGAACGACAAAGTTACCATACTACTAGTGACAGTAGTGAGGCTGATTTGTATGACAGAAAGAAGAAATATAGACCATATGAGGAAATTTTAGCGGAGTTTAAAAATATAAAGCCCCCAACTTGTCCTTGGGGTACCTTCATGTACAAAAAAATGCCCTTCGGATTGAAAAATGCAGGGGAAAACTTTCAACGGGCAATGAATTTTTCCTTTCATGATATTAAAGCCATTGTCGAACCCTACCTTAATGATCTGCCTGCACATTCTCGTAAGAGAATTGACCATCCAAATCACCTGCGTTTGATATTTGAACAATGCAGATACTATGAAATCCACTTGAATCCCCACAAGTGTGTGTTCTGTGTTGAGTCAAGGAGACTGCTTTGATTCATTGTTTCTAATAGAGGCATTCAGGTGGATCCATTAAAAGTTGAGGCCATTATAAAAGTTGGCTCCTCCTTGTTCTATCAGGCAACTTCAAAGCCTGTAGGGAAAGTCCAATTTCCTTCGACGTTTCATTGTAAACTATGCCAAGATTACTAAGGGTTTCATGCACCTGTTAAAACAGGACACCCCATTTGTATGGGATGAAACTGCACAACTCACATTCGAGGCATTGAAAAAATCTTTGTTGTTGGCACCATTATTGTATCCACCAGATTATTCTAGGGATTTTATATTGTATCTGGCCGCGTCTGAGTCGACCATAGGGGTAGTCCTAGTCCAAGAGGACGATAAGCTCCAAGAGCATGTCATTTACTATCTTAGTCATGCTTTAGCTGGACCTGAACTGAGGTACTCCCACGTCGAGAAGTTGGCCTTAGCAGTTGTTTATGCTGTTCAAAGGTTACGTCACTACATCATACTAAGGACTAAAATGGTGGTGGCAGATGTTAATCCTTTTCAATATGTTTTGTCATGATGGATAGTTGGAGGCAAATTCAACAAATGGATAGTCATTCTCCAAGAGTTTGAATTGGATTTTTAGTCCGCCAAATCCAAAAAATCCTTAGTTTTTGCTAAGCTTATTGCAGAATTTATAGTAGATGAAGATGTAGCTATTGAAGAAGACTCATTCCTAGATGAGCACATATTTTTTATTTCCACCTCTGATCCTTGCTATGGATATATACTTATATATCTCTAGACTTTGAAGTATCCTGTAGCTTTCTCACGGGAAGAATGATGTAAACTATGCCTACATGCCAAGAACTACCTCATCATAGGAGATACTTTATATCATAGAGGGGTAGATTTTGTTTTACGTTGATGTCTTACCCATGAGGAAGTGGAGATTGTCCTAAATGATGCCCATAGTGGAGCTTGTAGGGGTCATTTATCTGGGTTAGCAACGGCCCAGAAGATATTACGTGACGGTTATTTCTGGCCCACGATCTTTAAGGATTGTGTGGAAGCCGTGAAGCGTTGTCATCCTTGTTAGCTTTACACCAGGAAGATGCGGTCACATCCCACTTTGTTATTTCCTATTATCTCGGTGGGCCCCTTCATGAAGTGGGGGATTGATTACGTGACATGTAACCTAGCCTCGGCTGGAAGGCACAAATATATCATTATCGCTGTGGACTATTTTACGAAATGGGCAGAGGCAATGCCCACCTTTAGAGTTGACAGGGAAACTGCAGCTTTTTTTGTGTTCAATCAAATTATAGCATGATTTGGTATACCTAATGTGATTATCACTAACCATGGAAGTCATTTTCAAAATAGCATGATGACGAAACTAACCACTATGCTAGGATTTAGACAAGAACATTCATCCTCATTCTATCCTCAAGCCAATGGTCAGGTCAAGGCTGTTAATAAAACTTTGAAAACTATCCTCAAACATACTATTAATGCAGCCCGTTCAAAATGGCATATCATGTTGTACCCTACTCTTTGTGTGTATCAAAACAATGTAAAAACTGCTATGGGTTTCTCCCCCTTCCAACTCATCCATGGAGTGGAAGTTGTTACCCCGATTGAATGTGAAATCTTGTCTTTAAAAATTGCTATTCGTGTGTTACCGGATACAACTAAGCTTGAAGAATGTCTATTAAATTTAGAACACCTTGATGAATAGCGTACAGATGCGCTGACAGAAAACCAAGCTCATAAAAATAGGTTCAAAATCCAATATGATAAATCGGTCCAGCCTCAAATTTTCTCTAAGGGGGAACTCGTTTTTCTCTGGGACCAAGACAAGGAACCCCTGGGGAAAGGAAAGTTCAGGTCTATGTGGTTAGGACCTTATATCGTGTTGAAATTATCAAAGAAAGGCACATATGAATTGATAGATTTCGATGGGAATAAGCTGGCTGAGCCTAGAAATGGGCTCTACCTGAAAAAGTACTATGCTTAGGCTTAGCACTATTTCTTGTATTTTATTGTATGTATTTTTAGGTACACTAGTTCGTCGGTTTGTATTTTTTATACCATCTGTTGGTTGTTTTAGATGTCTTCTGAGAGGTTCGTAGGTTTCGCTGATGGCGCTAGTCTCCACACTTGTAATTTAGCTTCGACTGCATGCGTTATTTATTCACCCTCGGGACAGCTAGTTTCCTCAGGAGGCACTTACTTAGGTCCTACTTCCAATAATGTGGATGAACATAGGGCCATCATTGAGCTTCTATGGGATGTTTTGTCACATGGTATCACTCAGTTGGAAGTTCGACTGGACTCTCAACTAGTTGTTTCCCAGCTCAATCGAGCTTATCAGGTGCGGAACCCTTTTCTATTGCGTCAGTTTATGCAAGTTAGGTTATTGGAAAGAAATTTTGAGTTCATTACATTCAATCATATTCCAAGGAATCAAAATTCATTAACTGATGCATACGCTAATTACATCTTGGATTGGCATTTAACATATTTTCCATAAAAGTATATAGCAAACACATAAAAAACATTTGTAAGTAAACCGACAAAAATATATATGTGAATATCTATTCATATAGATAGGTCGAGTCTCTAATCCTCAAATCCAGTCATAATTGTATAATATACAAAAAATATACAAAATATGGATCAAATTCCATCAAATGCCCCTAGATCTAAGCTGGACCACCCTGGTTCCCCCAGTCTCCATGCACTCTGGCTTCTTCAGCAAACTCAATAGCATCTATGTATACCAATACTGCTTTGGCTACCCGCATCAAAAGGTGTATCCAGACAAGTGGTACACCAACCACAAACTCCTGCATGATGGTTGGGATGTGCTTAATCCATAAGGTGGGTACTCTCTAGGTAAGCCTGGCCAGCTTTCCCTTGAGAACCCTAATCATCCCCTGGTCTTCTCCCAAGGCAGGATGCACATACATGCGTGGATGCCCTTCAGCACGAACTAGTCCAATATCTACATTTTGACATTTTAAAAAGGATTAGAACTCTTATACATATGTATATATCTCTATATTTTAAAATTCATAAAAAATTGAAAATTTGAAAATAAAAAATTACCTAATTCTCCCCATGCTCCTCCTAGAGGGAGGATGAGGTCTAGATCACCACGAAAGTCCATTCCAGCATATGGAAATTGCTCCAGTACTAGCAACTATCGCTCACACCAAAAGTAGAAGTCATCACCATAGACACTCTGCACTGAGCCACCACCTCCCTGGCGGAGGAAGATATCTCCCCATCTACTCAGCCTAGGCTGACGAGGAGAATGAACTGGTAAGGGTACTGCAGGGCTCAATCCCAGCACTCTCTCAAAGAAGAAGGCTACTAGTATGCTAGAATATCCAAAATTCTTCCTCCTGCCTCTCTTGTAGTCAAAGAGTTGTTTTCTCATAATCAGGATCACTCCCAAGCACCAGTCATATAGGCCCCCCTGCATACAATCCACTACTAGTCTCATCTGGTTCCATGTTGCAAGGTGAAGTGAAGATGACCCTGCAACCCTCACTATAGTACTTTTCATTACCTATAGAGGAAGATCACATATGTGCACACTAGGGATGTAGCTACCCCTCTTTTGTGTGCCTGGTGCACAGTATATATCAATATAGTTCTGGACACTTAGAGGGTCACCGCCTCTGCCGATGCCTTCCAATTTTATCAGAGCTCCCCGTCATGATAGACCAGCAATGAAATAGACATCCTCTGAATTAATCTCCAAGGACTCACCTTGAAGGTCAAACATGCCCAAGTCATCATCCCAATAATTTATTAGGAACTCTAAGAGGTGGACATTGGCCCACATAGGTGAGGTCCAGAAAAACTTTAGCAACCCACTTGAATGTAAAACATTCATGGTGGGGGCATCTTGGAGTGCTTCTTGGTCCATATCTTCATGTTCGCGCTCCCTCCACTCAAGCACCATCTTTCAACCTAGTAAACAAGCAATTGCAAATCTTTAGATTCATATAAAATTTCAAAATTTTGACCCTATATGCTTCTTTTCCACCTCATGCAGCATATGCGACTGCCTATTAAGTTCGTTCGCGTACTGTATGCGACTGTCCTTTGGGAAACCCATGTACAGAACGCGTGTACACTACTTTCAATATAGAAAACCCACGTACACATCGTTGCTTTGTTGAAGACGCTTAAAAACATGAAATTCAGGCTTAATTTTGATAATTGCTTGGATCAAATTGAAGAGCATGGAGTGTAGTATTACCTGACACTTGCGGATTTGGAAATGGTCCACCGGATTGTCCACACCGAGCAATTGAAGGTAGAGGTGAAAACTTGTCTTTTATGGCTAAAAATCCAAATGGTGAGTTTTTATCTATGTTTTCAACTATTTATAGAAAATTTACTTTTCAAGTGGGTTTTTTCCCTATAGTCCATAATTTATAAAACTAATACCATATATTTTTTCCTTGTAATAGGTTTATCATCGTTTTAAGGTGTTTTTCGCTCATATAGGATGGTTTTTTGTCGTTTCACATGCATTCTGCATTTATACCTACTCCATCTTAAACCTAGCAATTAACATTCTGACCACGAACTATGGTATTTTTAACCATTAGCTCCTTGTCTTTACCATTGTTCTTCCATGGATAGGGCTTTCCTCTCATTAGTATCTTCATTTAGAACCTATTATGTCTTTCAATACTCATGCTGCAGCTATCTTAGGTATAGGGGAATCTTTTTAGCTATTTTTTACGCCAAATTGAGACTCATTTTGGTCTCTTTTTACAAGCTATCCCTTTATAGGACTCCCTGCCCTTATGGATTTTCTTTAGGCCCAGGTCTGACTCCTTAAAATAGACTTGACTGCCGAGTTAACTTGTCCATTCAAGCTCTTTAAGAATACGTGAATGGACATCCACATTGGTGGTAGGTTATCTCTTTCTCAGACCATGTGGAATAATACGAGAAATGATCACTCTCTTTTCTTCGGAATTGAGAAGATTATTCTCAGGTACAGGTTTATCACTTTTCCGGACCTGAGGGACTAAATTTATGGAAAAGGAACTCCTGGTATGAGCTTAGTTTTCTCTTTTTCCTGCTCTGGACCTAAACATGAAAAATATTCTGTGTACTTTATGTCTTTGTCATGCTCGTTAAACACTAAGAACAAAGCATCGATTTTATTGTTGTAAGACTCATTTCTCATACTCAAATGGATATTTTCGAGTGATCTTGCTTTCCTTCACACTCATAAAACTCAAGCTATATGCTGCTCTCGAAGGAGCGTTGTGTAGGTGGTAATTTAACCTTTTTCGGACCTCCCTGACAAAGTACGAAAAAGGTTCACCTTTTCTTCTACGGAAGTTGAGTTCTTCTGTGGTATGTTTTATACTTTTTCGGCCTCAGGAGACTAAATTGGACGAAAAAGGACCCCCCTAGAGTCTTCTTCGAAGTTTTCAGACTCTCTAAACATGAAAACACCAAGTGAGCATGTACTAGTTCGGGCTCATAAAATCCACGAATCAGTGACACTATCAAGCATTATTCCCTCTTCTCTTCAAGCTTGTCAAAAAATGAAGAGAGATCCGAGCTGACTTTCCTGGACTCGTTAAAATTTAATAGGGAAGGTAAGGAAGAAGTTTTATTTTGGTTCTCATTTAGTGGCAGCATGTCATCCTTGAACAAAACACTCTCTATTTTTTTCGATACTCATGTCTCAGTGTTCACTTTCAGTTCAGCTATTACTTCGAGTTTCTTACTCCTCCTCTTGTCAGTTCTACCTAGAGAATCTGATCATGTCTCCTACATGGCAGATAAGTTTAGTTGTTCTATCTATAAAGTTAAAAAGATACCTTGGGTCATCTCTGTGTCGTGCTCACTGTTCAAGGACTTAACCATGTATCTGATCTATATCCTGATTCCATCATTGGCGTATCTGTTATCATTTGTGTCTCCCTTCCTTTACCCAGATCCTAGTCACTGTTGTGATCCGTTGGAGGATCTATTGCCTTCCTTATCACAGCATGTTTCTTCATCAGCATTTCCTAATGACAAAGACCTAGAGTTTTGATGATCATACCTCAGGATTCACTCTCATTATTGGTGAATTCCTTTGCTTCAGTTGTCGATTATCACCTACTGATTAACAATCTGTTGAATCCACTCCATGTTTGACTTCAATAACATTTATTCACATGGCTTGGATTGTACTGGTTCTTTGGGATTGTTTATGAAGACCTTAGTTTCCTATCTATGGACTAAGTTGCACAAGATTATGTTGTACCTATCTACACAGCTATAGATTTTTGAAGACTCATCATTATTGTATATTATGGCTTCGATCCACCTTTGTAATATACGTGGTCTTGTACCCGTACTATATGATGTATTCAAATATTGTAAAGGAGCTAGTGCTCCAGTATCTTGAACATAGCATCCTCAGATATGACTTTGTATATGACATTATTATGTATTTGTTTCAGGTACTACCTATGCTCCATTGGATTTCTGAGTTCTCCAAAGATAATGATTATAATGTATTTTGGCCATCGCTTCGCTCTGACCTCACACATTAGGGGGCATCTGTTTCAACCCAAATGGCACTTCTCCATTCGAGTGCCGACTTTCCAAATGTTGGTACACAAAAGGACACTATAGGATTGAAGTTTTCCTAAACACTATAGATGGGCATGACATGAGATGCATTTACCCTTCAACCAGCTTGCCATTTTATTTTTCTATGTGTCGATTTCCATACACGACTATCTCCACTGAAACTCGTGTACATACATGACTATATCTGTTGACAACCCGTGTACTGTACACGACTGTTCTCATTGCAACCCGCATATAGATCTATACGCGGGTTTCCCTTAAAGAAACTCGTGTGTCATACTTGGGTTGCCTATATCAATAGTCACATACACATCCATTCGACATTAAAAAATATAAAACATGATTAATGCAAATTAGTTGAGCCCTAATCATTAACCATCTCAACTATCTGAACCTCCTCAACCTTCGAAACTGCTCTATTTCCCAAAGTATAAATAGAGGCATTAGGGAGGGAATTAAGAGAAGGAATCTTGGAGAGCAACGTTATGCTAGTGGTATATCTTCATAAGTCTTTGGAGCAGCACAACTCAGAATCCTTTGGTTGCAAAGGAGTCCTTGTTTCAGTCATTGGGTTGTACACTTATCTCATTCATTGATTGTTAATAAAGAGAATTCTTCTTCCAACTTTGTGTTGAGTCTCTTTCATGTATCATGGTTGATGAATATATTTGATTAAGCACTATATATGTTGTTTATCTAACCTGTCATATATACATGTATAAGATCGTATTTGGAGAATTTTCTCTTTGTAGGTGAAGGAGGTGCATCCCTGAAATCTTTGGAGAGAAGCAAAGTGGGAGAAGACAAAGCTTGGACCAACCACCGATAATCGGGTGAGTCCAACATCTCTTCCTATTTCCTTTATGTACTTTAAAGCTGATTGTCTGCAAGTTTTATAATTACATTGGTAACCCCATACCCTAGGTTACAAGGGTGTTTATTCCTGAACAACAATACTCCTCTTGAAATTTATGTTGGTTTTTTCCCACAGGGACTCCCTTGTATATATCAAGTTGTAATTACATTTCATGAGGTTTGCTTTCCTTCTTGATCTTTATGTCGTCTCTCTGCTTCAGATTTATAAGCCATATATCATGAGCTTGTCTCATGTCTAGCCAAGTAGAGCCTTCTACATAACCTTTGCATCTTAATCACCCCTTTACCAAGAGGAGACCTTCCCCCGAGTGTTGTTATCCTACACATGTTTCCTTGAATTGAGAATAGGTATGTTCCACTGCTTGGAACTAGCTTGCCTATCTCTGACACTCGTCTCCTCCTAGTTATGTACTATAAATCACTTTTATTCTTTTTCAAGCGTTTCAAAATATTTGAAAAAGTCAAAAAAATAAATAAAAACATAAAAATTCAGACGAGAAAGGATGTTATCTTTGGTAGCAGTCGAGTCGTGTCACCTTCGAACAGAGAACTGTATATCACATCCATTGGTTGGGTTATTAGTTTGACTTTAGGAGCTGTACTCGTTACTTTGATTTTATCTCCACTGACTAGTTACGCTTCCAGTCCCCATGGAGCCTTTGTTGATTCATCCTATGTCACAGAGATGTCCCAGTTTGCATATCAAGTCCATGCTTCCTACCTTCAGTCACCACTTTCCTTATGATCTTGTTCGAAGGAAGTTGAAGCTTGAGTCGGTCATTCCTTTGTTATCTCAACTTTGCATGTCAGTCATTCCTGGTACTGTTACTGGTTCATGCACATCTTGTTCATTGAGTTCCTACACATTATACATCTTTCCTGAGTACCTCATTTTTGGTTGATGGGGGATGGCTTAATCCCCTCCTTCCAGCGGATTCCATTCCATCGAAATCAGATCATTTATTCTAGAATAGGAGTCTAAAGTCATTTGAGTGCCTTGAGGCTTACAGTCATCAGTGGTAGGTTCTATCGCCATCGAAAATTTTGGGAATACATCAATGTCTCGTGATTGATGGACTCTTTCAAGTGTTTGACCTCAACATATATATTCACACTTGTTAGATTGCACTCTGTACCTTGATTCCCAATTTCATTATCGGTGGGTTATCTCGCGTATGTTAATGGTATACATCAATGATCGGTAATCAAATGATGGACTACTATGTTTGACCTTGACACATCTATTCACATAGTAGAACATGTACTCGTAGTGGTTTGTGTAGAAGACCTTCCAGCTTGGTGGCATTCCATATATGCTACCTCCTTGATCGTGCTAGTATTCATGAGATTTCATCTCTCATGATCATGATTCCAGTTATTCCAGTATATATCAAATATCTTCATCCACTATGGAGATATTGATCCATTGTATATTGTACGTGGCGATGACCACACATGACACTTTGTATATCATTTATATTCATGGCCATTGTATTCTTATGTATCCAGGACTGCTACATGTATTTGCAGTCACATGCAGAGATTGATTATTGTATTGTACTTATGAGTGGCTGGTTCTTCCACCTGGGTCTTCATTTCTCCACTTCTAGGATGGATTTTATAATGTATTTCGACCATCATGTTACCCCTCTGACCTCACACATTAGGGGGCATCTATTATAGGTGATTTTACCACTTGGTGGATCATACATTTATGGCCTTCCTTGTCCCTTTGCAGACTCTTTGGACCCCATGGACTTATATTATACTTTGATGTTCCAATATCATCCCCAAAATTTTATTGTTTATACCTATACGTGACTTTTAAAGCAATACTCGCATGTATATGCAGATTTTGACCTTAAACCCACATACATCGGGATGTGTGACAAATGACAAATAATTTTGGATTTTTCCTCATTTGAGTCCGAATAACTTGACTCTTGGCCTTCTAAATGCCTTGAGAACACTCGGATTCGACCATCCATTACCTCTTTGGAGTGCTATATAAGGAACCCCTTGGATACATTGAAGGGGGAGAAATTGAAGAGTAAGGAAACTATAGTCCATTGTTGTCTCATCTTTGCTTATACTTGAGTCTGCATCCCTTTGTCCCTTGGAGCACATAGTGTTCTTCCCAAGCTTTCCTTTTCTTTGTGAGCTTGCTATTGATAGATGAAGGATTGAAGTGGTGGAGGCCCAGGTGGAGGACTCGATTTCTCCACCTCGCAGAAGTGTTGAAATAGTTTGTCACTATTGTATCTCTGATTTATTAATAGAAATATCTTTTCTTGTCCAATTCATGTGCATTTTGAATATGAATATTGAATCCATGGATGTATTTAATTGCTTATACATGTTTGATTATATATGCTAGAGTATTTCTAGCACATTTAGATATATCGTGCTTTCTTTGTTTGTTATTGTTGAGGGAAAATTATAATTGCAATTGCATTGGAAAATCTCAATGGGGGTCTACTTCAACCACCCAAAATAAGGTATGATTCTACATCCCTTAGTGTTAGATTTGTTTACTGCTCTTGTATATTGGGAAAGATTGATTTCTACTATCATACTGTCTGTTGTGGTACCCCCAAGCCATAGGAAGTTTCTCTCTGTAACACTCCCTTCCCACAACAAAATATCTAATGGATTTGAGCTTTAGAGACCTTCTTTGAGACATGCATCCTGGGAGGGAATGTACTTGTTTCCATTAACTGTACAATTCTATGGTAGCAATTGGATTGGTAATAACAAGTCTTGATATAATTCCTTGTCTCATTGCTTAGATATTATTTCTAATCTGTTTGTATTATTTTGATTCCTACTACTTGTAAGTTAGCTTCAACCATTAATCTAGATAACCCCTGACCCTTCACTAATTTGGTGGGTTTTATCACCATGTCAAATTCTTGAATTTTGGTGATTCATTTTCCCCATTTCCCATATGCTTTTTGTTGACTTAACATCTCTTTTATCACTACATGAGGAATGGAAGCAATATGATATTGTAGTACACATTCTCTGAATTATTTAAGATCCTTGACTAGTGCATACATCTTTTTCCCCAAAAAATTGTTCTTTAGTTCTCCATCTCTTAGATATTTATTAAAGAAGGAAATAGGTTGTTCAAAACCAACCTTGTTACTTTGCAGCAATAAAACAACTATACTATGTTATGAAGAAAATGGAAAAATCATGAAATCCTTCCTATAATCTAGACTGGTTAGTACTGGCTCCCAATTCCGTTTTAATTGTAGAGAATGCTTCTTTGGAATCATTATCCCATCAAATATCAACATATTTTATCAATCTTTCCCATACTCTTAGTTACTACAACAAATTTGAGGATATATCTTCTCAAAAAAATAATCTTACCAAAGAAGGATTGTAGGGATTTCTTGTGCGCAAGGAGAAGAATTGTATTGATGTATTCTAACCCTTAGATGCCTATATTTACCCCTTGAGATGAGACAATGTGGCCTAAGAGTTTACCTTCTTCCACTTTGAAAAATAATTTATTAATATTGAGAGATGTATCAAACTTTTTGCACCTTTCAAATACTATACTTGGATGTTTCAGATGATTCATATATTTTTTAGAAAATATAGTTATATTTTCCAAGTATATGATAATAAAGAGATCTTTGATATCTCCAAAGGAAAAATCCATGTCCCTTTGGAAGGTGGCACTTGCATTTATTAGGCCAAAATGAATTATGTGATAGGAAAAGGTACTCAACAAGGTGGTAAATGTCATCTTTAAGACATCATCAAGGTCCATGTGTACCTAATTATATCCTAAAAATCCATCCATCATAGACATCCTTTGTGATCCCACCGCAATTTGAAACATTTGATCCATATTTGGGAAATAGGTAGTTGTCTCTCAAAGAATCCATGTTCAAATTACTGAAAGCCACACATAATCTGATATCCCCATTCTTTTTTCTTATGGGGACCTAATTTCAAGATGACAGGGGTACAAAAATCCCAACCTTTTGAGATTCCCAGGGTACAATAATCCCATTGTCATTGTTGCTTTACTGGTAATCAGATGTCAACAATTCTCAACGAGGCCCATATTCTAGTTGATTCCGATGAGGTCCTAGACTTATTGGAAGTTCGGAGAGTGGACGATCCATAGAAAATTCCAAGGGAACTTTCAATGCCTACTATATGATCCGGGGGAAGGTTATAGTAGAGGGCTCATGCAATGGATATCGAGACCATTCTGAGTATTGGGGGTGTTTGGAGGTTCATAAGATGGTATGATTTTGGGAGAGGGTGAATGAGGGTGGAAGTAAACCATATGAATGGCTTGATTTAATGCATGATTCTATAAATAGAAATAGTGCACATTGGTGTGACTTGGTTGATGTATAATTGTGTGACATGTTTCAATATTAGAAATTCAGTAAGATTAATCAATCATGTAGTTAAATAGGGATTTATATTTGTTATAGTGTAGGTACTGTTGATGTATTTGTAATTTCAGAATGTATTCATTTGTATATCTTATGTCTTGTACCCCGATGTTTATTCTGGGATGTGTCTATAATTTAATTGATTCATGTCATACCCCGATGTTTATTTCGATAAGTTTCTATAATATAAACAAGTCATGTCAAGTCATTGTGGGTAACCCTCCTATTGGTCAAGGGTTAAAGTCCCCATAGTTGTGGGGCCCTAGGGTTATTAGAATATCCTAGAGAAGTCAACCCTAGGTGAGTCATTGTAATTTGAGGCAATACTCCCCACCATTGTGTTCGGGATAAACCTCCTTGTTGGTCGGAGGAGGCAAAGTCCCCACAAGTTGTGGGGCACTAGGGTTATTAGACACTCATAGAGATGTCGGCTCTAGTAAGTAATTGTTAAGTGAGGACGACATGTTGGAGTGAGTTTCAAGTGAAAGAAAGAATATAAATAGAGAGTGATCCTCTCTATTTATCACACACACACATTCACTCATTAGGGCACATGAGTGAGAGGAGAAGTTGTTAATAGAGATGTCGGCTCTAGTAAGTAATTGTTAAGTGAGGACGACATGTTGGAGTGAGTTTCAAGTGAAAGAAAGAATATAAATAGAGAGTGATCCTCTCTATTTATCACACACACACATTCACTCATTAGGGCACATGAGTGAGAGGAGAAGTTGTTGGGACAAGAGAGAGACTACTGCTGTCAGGAGATCATCTTTATGTTTTCGGGTTTTAATTTTGGTGATGATTCTATCTCTAAGGAAGTTGCGGGGTTTTCTCCTTTATAGTTTCCTCGAGGAAAATTCTTTGTGTCTCTTGTCTCTTGTGTTTATTGTTGTGCATGTTATTCTCTCAGTTAAAGATCCTAAGATCATAACGCTAGCTTGAATGATAAAAATCTAACATCGTATTAGAGCTAACCTGAGAAGAAGACATTGTGTAGCTGTAGAAGCTATGGATTCTTAATTTTTGGGTCTCTCTTCACAATCCATCAGCAAAAATATGCTAGGCTGACTCTCCATTAAAGGGCGCATTTTTCTGTCGAAGCGGAATTCAATTTCGAGCATTTTCAGTTTTTGATGCGGGAAATTAGGGCTTCTTACAGAAGAGGAATATTTGAGTGAGCCTAGCATAGGATTTTTATCCTTATAAAAATAAAATTTTAGAGACCTGGATCAATTTTTTTGGTTGGGTGAAACTCCGGGAAAGTCAAACCCTAGTTTGACCCCGAGTTGGAAAAACCCTAAAATACTAAAACTGGTAAATTTTGGTACATTTGCTATATATATGGATTGGTGAAGGTTCAGGAGATGAAAATTTCCAAGGCCGAATATAAAATCATTATTTACAATTTGTCGAAAATTCAGCCTCATATTTTCTATATTCTAGGAGATATGATCCCTCCAAGTTAGGGTTCTAGCCTCTTCCAAAATTCATCCCTAAACAGGACACCTAGGGAGAATTGCTATATCTTGGGATGAAAAATTCCAAATGAAATTTTGGAAGATTTTCCAAAAAGGGAACAGAATTTTGTTTCTGGGGTCCGAATTTCAGACTCAGAAGATGAACCAGTGACATGTGGCAGTCCGTACAACTTCGTTGTTCTGAACAGTTCTGTAACACGTCGCCTTGGGAAAATGATAATAAGTCCAAATTGGTGAAACCAATTCTGGTGAAACCTATGGTGTTGGAACAAGGACATGTGAGGATACATCATTGTGAATTTTTAGACACATAGAATTAGGAATTTTGGAGATACCATAGAAACAGTAACAGGAATTTCTGCAGAAGAAATTGGAAAACTAGGGCTTCCTGTTCCAAGAGCTTCCCTCCTCTGTTTTCAGAAAAGGAGTACATTGGACAGATCAATTTGAAAATATATATATATCTATCCAATCAGATCTGAAATATTCCAAGTTTTGAAAATTAGGGTTTCTTTGACAAACCCTAGATTAGCCAACTCCGGAACCAGGACGGACACCTCAAATCAGTAAGATCTAATCTTTTGTTATTTGCATTTGAGGTTCTCATTTCAAAGTGATCTATCTCATCAGCTTGATGATAAGATTGGTGAAGTTGACAATTCCAAGCATGGAAGTATTTGATCTCTCTGAAGAAAATGGATTGGACACCTACATGAGTAGAGAGGTTGTAGTTCCAGAGGGAGATGAGGCTAAAATCCTTACACCAAAAGAACTTGGTCAAAGCCAAGAAGATCATTGTTGATTCAATCACGAATCAACTTGAACCACAAGTGTCTTCCCTAAAGACACCGAAAGAGATGTTTGATTCCTTGACCAAGCTATTTTAAGGGAATAACATACATCGGAAGATGACCTTAAGAAACCAGTTGAAGAATGTGAAGATCCAGAATGCAGAGACCATAAAGTCATACTTTGCAAGGGTCTCTCAAATCAAAGAAAAAATTGAAAGCGGTAAAAGAAGAAGTGAAGAATGCAGAAGTGGTGATAGCCACCTTGAATGGCCTCCTAGGATCATGGGATTCATTCATTTGAAGAATGTGTGACAGAAGGAAGTGATTACTTTCAGCTGACTCTAGGAAGAAGAAGAAGCTCCACTCATAATAAGAGAAGAGAAGATAGGAGCAACTGAAGATCAAGCTCTCACCATCCAAAGAAGATCCCTCAAGCGATGAGGAATATGAAGAACTCAACTCTTGAAGAAACTCTTATCCACCTTAGCATTTGGATAATAAATGATGCTATTATGAATGAAGAAGACAGTGAAGCTGAAGGCTCAAGAAGGAGTCTACCCACGAAACAAATAAAGATAAGTATTCAATTGCCATTTCATGATATTGTTTTGTTATGCATTTGTTTATATTCAGTTAATGTATTAGGCATGATAGAATGTTTGCATTAATTATAGTATACTACTAATATGCATGCAATGGGTAAGTAGCTCATGGTGCTATACAACTCTCCATTGCTACTTATCTAGAATGAAACCTCTTTGTTGACATATTAGATTAGTGCACAATCTCAATGTTGTCCTGGTAGAGATGGAAGGCATCTAGAAAGTTTCTGTAACATATGGGTGAATGTTGTATTGGCTAAAGTAGTTGCATGATCATATATTTATGCATAAGAATTTGCAAGTATGAATATTCCTTATGAAATGTTTCTAACCATACAAATGCATTTAACTTGTAGGAAAGATCGCATACATAATCGGCTACAAGCAAAGAAGGATGAGACTTGTTCCGAAGAACAAGTGACAACATTTCAAAATGAAAAATAATATGACAAATGCAGCAACATCATTGATGCGGGACCTTCCAAGAACAAGGGAAGATCAGTTCAAGAAGAATGATGTCTAAGATGCAGTGTCGATACGTGAAGGGAAATTCGTAGTTCCATCATGCAATAGATGGAAACATCATGGGATACAAGGCATAGACTACAAAGAGACATTTGCAGCCATTGGAAGTGAAGTCACATGACATGTATAATCATGTGTGCAAATGAAAGAAGGCCTTGTACAAGTTCATAAGACACCCATGGGATAACACATACATGATGAGCTTGATGAAGATCTTAACCTTTGCTACAAGGTTGAAGATGAAATTCTATACACAAGATGGATACATAGAATATTAGTAGCATAGGAAGCTACTTGTCACTCCGGTACAGAATGTTTCAGTGCATAGAGTATGGAAGACAGAGGGAGTATGATGCTTCAGAGGGAGTGACTACAGCAAATCCTAAGGTTTGACATGGTACGACAGGATGGATAGATTACTGATGGCTCTAGGATTTACTAAGAGTAAAGTGGATTCCAACCTTTGCTTCAAGGTTGAAGGCGCAAGACAAGTGATTCTCCTGTTATGTGTCGATGCACTATTTTCTAGGCATGGAGGTGTGGACAAGGGAAGTATGCAGTAGATATCCTGAAGAGGTTCAGGATGATGGACTGCAAGGCCATGACCACACCTATGGCATCAAACATGAAGCTATTGAGTGCTGCTTCATCAAAGACGGTTGATGCTACGATGTATTGTCATATGATTGGGTCCTTGATGTACCTGATGAACACGAGACCAAATATTTGCTTTGTTGTGAACACCTTGAGCTAGTTCCTGACAGATACGAGACATGTTCACTTGATTGTTGCAAAGAATATTCTGAGGTACATGAGGGGTATAGTTGATTATAGGCTTAAGTATGAGGCGAATCAAAAATTAACCTAGAAGGTTATGTTGATTTAGATTGGGCAGGCAGTGCACTTCAGGGTGTTGCTTCAGTATGGGATCAAGTGTGATCTCTTGGTTTAGCAGGAAGCAATCCTGTGTGACACTGAGTATAGCTGAAGCAGAGTATGTCGTAGCTTGTTCAGCTAGTTGTGAGGCAGTATGGCTGTGGAAGCTACTATCTGATTTATTTGATCTCCATATGGATGCTACTTGTATACATTGTGACAACCAAAGTTGTGTGAAGTTGTTAGAGAATCCAGTGTTCCATGACAGGTTGAAGCATATCGAGATCAAGTATCACTATATCAGGGATATGGTGCAGAGGGGAGCATTGAAGCTCCAGTATGTTGCGATGGAGGAATAGATAGCTGATGTGTTGACGAAGGCATTGGCTAGGGTGAAGTTCGAGTACTTCAAGGAGAAGCTTGGTGTTCTCCATATCGAGGTTTCCTCCAAGGGGAAATGATGAGACCTAGAGCCATTCTGACATGGTGAGAGGATTGGTTCCTTCCATGGTCAGATATAAGGGCTGAGCTATTCTATCATGGTGAGAGGATTGGTTCCTTCCATGTTAGATATGAGTGCTGAGCCATTCTAATGTGACTATAGGATTGGTTCCTACATGATCAGATATAAGCGTTGAATGCCATTCTTGGAATGGAGGTTCCTGGTCAGTTACCAGGAATACTTAGTCTAGTACTAAGGGCCTTTCTTATACGACTATAAGATGTAGTCTTACATGATCATATATGAGTGAATGGCCATTCTGATGTGATTGAGGGATTGTTTCCCACTTGATCAGATATAAGGGTTGTTGTCATTCTGGGAATAGAGGCACCTGGTCAGTTACCAGGTAGCTCAGTCTGGTACTGGGGGCCATTCTGATATGACTGTAGGATTGGTTCCTACAAGATCAGATGTGAGTGCACGCCCTTTTGACATTGGTTGTCAGATGTAAGTGCAGATCCCCTTCGGCATGAAGGATTGGTTCCTTGCATGGTCAAATATAAGTGCCGAGCCTTTCTGACATTGGTTGTCAGATGTAAGTACAGAGCCTTTTGGCATGGAGGATTTGTTCCTCACATGACCAAGTGTAAGTACTAAGCCTTTCCCACATTGGTTGATGAATGTGAGTGCTAGACCTTTCTGGCAGGGTTGTGGGAGGTGTTCCCATACAGTCAGATGTGAGTTTTGGGTGTTGCCTTTCTGATATGATTATAGGATTGGTTCCTACATGATCAGATGTAAGTGTTGGGTGGGCCATTCTGACTTAGGTTCAGATATAAGTGCTGGAAAATACCTACATGAAGGGTAGGCCTACAACTAGCTTGAAAAAGGGTTGTCTCTGTAGAACTTCCTGTGATGAGAAGAATCAAGAGATAGCACCCGTGATGATGATCTAGCAGAGATGTTCCAGAACCAGAGATGATCCAAATCGAGTGATGTTCCAAAACCAGAGATGATGATCCAGATCCAGTGATGATCCAAATCCAGTGATGATGATCTAGATCGAGTGATGATCCAGATTCGATGATGAAGATGACTTGAAGATGAAGATGACTTAAATATGGAGATGACTTGAAGGTGAAGATGACAAGGACTTGATGATGATCCAGATGATACAGAGAAGAAGACTTGTACTAATAAATTCTGTCGAGAGAATACCTTCCTAGTTAAGAGGGAGTGTTGATGTATTTGTAACTTCAAAATGTATTCATCCTTATATCTTATGTATTGTACCCCGATGTTTATTTTGGGATGTGTCTGTAATGTAATTGAGTCATGTCATACCCCGATGTTTATTTCGGGAAGTTTCTATAATATAAATAAGTCATGTCAAGTCATTGTGGGTAACCCTCCTATTGGTCAAGGGTTAAAGACCCCGTAGTTGTGGGGCTCTAGGGTTATTAGACTATCCTAGAGAATTCGACCCTAGGTGAGTCATTGTAAGTTAGGGCAATAGTCCCCACCATTTTGTTCAAGATAAACCTCCTTGTTGGTCGAAGGAGGAAAAGTCCCCACAATTTGTGGGGCACTAGGGTTATTAGACACTCCTAGAGATGCCAGCTCTAGTAAGTAATTGTTAAGTGAGGCCGACATGTTGGAGTGGGTTTCAATTGAACGAAAGAATATAAATAGAGAGTGAGCCTCTCTATTTATCACACACACACATTCACTCATTAGGGCGCATGAGTGAGAGGAAAAGTTGTTGGGACAAGAGAGAGACTACTACTATCGAGAGATCATCTTTATGTTTTCGGGTTTTACTTTTGGTGTTGATTCTATCTCTAAGGAAGTTGCGGGGTTTTCTCCTTTATGGTTTCCTCGAGGAAAATTATTTGTGTCTCTTGTCTCTTGTGTTTATTGTTGTGCATGTTATTCTCTCAGTTAAATATCCTAAGATCATAATGCTAGCTTGAATGATAAAAATCTAATAGGTACGAGAACTACTGGTGATGGACACATTAGTAACTCTCTCCCCCAAACAATAGTAAAGTTATATAGGTGCATATTATATGATGGTTATGCATATTGTGTGATGTTGTGCATGCATTGTATGAGAATAAAAAATGGGGCTGTTGCAACTTCGAGACAAAGTTTCTTGAAAGGGGGGTGTATGTAATGCCCCACCTAGTTAAATAAGTTATAACTATGGGTGCATGATGATCAAATATAATTAAATAAAGAAAAATGCAATGCATATTTAATATTGAAGTGAGAGTTATTAAATTAAAAAGAGGGATTGGTGCACGGATTCCAAGTGTCATCCATGTAAATAAACCTTATTTTTAATAATAGTAAAAATGGGGTTTTTAAGGGGGAGGGGAGGACTTCATGGGGGGTTATCTCTTCTTTTGGGCCACTAGGGAACTTTGTCTAGCTAGTTTGTTGCATGATATTTGGATTCTGGAGGAGGATGTTGTGAGGATTTTCCTACTATGGTGAGGAGTGTGGAGGAAGTGTGATCTAACATAGTTTTACTGATTGAGGGACCAGGGGCTCTTGGTATTTTACTGAGAGGTAGGTAAGGTGGAGAGTTTCCTCCCACAAGTTGTTTCTCTTTGTTGTTGTTGATATTGGAGATGGATGCATATTTTTAATGTTCCAATTCAAGCAAGTATCATTAATTTTTAGCTACATTATAGGTATTCCTTAACCCTTAGTTA
This sequence comes from Pseudotsuga menziesii, assembly GCA_001517045.1. Taxonomy (NCBI): domain Eukaryota; kingdom Viridiplantae; phylum Streptophyta; class Pinopsida; order Pinales; family Pinaceae; genus Pseudotsuga; species Pseudotsuga menziesii. The sequence goes on from LPNX010649094.1 coordinate 767,275, forward strand.
TTTACTTCATTTAATTACCAATTGTTTATTAATGTAAATGAATGTTATTATGGATGTATTATGTCACTCCAAAATAGATTAGATTGTAAAATGAATGAATGTACTTCTATATTAAAATTTATTTTGAGGTCAATTTTATGGTCGTATTTTAGTTGCATGAATGTTCCTCACATCCTAACAACTCGGTATTTAACATAGCTTGATAGCCATCTAGGGTTAGGGTATTTGCATGCCTAGACTCCCGTTTAGGGTTAGTGTTTTGGACCTTCTAATATCTTCTTGAAATTCCACACTTAAATAGCTCCATATGTGTGAGAAATGAGAGCTAATAAGGAATCCACTCTACACCATGGTGGTCAACTGGATAAGTCAACTTGTGGGAGACATAAATTCTCCATATGTATTTTATTTGAGGAAACTCTTGGATCATTGGAAAGGTCTCCGAGTGTAGAATCAAATGAAGGGCCATCACAAATCAATGATATTTTTTACCCCAAAAAACATCATATATACCCTCGAATAGGCCCTAGAAGGTTTTGGACCCCAATCTACAAAGTGAGACCTGCCCCTAAAATTGGCCCTACGCGCCAATTCATCGAATATTTCTACCCCAAAAAAACCAAAATAGATGAAAATTTGTATATTGATCCATTTAATATCACACCTCCCCATTTCAGGAGGATTTTGGTCACCAAAATATTTTACCAAATTAGGTGAGGAAAATTTTCCTCTACCTTCTCCTTGGAATACCATTTAGCTTCACCTAGAAGTTGTTTTTTCAACCCCACCTCCCAAAGTGCATACTTTTCTCTCTTGTTTGTTATAGACTTCTTCTACAAAACTATGTCTTCTGATAACTCTTCTTCATCCTTTGGTGCTAAGTCCTTTACAGAAGGTAAGACCTGCTCAAGTTCCTGGTCAAACATGCAAGGTTCATAGAGTTTCAAATTTTCCACATTCGCTACTGAGTAAATGTGCATATATGGGTGTATACTAAGTATGTAGGAATTATCTAATACCTTCTCCAACACTTCAAAATGACCATACCATAATGCGTTGATATCTTTACCAATATCTTGCAGCCTTTCCTTGTTCAAGTGCATCCATACTTTGTCTCCCACCTTGAATTTTTTCCCAACCCTATGTTGGTCATGTTTTACCTTATACTTTTCATGTGACATCTTCAATGTCTCATGTACTTTTAAATGTTTTTTTTTAATCTTTTGAATGAATATTTTATATCTTAATGCTTCACCATTGCCTTCCTTCACTCCCCCTTGTTGTCCATAAACAACATCTAGAGGTGAAAGCGGTAGATACCCAAAACATGTTTCAAAAGGGGACTTCCCAATGGAAGTGTGGACTGCTCTATTATAAGAGTGTTGGATGTAGACTAGATTTCCATCCCCTCTTAGGATGATTTTGGTTGTACCCCATCAAATTCTACACCAAATTCCTGCTAACTACTTTTGTATGTGGATGGAATGTTGTATATCTCTTCAACTTAGTGTCCATATTATACCAAAGTGTAGAATAAAATACACTGAGAAATCTAGTATCCATGTCTGATATTATGCTCCTTGGTATCCCAAAGTGCACCCAGACTTGTTCAAAGCACATGTTTTCTTATTATTTTCCTTTATGGCCTTTTTCAAGGCATAAGAATGCACATCTTGTTGAATATATAAACTACCACAAATAAATAGTTATGTCCCTTCCTAGTGGTTGGAAGGTCACCCACAAATTCCATGGATATGCTCTCCCATGGTCTCATAGGAAAAAGTAAAGGATGGTATAGACTTTCCTTCCTATTACTAGGCTTGATGTACAAAAAAGTATGCATCCTCTAATAAACCACGCTACATCTTCTTGCATTCTAGGAAAATACACATACCTTTGTAAGTTGGAAACTATATTCCCAACACCAAAATTCCCTACAACTTTGGATATGTGAGTCTCTCACACTTTGCAATCTCTCACCTTTAGGAACATAGAGATTTTACATGTTGTATAGTAACCCATATTGGAGATGATAGTCAACCTTGATGTCACCTTCTTCTAAATGGAATTGGCCTTTTAGCCATTGAAATAAATCCTTGAAGTCATTTTTTTCTTTTTGTATTCCTCCTTGTATGCATTATGGGTGAAATGATGCATATGCATAAGAGTACCCAAATTTATGACCTTGGTTTTAGGTTGCCTTGACAACATGTATTCTATCTTTGTTTTACTTCTCTTCTTATATTTGATGATTAGATGGAATTGTTGTAAAAATACCATCCACTTGTAGTGTCACGTTTGTTGTATCTTACTATGGGCTTGCAAATACTACAATGATTATTGATCAATGTGAATGATGGTATCACTTCACATCATATAGTGCTTCCACTTCTTAACAAGTTGAACCAAGGCATATAGTTCATTTTCATATGTAGGGTAGTTCAGGGTTCCTCCATGGGATATTTCAAAATGATAACATATTGTCCTCCCTCCTTGCATCAAAATCACTCCCATAGCATACCACTTGTATCTATCTCCAATTTGACAGGATTTTGCAAGTTAGGTAATGCAAGAACCAATGCTTGACTAATATTCCACTTGATCTCTTCAAATTATTTATACTGATTACTTCCCCATTAGAACCCCTTGTTATTGGTTGTTATGGAACAGAGAAGTGTAACCAAAACCAAAAGGAATCTATAAAATTTTGAAGGTATTGTGTTTCCAGCAAAAAGCTACTAACTTTAGTGAAATTTGTAGGAGTAGGGCACTTAATGATGGCCTTCACCTTTGCAGGATCAATCTTAATATATCCTCCACCAATCACATACCCTCAATACACCAAATAGTATTAAGCAAATTCACATTTCTTATTATTTTCCAGCAGTTGATGTTTTCTTAAGGTATCCAACACTTGCTTGAGATGTGGGATATGCTCTTCCTATGTAGAAATATAAACCAATACATCATCTAAATACACTATCATAGATGAATCTAAGAAAGGGCATAATAGATCATTCATCAAACACATAAATGTAGGGAGTGCATTACATAAACTGAAATGCATTACTAATTATTCATATAGACCTTGCATAGTCTTTAAGGTGGTATTCCAGGTGTCCTCTTCTTCCACTCGTACTTGGTGGTATCCTAATTTCAGATCCAACTTGGTGAAGTACTTAGCATGCTGTAACTAATATAACAAAGAATCGATCTTGGCAAGAGGGTAATGATTATTGAGGGTGATCTTATTCATATCTTTGTAGTCAATAAACATCTTCCAATTCCCATCCTTCTTTGGTACTATGATAATATGTGACCCATAAGGTGAGGTTCTTGGTCATATTACTCCATGCTCCAACATTTGCTACAACTTCTTCTTCACTTCTTTTTCTTCCAAAACAGACTATTTGTACAGTCTGATGTTCAATAATGGAGAGTTTGGAAATAGTTATATCTTGTGCTCCACTTCCTTCTTAGTAGGTATCCCTCTAGGCTCCTGGAAAACTTATTTGTATGCATGCAAAAGGTTCTCCAACTGGTGTTTCTTCTCTTAGGTTACATCCCTTCAAATATTCCTTTACCTTTACCAATCCACCTTCTTGCTAATTATGTCTTAAGAAAAGAAACACAAACTTTCTACTTGAACTAATCAAATTGTTTGCTTGGTTGGAACTTACCATAGAGGTCTTTGGTTTACCTTTGTGCATATTGACAATGAAATATTTCCCATCCTTGATCAAGTGATATTGGTTTTATCTCTTTATGAATATCATATCCCTCTTATACATGTAGGGGATTACAAACACTACACCACATACATCAAGGGGCGCTATGTCTACCTCCACTTCATCAATATAATCTACACTAATGGAAAATTTAATATTGAATTGTTTTGTGAATCTAAGTTATGTATCCTTATTTACTCATCCCAATGTATAGGGGCTAGGATGATCATGTACTTCCAATCTAATATTACTTACCAGATCTTCAACTATGAGATTGTACTGTGAACTAGAATTGATTAGAGAACCTACCTTAGTATTCTTGGTCTAGATCTTGATATGGTATAGTTTTGTCCTCTCCTTATCTTCCTTGTCATTAATTATACTAAGAGTAAACTCCTTTTGTACTTAAGTGTAGAAAATTTTCTCATCCATGTATGAGTTTATTTATACCTCTTTGCTTGAATTCATGGGTAGATGGTTCTTCTTCTTATCAACCTTCTTACAGTTCTTAGGGTTCATCTCTAGATGTATCTTCCAACACTTTTCTTCAGTGTGACCATTGATGTTACAATGCTTTTTTAGATCCTTACGCTGATGATATTTGGTTGCAGTCTTATTATATTTTCCCTTCCACTTCTTCTCCCCCTCCTTGGGCGTGTCTTGGTTCTCTTTCTATTTAGAACCACTTAGTTGTCCTTTCTCATGGCCTATATTTTCCACGTGTTTTTCTTGCACATAAGCATCATAAATTGTATTGGGCTTGAAAATCATCACTTTCTTTCATAAATGACTGTGTATAGCCCCTAGATACTTGAGGCGTAAATCTCAATTTTTGGGTGAGATATCCATCATGATATCCATCCTCTTGAATCTGGTGGTGTACCCTTGGACACTCAAAATGGGCCTCCTAAGGAAAATTAATAAAATAATAGTTAAAACAATAAAATAATAATTATTAATTTTGGAGGAAGAAAAGAAAAAACTACTTTTTTGTTCGTATTTTCGACATATCTCCCTGTGTCTTTACTCAAATTTTGATCGAGAGAGCTCATTGGATGCGAAATTAAATTCCGCATCCAATGAGTACCCACTCAGAACAATACCTCTTTTTTTGGGGTAGCGGGGCCCGTAAAAAGTATTTTGAGTGGGTACTCATTAGATGCGGAATTTAATTCTGCATCCAACAAGCTCTCCCGATTGAAATTTGAGTAAATACACAAGGAGATATGTCGAAACTACAAACAAAAAAAGTAGTTTTTTTTATGATACCTATCCCCAAATTTATATTAAAAAATTGTTTAAGAGGTGTTCCCTTTTTGAATTTTAAAGCATTTTGATTGGCTAATACCTGATGACATGGAATTTGTATAATTTTTTGAAGGCCCATTTTAAATTGAAATTTCCTCTAATGTAACATAGCCTGATATCCATCTAGGATTAATTTTAGGGTTTTTGCATGCCCAAACTCCTCTTTAGGGTTAGGGTTTTGGACCTTCTAGAATGTTCTTTAAATTCCACAGTGACTAGATCCATATGTGTGAGAAATGAGAGCAGACATGGCATCCACTTAGTACCATGGTGTTCAACTGGATAGGTCAACTTGCGGGAGGCATAACTTCTTTATACAAACTTTGTTTGAGGAAAATATTGGACTATTGGAAAGGTCTCAGATTGTAGAATTGTGTGAAGGGACATCATAATGTGAGAAATTTTTGACCCCATAAAACATCATTTGGACCCTCAAACAAGTCCCATAAGGTTATGAACCCCAAATCTCCAAAGTGAGACCTGACATTAGAATAGCCCTATAAGGAAATTCATCCAATCTTTCGACCCTGAAAGCACCAAAATAAATGAATATTTACATATTGATCCATTTAGGACCAATTCAAATTACAAAGCTAAGACATTCTATCAAACAAATCTATTGACAACTTCACCCAATCCAACCATATAATACAAGTTATGTGAATTTGACTAGCATATTATCCATTAGTTGCACTATCCTCTTAGTACCTTGAAAAGCTCCATGATCGAATATAGCCTAAGGTTTGTACTTCTCAATCACTAAATTTTTTGTTTTCATTAAATATTTGATCCTTTTGGTAGACCAAATACCCTCATATGTGAATTTAAATTCATGATAAACCTAGAATGGAATAAAACCATGTTGCTTGGATATCAAATATCCTATGCCACAACCATATGAGTCACTTTATGGCCCTCATGTAAGGGTTCCTCATGCATATAGACCAAAATAGATTCACCCTACCAATCAAGATGATCACCTCTTTTGCATAAGGACACTTGACGAACCGATATGATCAATAGTTTCCATGTCTTGTATTGAAAATCATATCGCCTAGTCCCTGACATGCTCATATCTGGAGTACATCCTAGGTTAGAACTTAATTAGCCAAAACTAGCCACATAAATCTTATAATTTTCAATGTTCCTTTGAACTTCTAGATTGGATTCCACCACCATCCTTCATCTCCAACATATTCCCCATTGAACATTGACCTTTATCCTAACTTAGATGAGTACTAGCTTGAGGTCATACCCCAGGACCATATCAAAGAATCTACTCATATACTTAACATTATTTCCCTTTGTAGTAATATTTGAACTAAAGCATCCGAATGATAGAATCATCACCTTTCAAACACAACATTCAAAATCCTTTCCATCCTATAATGAACAAGTTTGTCATATTTTTGCATCAACCAAAGTTGTTTTTTTGTTGCTTTGATGTTTTTTTTAGTTTTGTTCATCTAAACGAATGGGTGTAATATATCCCAAGTATCTTATGTGTTTTTTAGATTAATTGTGTGAACTGCATTACTTGAGCTAATATGGTTTTACAAGCTAAGAAATTAGTGCAACATCGAGAAGGGGTTTTGAACCTTATACAATTGATCCTCTTCAATTATTCACCACATACCAATCAATTGAGTTGGTGAGAAATCCAAAGGATTTTGTCTCTTCATGAATCTCAAGACTACCAACACTAGTAGGTAGTAATAAACTCCTTAGATAGTTCAACCTCCTTCAAGATCTTGGAATTCGAATAAGTAAAGGAAGAAGAGCAATCTGTTTAACTCAACCATGTTGAAAAAGAGGCAATCAAGGGACAACACCCACCAATTAAGGATTTGATTGAGTGGGTTAGTTAGAACTCTTTGAATCAATACTTTAGATGATAGAGTTGGAATAGTGAAGTTATCATTTCACTTTCTAATTGTTGATCTTGTGCATTTACAACCTAATATGGATGTGATGTGTAACCAAATTTAACCCTAATAAATTAAATTGAAAAAAAATGTAAAAATAGAAGAAAAAAACTATATTGATAAAAAATTAATGGATGCAATGTGTAACATAACATGCCCTAATAGTTAAATTAAAAAAAATTAAAAAACTAGAAGAAAACATACCGTATATTAATCAATAAAAATAATATAATAATACAACAAACCACTATAGAGAGAGGCGTTGGACCCTCCTTTAAGGGTTCCAAGACATCTAGCCTCATCTTAGTGGTAGGCTTTCAAGAGGTTGTGGGTTCAAGCTTACCCAACACCCCCATGAACAACATTCATGTTCTCACCAGTGGTTTTGTCCACTAGTGGAGGCACAGTGATAGATCCCAAGTGAGTGGTACAAATTTTATGGGACCAATAAGTGGTAACCTATAGATGGCGTGTGATACAGGACACTCAAATTGCTTTGTACCCTTCGGCATCTGACATACAAAGGATTGCTGAAAGTGCCATTTTCATTGCTCAAGTTGCAATGTCGATCATTTTGGTAGTTTTTAAACATGGCTTATAGTCTAGATAAAGAATTTGTGATTGTTGAAATTATAGAACTACATAAATTACAGTTTTCAAACAGGATTTTGATCGGATTTAGGAAAAAATAAGTCAGAATAACAAAACAATTTAATAGCATGTTATCCCATACCATGTCACCCACAAATCATCTATGATAACCCTAGAAGGGATCATCTATGATAGCCTTTGTAGTAATATTTGAACTAAAGCATCCGAATGATAGAATCATCACCTTTCAAACACAACATTCAAAATCCTTTCCATCCTTCTTGCCATAATGAACAAGTTTGTCATATTTTTGCATCAACCAAAGTTGTTTTTTTGTTGCTTTGATGTTTTTTTAGTTTTGTTCATCTAAATGAATGGGTGTAATATATCCCAAGTATCTTATGTGTTTTTTAGATTAATTGTGTGAACTGCATTACTTAAGCTAATATGGTTTTACAAGCTAAGAAATTAGTGCAACATCGAGAAGGGGTTTTGAACCTTATATAATTGATCCTCTTCAATTATTCACCACATACCAATCAATTGAGTTGGTGAGAAATCAAAGGATTTTGTCTCTTCATGAATCTCAAGACTACCAACACTAGTAGGTAGTAATAAACTCCTTAGATAGTTCAACCTCCTTCAAGATCTTGGAATTCGAATAAGTAAAGGAAGAAGAGCAACCTGTTTAACTCAACCATGTTGAAAAAGAGGCAATCAAGGGACAACACCCACCAATTAAGGATTTGATTGAGTGGGTTAGTTAGAACTCTTTGAATCAATACTTTAGATGATAGAGTTTGAATAGTAAAGTTATCATTTCACTTTCTAATTGTTGATCTTGTGCATTTACAACCTAATATGGATGTGATGTGTAACAAAATTTAACCCTAATAAATTAAATTGAAAAAAATGAAAAAATAGAAGAAAAAAACTATATTGATAAAAAATTAATGGATGCAATGTGTAACATAACATGCCCCTAATAGTTAAATTAAAAAAATGAAAAAACTAGAAGAAAACATACTATATTAATCAATAAAAATAATATAATAGTACAACAAACCACTATAGAGAGAGGCGTTGGACCCTCCTTTAAGGGTTCCAAGACATCTAGCCTCATCTTAGTGGTAGGCTTTCAAGAGGTTGTGGGTTCAAGCTTACCCAACACCCCCATGAACAACATTCATGTTCTCACCAGTGGTTTTGTCCACTAGTGGAGGCACAATGATAGATCCCAAGTGAGTGGTACAAATTTTATGGGACCAATAAGTGGTAACCTATAGATGGCGTGTGATACAGGGCACTCAAATTGCTTTGTACCCGTCGGCATCTGACATACGAAGGATTGCTGAAAGTGCCATTTTCATTGCTCAAGTTGCAATGTCGACCATTTTGGTAGTTTTTAAACATGGCTTATAGTCTAGATAAAGAATTTGTGATTGTTGAAATTATAGAACTACATAAATTACAGTTTTCAAACAGGATTTTGATCGGATTTAGGAAAAAATAAGTCAGAATAACAAAACAATTTAATAGCATGTTATCCCATACCATGTCACCTACAAATCATCTATGATAACCCTAGAAGGGATCATCTATGATAGCCTTGGAAGAAGTCAAATCTTTAAAAAGAAAAAATATATATATAATAAAATCAATTCCAAAACTTACAAAAGTGAACATCTTTTAATATAAATACATTTTAATTATAATCAATTTATATATTTAATAAATTGAAAGTTAAAGTAGATTTATTTACAACTTATTAAAACCATAGTAATATTCCTAATTTATTAAAAATTAAAATAACCAATTTTATTAATATAATAATTTTTGAAATTAAAATGATAATCATCATCGTTAAAAAAAAATGCAACAAGAATGTGATTGTGTCATCGACCAAGCAACATCTGAAACAGCCAAAGTGATAACGAATCTTTTTCTAATAATTTTAATGAAAAGACCATCCTTTCCGAATATCCAATGACAATATTCACACATAATTAACATTCTATATGTTGGCTTCAATGTATTTTTACCTAATAACCTCTTTAGCTAACTAACAAAACAATATGGACAGATGTGTTTGAAATGGTCATTGAATTTGCAATTTTATTTTAAATTATTCTTATTAAATATTCACACTTAATTGTTCTCTTTATTAAACCATCAAAAATGCCAAAAAAAAAACCATCATTAGAAGTAAGTACTAGCCATATGAAACAATCTACTTTATCTGGGACTTCTGTTGTGATTCATTAGCTGGTTTGCAACTAGTTAAAATTGTTTGATCTTACAAGCAAACAAAAACATATTACCATTATATGTTTGGAGTACACAACTAAATTCCAAATAAGATTTTCTAATAGCATTATATGTTTGGAGCGCAAACTAAATTCCAAACAATGGTTTATTATATACTCTTGTCCACACTCAACATGCCCCTAATAAGATGAGGTCTAGTTTTAAGCGGTTTCATAAGTAGTCTTTACAAAGTGCATGTCTTATTTTATTTTATTTGATATAATGTTTTTTTTAATATATGGTATAAGGATTTTGAATATTATATTAGTATAGAGTCATATTGCATTTAGATTTATTAAATATTTAGAAAATCAAAATTTTTAATATATAAATATGTGTGTTCATTACTTTAAAATAAGATAACAAAAAATTTTTCTTATAACATCTTTCCTATATTAAATTGAGATTACTACAAAGAATACAATAATTTTAATAAATATAATAATTACAAATATAAATTAATTTTAATAAATATAATAATTACAAATATAAATTTTAAATATAAAGATTTTCATAACAATTAATTATTTTATCTAATTTTTAAAATTATATAATGTTTAGAATAAACACTCCATCATTATCATAAAAGATCCTTAATGACGAATGAAGTATTACTCTAAAATCTAAACATTGAACTCTAAAATAGAACGCACTATGTTCCATAAATTCAACAAAATAATAATATAAAATTTTTAAATTATATATTTAATTCAAAATATTTATTAAAATGTAAATTTTGACAATGATCCATTTAACATTTTTTAATGGTTTAGTGTATAAGTAAACTCTTCAAAAATTAATTTAAACAAGAATTTAGATATAGAGTGACGTTGGTTTATTATATGATCACATTGATTTAATATGAGGAGTATTAAAAAAAACTAACACGTGGAAGTTTCGATTTAAAAAACGACAACCTTGTGTACGTTAGCTCTTTCTACACGCTACATATAAAGATGCTTAGATTAAGTCAAGGGTATTAAAAGAATAACTGCCCCCAAATCTCTATGTTTGGTAGTGAATAGGCTTGCCTATGTTTTATACTATAGATATGACCAGGTCACAAAATAACATTGTGGAAATTATTTCTAAGTTGTGAATCCCTCTTACCTTGGGAGTTTGGGAAATGGGCATATCATTTAATAATAATTATTAAAAAAATAAAATATATTTGTATAAAAGTTTTATTATTTTTAAATTTATATATTATAGGATGTTTATATACTGTATATTAAAAACCTTTTATAATAAGAGCAGTTTTTATTTTTATTTTGTAAATAAAATGTTTTGAAAAATTATACATCTGTATGAAATTGAATAATTAAGCAGTCAATTTATTTAAACAAGAAATTGGAGTATAATTTGGTAATTTATGATTTACAACCATGCTTGCTTTTTGTAAGAAGGTAAACAACTGGAGGTTCTTTCTCAACCTATGATTATCATATAAATCATATTTACAAAGATTTAAATTTTGTCATATAATTTAACTTTTGTTATGACATTGTGATTGCTTAAATTTTGTCAAATATGATTTAACTTTGGTTATGCCATTGTGATAATTTACTTTTTCATTGATTCAAATCATGTCTCCTTTTTTTTGTGCTTATACAATGAAGCATGTTAAGATCTTTACGGTGGAGATTACATTGTAGAATCTAATCTATATTCATTATAAAATGACTTAGTTATTTGTAGTTTTATTGGGTATTAGATTTCTACATTGACAAAGAATTGGATATCTCATTGCGTTTTTTATTGCTCATTTTTATAACCATATTAATTATCATGTGTTTAATTATTATGTGTTTGAAGATGGTCTTTAATTTTGGAAAAAGTTGAGATTTTTTTTAGCTCCTTGATTTTAGATTTTGATCCTAACACTATGTTTATTATTAGTTGTTATTAGAATATTAGTTTAGGTTTGTTTTGTAATGTTAGTTTTTTAGGATGTTGGTAATACTTTGGGTATGTATATAAAACCCTATCTTGAAAGAGTTGTAACATGTTTATGTACTAAATTCATGTATTGAGTTAGATCTTAGTAAAGGTCTTGAAGATAAAATGATTATCAAATGGCAAAAAATTAATTACATACAGATTTTGGATTATAAGAATACAACATTTTAGAACAAGATATGCCATTTACAAGCTATTTGTCCCCATGCTTGAGCTCATCATCTTGAGAAAAAAAGAACAAATAGAATTATCTAGAGGAATCAAAGTTAGGACATTTATTAAAGAGTCCACTCCTTTCTCAAGAAATGAAGTAGAACAAATGGATAGAGGGCTTTCCTCTTGAAACTAAAAGACAGCAGTGAACTCTTTGATTTGAAACTAAAAAACATGAGTAAATTCTTTGACTTAGATGAGTCATAAAAATGAGAGAAAATAATAAATCAAAGATTATTTTTTAAAAAGAAGAAATTATATGTTTAATATTTTTATAATTTTAATTTTTGTTAATGTAGTCTACAACAAATGGAGTATGCACATATACTTGTTTTACTTTTTATACAATTTAATTATGAAAAATGATGATTTTGACAATAAAAGTTTACTATTTTAAAAATTCTAATTTTGTAGATAAACTTAAAATTCAATTCATTTTGAAACTTCAAATTACAATATAACTAACACACCCCATAGTTTACAATATAACTAATCAAACTTATTATTTTGTAATGAATAAAAATGCTTACCTAATTAAGTCAATAGACCTTTTTATTTGAGATTTGGGGTGGCCTAGGGCCTATGCTTTTTCATCTACGGAGGAGGATGAGACAAGTGTATTGTCGAGATTGATTGTCAAAATAAACAATTATAAAAAAGGAATATAATGAATAACTTGTAGCTTGATGAATAGATAACTGGTAGCAATGCATGGATAACTCATATCAGATGAATGGATAACCAACCATTCATGGAAGATAACTAGAAGAATGTGAGATAAATGTCGATCATAACATGTATCCAGGCATGGATAACTCACACTTGAGCCAATTGAACTAGAAGAATATGAGGAATAAAAACATATTTCCAAACTTTATTCCATTCTATAACTATCTCTCAACCATTCTAACCACAAACTATGTGGATGTGCTAGTTTGTAAATTAAAAAAAAAAAATTACCACATTAATAGTTCATTCATTATAAAATTTATTAAATTTTTTTTAAGTTAGAATTGTTTTATATGTAGTAGTTATTCAAGTACAAAAAGAATGAATTGATTCCATTATCTTAGTAGGAGAGCCGTTTAATTTGGGGTCATTAAACACGGAAAGTCCACAAGTTGAGTGTCATGAACAAGTTATTTGTTACTTTTCTCCATGTGTACTCATCTTCCTTCTAATAGATTATTTTCCATGTATCATGTGCCTTCTTCTAGTTAAATAGGTTGTCTACTAATGCCTATTATCCATACATCACCCCCCTTCTTTCAGTGAAATAAGTTGTTTGTGCCTATTACAACTTAGCTATTAATAGTTATCAATGCATCTATTGCTAGTTATTTTTTATATATACATTTTTTAAACCATTTTTAATATAATTGTTTATTTTGAATATGGAACAATGCTTATAACATCAATTTGAAAGACTATTTTTTATTATTTTCATTTTTCAAATTACAATTTGGATTGCATAAATAGATTCAACACTCTATTAAAAAAATGTAAAAATACTATTACAACAATTTTAGCAGTTTTAGCAGGATTAATTTCACTACCCATTTAACTACTAAGTTATGACGAGTTTTATTTTTTTATAAAAATAATAATAATTATGAATATAAATATTTGAATAGGCCTTACATTCAGAATTGAATAACATTTTGCTGAAAAAAAAAGTCTTGGATTCGAAATATGGTATGGTCATTTCTCTAGATTGTTGAATGGAAAGTGCAACGAAATGAATGGTGAATGGCAGTTCGGACTAATTCCATGTGCGAAAAATAGTAGAACAAGAGAGTTGAGAGTTGCCATAGTCAAGAGGGTCTGTCCTAGTCAATAAGTGGGTGGACTATAATTTTTGAAACTCACATCCATCCTACCTTCCATTTTAGTTTACTGTTGTTGTCTGGTTAAACTCCTCTCTACTCTGTACGTTTGTCTCGTTGTTCATGCACCGCACAGACGTTTGGGTACTTGTCCCACCTTATGAAAGGACCCATTCCCCACTTCTTGAAATTAGCATTCTTGATTGATTGATCTTTCTTCCATGGCGGCAAGTTTATTCAAGTCAAGCCATCCCTCCGCCGAGACCGTGTCTCTGAACGCATATTGACTTTTATTTTGTTTTTCAGATTTCAGACTTCAAATCTGCGTGAAGACCCAGTCCAAGCCCCAAAATCAGACCGCGTAAACGTGATCTGCCATTTTCGAAATGTGACATATCTAGCTACTGCAGTGTTTTATATTCCGCAGAAATGTCCTCTGCAGGAGGCACATGCGATCTATAAAACCATTTTTATTTATATCCCAAATAATCTATCTGCAACCCAGACTCATTTTTTAGAATGAACCCCACATTCTTAGGCCGCTGTGGGGCGCTCGGCTTCAAGCTTTAATGGATGCATTTCCTAATGGCAGTGCCTGCGATGCTCCGTTTCGGGTTCGAATCCTGGCTTGAGAGATTTCACCTTGCGGCTAACACAGTTTTATTTTTGGCTTTCTTCTGTGCTTTGTTCTTCGTTCGGTCTGCAAATTGCTTGGGGTCTATGTCTTCGATTGCTGCAAGTTATAGGGGAAATCAAAGTATAGTTTGTGGGATTGTTGCTGAGAGTGGTATGCACAGAGTTTATTGTTGGGATTCTCAGGGAAGCACTTATCCGAATCCGTATAAGGTATTGCCTAGTTTTTCTTTTGTGGGATTATCCGGAGGAAACGGCGCGGTCTGTGGGCTGAGAGACGACGGGATTCAGCTTTTCTGTTGGTTTACAGGGACTCAAGATAGGGGCATTAAGCTGATCTCAAAGAATATCCAGCTGAAACAGTTGACGATGGGAGAGAAACAAGTTTGTGGATTGATAAACGGCGAGGTTCAATGCTGGAGACCGTATAATTCCTTTGTTGCTCCTGCCGGATCAGGACCGTTCACGGCCATAGCAGCCGGAGCGGACTTTGTCTGCGGAATTACCCAGTTGAACCAGACCGCGCGATGCTGGGGAAGCAATGCGGAGGTCAATGCGACGAATCCGAGTCTTAAAATGAAATCTATCTTCGCAGGAGGATCTCACGCCTGCGGAATTGGGATCGATGGACTCGTGAGATGTTGGGGTAAGAACGAGTCCGGGCAGATAGCAGTCCCGGCTCATCAGGGATCGGAATTCGAGAGCTTGGCTCTGGGGATGAATCATAGCTGCGGTTTGCGGAGCAAAAATTGGACAGTTGTTTGCTGGGGATCGATTCAGGAACCTCCGAAGGAAACTGAATTCGTGACAATTGTGGCCGCGGCCGGATTTACATGCGGGATCCTACGAGGGAATCTCTCGGTGTTTTGCTGGGGAGGTCCTGTGTTTGGTGATTTGGGGAAGATCATCGAATTACCGAATGTATTGCCTGGACTCTGCCAAGAACCGTCGAATTGTTTATGCGGCGTGTTAGCTGATTCGAACAACAATTGTGGCGGGTCGCAGGTCGTTTGCATACCGTGCGACCCCAAATCGAATCCTGTAGCCCCTGCGTCTCAGCCTGGGCAATCGCCTAGTCCAGCACCGGCGCTGCCTAGTCTACCATCGGCGCCGCCTTCAGTTTCTCGAAAGGAATCGAAAGGAATGGTCGCGTTCGCTGTGGTGGGATCCGTGGGCACATTTATTGGCCTCTGCGCGATTCTCTGGTTCGTCTTCTTGAAATTCTGCCGCCCTGCGCGGCAGAGGAGCCGGCGGGTCTACGATTCAGAGCAGCAAACACCGGGAAACTCCCCGCCCGGCCCCAGACGGCAGACCTCCCGCAGAGTCAGCCGGCAGAGGAGCGGCCCGTCGTCGGAGAAAAGCGGGAACCTGATGAGCCTAAAGCGCGGCGAGCAGCGCCCGGAAGAATTTTCGCTTCAAGAACTGGCAGCCGCGACGAACGATTTCTCGGCGGATTGCAAGATTGGGTCGGGTAGCTTCGGAACGGTGTACAAGGCCATGCTCCCAGACGGGCGCCAGGTAGCGATCAAGCGCGCCGAGATTCGACCCGGTGCCAAGAAGTTCCAGGACAACCTTTCGGCCTTTGATTCCGAGCTCCTGTTCCTTTCCCGGCTCCACCACAAGCATCTGGTGGGCCTGGTGGGCTACTGCGAGGAAGAAGACGAGAGCGAGTATCTTCTTGTGTATGAATACATGCCCAACGGTTCCCTTCATGACCATCTCCACAAAATGCACGAGCTCAGCCCGGCGCTGAATTCATGGCTAATGCGGATAAAGCTCGCACTGGATGCCGCAAGGGGAATCGAATACCTTCATACATATGCCGTCCCGCCCATAATACACAGAGACATAAAGTCCTCCAACATACTTCTGGATGGTACCTGGAGTGCCCGGGTCTCAGATTTCGGGCTATCCTTGATGGGTCCCAACGATGAAACCTCGCACCTGTCACTAATGGCCGCCGGGACCGTCGGGTACATGGACCCGGAGTATTACAGATTGCAACATTTGACGGCGAAGAGCGATGTGTACAGCTTCGGTGTCGTGCTTCTGGAATTATTGACCGGGAAGAAGGCCATACACAAGGATGATGGCAGTGGAGGGCCCCGGAATGTTGTGGATTATGCGCTTCCTCATATTGCTGAGGATGATTTCCCCACCATTTTGGACCCCCGGATGCCTCCGCCACGGCCATTTGAGATCGAGGCCGTTACCTTTGTCGGTTATACGGCTGCCGACTGTGTGCATTTGGAAGGGAAAGACCGGCCTTCCATGACTGAGGTTGTGGGGCTTTTGGAGAGGGCCTTGGCCCTCTGTGCTTCTTCTCTTTCCAGGGGTTCTTCTTTAAATGCCCGACAACAACGATTATAAATCTCCATTCCTCTGTGCCTATTTCTTTATATATAAATTGTTGAATATGCATTCTTTTGAAATATCAAGTTCCCTAATTTGGGGAATAAATATAAATGTATTTTTTACCAACATTCTCACCTCTTTCAAAATCAAGATCATCAAGATCTGTATTCATTGAATTTATTCACTGAATTTCTAAATAAAACTGAATCAAGATATGTATTCACTAAATTTTTAGAAAACAAAGTATATAAAATCAAATCAAATCATGTGATTATATATTCAATTTATTTTTGTATGGACATTTAACAAATATGTACTGTTCTTGACCATTTGAACTAATCCACTGAGCTAAATAATAAATAACATATAACACAAAGATGAAAAATAGTTAGAGTTAAATGTATATATACAAGTAACCAGAATCGAATGTATAGATACAAATAACCAATTGAAGAAATCCAACAAAATTTTCAAAATTATTGAAATTTTTTAAAAACATATAATTAAATCACGAAGCAATCAACCAAATTTAACATAGTTTAAAAAGATATCAATATAGAGTGATTGTTAATGGATGCAAAAATATGGTACAAGTGTTTAATTCTTATCTTATGAACATGTATCTAAAAAATCTCATAGAAAAACTATCAAGCTTTTTTCTTTGCATATGGTGCCTATTATAATTCCATTAGCAATTGCTATAAATGGTATTAGTGTAAATCCGTTGGTACTCATTAGAACATTGACTCAACAACTACATTAAGTAAAGGACATGATAAACTCAACCTTGAGATGTCCTACATAAAACTTAAATCACTAAAGCTAGTTCATGGATTGAGGTATCAACTAGCATAGATCCATTTTAAACTCGGATCTATCAAGCACCAAGAGGGATCCAGTTTTTTGAGATGTACATTTTTTTGTCCATTTGGATCCCTCTCGGTACTTGATTTTTTTGTCCATTTGGATCCCTCTCGGTACTTATAGATCAGGGTTTAAAATGGATCTATGCTAGTTTATTTATTTATTTAATTCTATATGTAATTTATGTTTTTCATTTTTTTAATATTTTTTATTTATGTCCACTAGCATAACTCGACAATCTCCCCCATACTGGGTTGGAGAGCACCTCACTTCTCTCGGTGCAGTAACTATTTGTATTCATACATAAAAAACATTGGTATATCTTATGAATTTTTACTTTTGTATTGTGTGAATTTTTATAGTCTCTTCCTCTATGTTAGGTATTTCTTGCTTCTTAAATGCATCTTTAAATAACATGAACAACTCTAATTATTTACAATTCAACATTGAGTAAATATTAATGGAGTCTTCTATTTATTTTATGTTTTGGACTTTTTGGTCATAATCTAGTAATTTTTTTGGGTAAAATCCAAAAATTAGAAGTCATTTTTTTATCTCATTAGCCACTATTTTTCCCTCATCCATGATTTTAGGACCTCATGTGCCCTCTCCCATGATTTTAGCCATCCACCATTAGTGACATTCAGTTAATTGGGCCACAATCAGTTAATTGGGCCACATTTCCTAGATTTCATTACTTTAGGCTAAGAGTGAGCTCTGATGGCCAAGGTTAGTAAACTAAACCTCCTATATTCACCCCTATATCATTATTTATCATCAATTAACTCCCTCCTGAGCCATCCAGGTCCAGTTACCTTGAGTTACACTCAATTAACTGAGCACATTCATGAACTAGGACTAGTTCTCATGTCTATTGATGGTGTCTATGCTAATTTAAGCATGCCCAATGAGAGCATTCCAAATGCCTTCTTAGGCTAACGAATTTCTCGTTTGGAGATGTATTTACATTGTACACTTATCCATGATTTAATAAACAATATGGATTTTATTTAATTGAGTTTCTTCTTATATGTATTTTGCTCAATATTTCTTCAGTGGTGTTGCTGCAAATCTCTATTTACATTGTGCTTTAGATTCTTAGCTGTGGAATTTCTTCTTGCCATCAAGGCTATAGAAATCTCACATGTGGCACTCAGATTATGCAATTTCCACAACTAATATATGTGACTATAAGATTTTTTTTTAAGATTTACAATCCGAATCTAAATAAAACAAACCAGAAAATATAACCAAAAAAGGTCCAAAACTTAGAATATTTAAACTACTCTTTAAAGAAGTTGTATAGTAATTGGATTAATGTGTACACCAATACCACGTTCTAATTAAATATGAAATTTAAGTCCACGCCTAGTAGGCCCTAAGTGACAATAAATGAACCATTACTCATGGTTCTACCAAATTATAGAAGGTCCTAAGTGACAATAAAAGAACCAATACTCATTGTTCAACCACATTATAAAAGGCTATAAGTGAGATTAAATGATTCATTACTCATCGTTCTACCAAATTATAGAAGACCCTAAGTGACAATAAATGAACCATTACTCATGGTTCTACCAAATTATTATTATGCATATCAAGGAGATCCTTAGTGACAATAAATGAACCATTACTTATGTTCTACCAAATTATTATTACGCATATCAAGGAGATCTTTAAAGCATTTCACTAGAAGACAAGTTTTGTAGGTTTTAGTAGAATGGTTATTGAGTGATTAGAACAATACATTATGACTTGTGAATGTGTGTATTTTTTTATTTAATTTCTTATGAACATGTATTAATGGCGTTTTTTGGTCAAGGAAAATATTAAGGAAAAATTATTGAGTGCTTCTATGCATGCATACAGTGGTATCCAATGTAAATTCATTGGCAATTAGCAATTGTGAAGCATGGTACTTAGTGTAAATTTATCGGTGATTGCAACACATGGTACCCAATGCAAATCCATTGTCGCTTTTTATAATGCTTAACAGAGACATTGAGTAAAACATGCAATGGAATCAACATGAAGACCTTTTACATAGAATCTAAATCACTCGACCACTCGAGCTAGCTTACCAAATCGAGGTACAAACCGAGGTATTAATGATTATATGTATTCACACGCCGCAATTTTTTGTATCTCTTGTGAATTTTCACTTTCTCCTCCTTTGGTAGGTATTAATTACTTTTATGTCTTTTGTATTTATGTCTTGAATGAACCTTCTTAAAGGCACACAATGAAGCTTTAAAATTTCTAATCAAAATATTGTGATATGGCCACATGCTCACATCACGCCAACTTAGTCTATCAATAATTTTAGGTGTACCCTAAGTGGTAATGAATACATCCTAAACTCTATACTTATATACATGGTAGATTTAAAATATCTAATAATACAAAGCTTCTACATATAACTAGCGCAATGAGGAGAATACTCTCCATTCATACTGAGTTAGGCTCACAGTTATTTCACTGAATTTTCAATGTTTTTTTCTTCATATATGAATTAAAGTTCTTTTAATTATCTTGCTATCTGTGAGTGTGGCTTTTACTAAAGCCACTTTATACATATTAAAAAAAAAAAAATATCTCTTCGAAGCGGACTTACACTAACATGTTGAATAGCATGCATTGAATATAAAATTTACTCAATAACATAGCCAAATAAAAATTTGTAAATTGTTTGGTATATAAATTGTTTTATATGCATTCTTTTGAAATAAAGGGGAATAAATATAGCTGTATTTTTTTACCGACATTCTCACCTCTTTCAAATCAAGATCATGTATTTAGTGAATCTTTAAATAAAACTGAATCAAGATATGTATTTAGTTAATTTTTAAATAAAACTGAATCAAGATCTGTATTGGTTGAATTTTTAAATAAGTGTATAAAATCAAATCATGTGATTATATATTTAATTTATTTTTGTATGGACATTTAAAGAAAATGTTAATCATTTGAGCTAATCCACGCGACTAAATAATGAATAACATATTACAGAAAATGAGGAATAGTTAGAATTGAATGTATATATACAAATAACCAAAATTGAATGTATAGATACAAATAACCAATTGAAGAAATCCAACAAAATGTCAAAATTATTAAATTTTTTTAAAAACATATAATTAAACCACTAAACAGTGAACCAAATTTAACATAGTTTAAAAAGATATCAATATAAAGTGGCTGCTAATGGGTAGAAAAATATGGTATACGTATTTACTTTTTATCTTATGAACATGTAAAAAAAAATCTCATAGAAAAACTATCAAGCTCTTCTTTGCATACTGTGCCTATTATAAATCCATTAGCAATTGCTATAAATAGTATCTAGTGTAAAAAAATCTCATAGAAAAACTATCAAGCTCTTCTTTGCATACTGTGCCTATTATAAATCCATTAGCAATTGCTATAAATAGTATCTAGTGTAAATCCGTTGATACTCATTAGAACATTGACTCAACAATGAAATAATAAACTCAACCTTGAGACTTCTTACATAAAACTTAAATCATTAAAGCTAGTTCATGAATTGAGGTATCAATAACTATTTGTATTCATACACAATAAACATTAGTATATTTTATAAATTTCTATTTTTATATTGTGTGAATGTTTATAGTCTCTTCCTCTATGCTAGGTATTTCTTGTTTCCTAAATGCATCTTTAAATAACATGACTTAAATCACTAAAGCTAGTTCATGGATTGAGGTATCAATAACTATTTGTATTCATACACAATAAACATTGGTATGTCTTATGAATTTTTACTTTTGTATTGTGTGAATGTTTATAGTCTCTTCCTCTATGTTAGGTATTTCTTGCTTCCTAAATGCATCTTTAAATAACATGAACTACTCTAATTATTTATAATTCAATATTGAGTAAATATTAAAGAATGGAGTCTTCTATTTATTCTATGTTTTGGACTTTTTGGTGGTTTTTGGTCAGAATCTAGTAATTGATTTTTGGTAAAATCCAAAATTGGAAGTCATTTTTTATATCATTAGCCACTATTTTTCCCTCATCCATGATTTTAGGACCTCATGTGCCCTCTCCTCTGATTTTAGCCATCCACCATTAGTGACATTCAGTTAATTGGGCTACAATCACTTAATTGGGTCACATTTCCTAGAATTCATTACTTTAGGCTAATAGTGAGCTCTATGGCTAGATTTAGTCAACTAAACCTCCTATATTCACACCTATATCAATAGTTATAATCAATTAACTCCCTCATGAGCCATCTAGGTCCAGTTACCTTGAGTTACACTCAATTAACTGAGCACATTGAGGAACTAGGACTAGTTCTCATGTTTATTGATGGTTTCTATGCTAATTTAAGCATGCCCAATGAGAGGATTCCAAACTCCTTCTTAGGCTAACCAATTTCTCGTTTGGAGATGTATTTACATTGTACACTTATCCATGATTTTATAAACAATATGGATTTTATTTAATTGAGTTTCTTCTTATATGCATTTTGCTCAATATTTTTTCACTAGTTTTGCTCCAAATATCACATATGGCACTCCGATTATGCAATTTCCACAACTAATATATGTGACTCTAGGATTTTTTTTTTAAATTTACAATGGGAATCTAAATAAAACAAACCAGAAAATATAACAAAAAAAGGTCCAAAACGTAGAATATTTAAACTACTCCTTAAAGAAGCTGTATAGTAATTGGATTAATGTGTACACCAATACCGCGTTCTAATTAAATATGAAATTTAAGTCCACGCCTAGAAGACCCTAAGTGAAAATAAATGAACCATTACTCATGGTTCTACCAAATTATAGAAGGTCCTAAGTGACAATAAATGAAGCAATACTACATTGTTCAACCACATTATAAAAGGCCATAAGTGAGATTGAATGATTCATTACTCATTGTTCTACCAAATTATAGAAAACCCTAAGTGACAATAAATGAATCATTACTCATGGTCTACCAAATTATTATTATGCATATCAAGGAGATCCTTAAAGCACTTCACTTGAAGACAAGTTTTGTAGGTTTTAGTAGAATGGTTGTTGAGTGATTAGAACAATACATTATGACTTGTGAATGTGTGTGTTTTTTTTATTTAATTTCTTATGAACATGTATTAATGGTGTTTTTTGGTCAAGGAAAATATTAAGGAAAAAATATTGAGTGCTTCTATGCATGCATATATGATATCCAATGTAAATTCATTGGCAATTGGCAATTGTGAAGCATGGTGCTTAGTGTAAATTTATTGGTGATTGCAACACATGGTGCCCAATGCAAATTCGTTGGCACTTATTATAATGCTTAACCGAGACATTGAGTAAAACATGCAATGGAATCAACACCAAGACCTTTTACATAAAATCTAAATCACTCAACCACTCGAGCTAGCTTACCAGACCGAGGTATTAATGATTATATGTATTCACACGCCACAAATTTTTCTATCTCTTGTGAATTTTCAATTTCTCCTTCCTTGGTAGGTATTAATTACTTCTATGTCTTTTGTATTTAAGTCTTGAATGAACCTTCCTAAAGGCACACAATGAAGCTTTAAAATTTCTAATCAAAATATTGTGGTATGACCACATGCCTACATCACGACAACGTAGTCTATCAATAATTTTAGGTGTATGCTAATTGGTAATTGATACATCCTAAACTCTATAGTTATATACATGGTACATTTAAAATTTGTAATAATACAACACTTCTACATATAACTAGCGCAATGAGGAGAATACTCTCAATTCATACTCAGTTAGGAAGACAATGATTTCACTGAATTTTCAATGTTTTTTTCTTCATATATGACTAATTTATGTTCTTTTAATTATCTTGCTAATATGTGAGTGTTTTACCAAAGCCGCATAATACATTAAAAAAAATCATATTTTTTCTCTTCAAAACAAACCTATATTAACACATTTAATAGCATGCATAAATATAAAATTTACTCAATAACATAGCCAAATAAAAAAAATGTAAATTATTTGGTATATAAAGACTATAACAAAGGAAGCTTTCTAATTTCCACATATTCCAACATACACAAATATTTATTAATATATTATTTTGTAATGAGCATGTTAAGTGTGCATCAATATAATTTTAATGAACCACCATCCATTGAATGCTTTACCTATTAAAATCACTGAATATAATTTTTTCCTTAAATTATTTGAATTAAAAATAGAATTTGCCTATTAAAATAATTGATTATAATTTTCTTCTTTAAATTATTTGAATTAAAAATATAATTTGATCTTTTAATTTAAAAATATAAGTTTTAAAAAGTGTCCTTATGTTGACGTATACCATATCTTAATGTTGTAACAAGTTTCATTGCAAACGTAACCAAAACCATTAGGGTTATTGGATAAGAGCTTTTAGTGTTTTATTTCTCACAATATGTATCAGCAAAGTCAATGTAAAGGATTTAAAAAAAAAATGCAATATGAAGATGGGACAAAATTACAAGCAAAAGTCTTTGAAGTATATTCATGCTATTTTGGTGAAATGTTCATTTTGATAAAATATTTACTTTAACGTTATTAAAATTATTTTTAGCCTCTTTCCTCGTCATTTGGCATCACAAGAATGAAATGAACACGGTGGTGAAAGGTTCATCCAAATAAAATATTAATTTTATGTTATTAAAATTAGTCTTAGCCTCTATCATCGTCATCTTGCATCACAAAAATGAAAAGAACAAGCAAATTGATAGAAACAACCAAGAAATTCTAGGTGGGTATTTACATTGCATTGCAATTCCAAGGAAGGATGGGAAGCCAAGGAAGGATGGGCAAAACATTTAGTAGAAATTATGATGTATTTTTATATTTTTATATTTTTTTAGAATTTTTTTTATAAATTGTGGAAGGATATGTTGATTTAGAAGTGCTTTACAATGATGTATTAATTTAGTGTTATGACTATTAATTATTGTTGGACAGGTGTTGTAATCTTTGTAAGTTCCCAAATGAAGGGAAGTTAAAAAGGGATGTTCAACCCCCTATCTAAGGGGAGACACGAGAGACCATCACCGTTGAAAGTAATTTTATAGGTTTATATATTTTTTCATTTGAGTTGTTTTAAGGACAAGGTTTTATGGCCTATTGTAAATTGTTTCCGGTCAAAGAATAAGGGTTGTAATCTATCCAAATTAATGGATTAGGGGTCACAGAATTAGGGTCGTAATCTATCCAAATTAATGGATTAGGGTTTTAGGTGTCTTAATATTGTAATGTAAAATAAATATATAATACAATGAGTTAGAGAGTGGAGAAACTTCAAAAATGCTAGTTTTCCTAGTTTTGGGTTTCCAAGGTAAATCTCTGCATAATGTGTGTGTGAGGCATTGCTAATTGTTGTGTTTTACATTCGATTTTGTATCATTTTTCTTTACACAGATTTATCAAAGTTCTTCAAACATGCATTGACATACTCTATGAATAAACAATCAATGGATACTAATTCAACCCTATTAATTCAACGTCACAGTAATTGAGATCCAGATTAAATGAATTCAATCGCATTAAACATAATAAAATAGATCACAATCTTAATAGGAAAAATGTTTTAAAAGATGTTAATAAAACTAGTGTAGCCTATGTTGCAAGGGAATGGTATTGAAATTACAAATTCAACCCAATCCCCAAGCTCATATGATGTTAAAGTAAGACTCATAAAGTCATACTGCTAACATCTTGAATTTTTACTTTTGTATCTTGTTTGATTTTTTTATGACCTTTTCCTCTATGTTAGGTATTTGTTACTTCTTATGTGTATATTTAAATAATATGAATGAAAAAAAAACATGAATCATTGGAATTATTGAGAGTTTAATGAAGAAATATTAAAGAGCTTATATGGTGAAGAAATATTAAAGAACTTATATGGTGATTTGATTAATCTCTAAACCAATATTATGTTTTAATTAAATATGAATTTAAGTTATGGCTAGAAAACCCTAATGACAATAAATGAACCATTACTCATGGTTCTAAAAAATTATAATCATGCATGTCAATGAATTCTTTAAAACATTTCACATAAAAACAAGTTTTGTAGGTTCAAGTAGAGTGGTTGTTAAGTGATGAGAACAATACATTATGACGAGTGAATGCATGTACTTTTTTATATTAATTTTTTATAAAGATCGTAAGTGAAAATAAATGAACCATTATTCATTTTCTACACAATTTCAATCATCTAGGTTAATAAGTTCCTTAAAGCATTTCACATAAGACAAGTTTTGTAGGTTTGAGTAGAGTGGCTGTTAAGTGGCGAGAACAACACATTATGACTTGTAAATGCATATATTATATTTTTTTTATATCCATTTTTTATGAGTAGGTATCAATGTTTTTTTTTCTCGAGAAAAATATTATGGGAAAATTATAAAGCACTTTCATGCATGTGCAAATGGTACCCAATGTAAATTTATTGGTGATTGTAAATCATGGCATCAAGTGTAAATTTATTAGTAATTGTAATGCATGGTACAAAGTGTAAATCTATTGGCATTCATTATGATGCTTGACCCAGTAGGGAACATTGAGTAAAACATGTAATGGAATCAACACTGAGACCTTCTACATAAAACTTGAATCTTTCAAACCACTCGAGCTAGTCCACTAGGCTGCGATATTAATGACTATATGTACTCACACACATAACAAATATTTCTATCTCCTATGAATTTTTCCTTCCTCTTCCTTGATGCTATGTAATAATTGTTTCTATGTATTTTGTAATTATGTCTTCAATGAACCATCCTCAAGGCACACAAGGAAGATCTACAAATTTTAATCAAAACATTGTGATATGTTTACATGCCTACATCGCGATGACTTAGTCTATCAATGAATTTAGGTGTACATTAATTGGCAATTACATCCTAAACTTTATAGTTATCTACATGGTACATTGAAAATTTGTAATAATACAACATTACTACATATAATTGAGTGCAATGAGGAAAATACCCTCAATTCATATTCATTTGGGAAGATGATTATTTCTTTGAATGACCAATATTTCTTCTTCTTATATGCCTTTAATTATCTTTCTAACATGTGAGTGAGGCTTTTACCCAAGCCACTTGATATTTTCCTCAAATGAAAGAAAAAAAAACACCCTAGTTTTCTTCTAGATGAACTTACACTAACATGCTTAATAACATGCCTAACTATAAAATTTGCTTAATGTTGGGCCCAGAAATGACCCCTTTTTGACCGCATTTACCTATCCCTTTTTGCCGTATCTTACTCCATTATATACACCAAATAGATGTTTTCCTTCACTTGATCCCTCAATTCATATAGGTATGGTTAATTATTGTCTTATCTTATTAATGCTTATGATTGTTGTAATCAGGGCTCTATATCTTGGATTATGCTAACATATGGTGATTTTATAAAGATAATTCAAGATGTAAAGGATACAGGTGTAGCAGGCTGAACGAGTCAAGAGAGAGATGAATATTCATTACTGAGATGATCACCGCCTATTCCATCTCTGCACAAAGGACGCAGTCAAAGGTTGCTATTCCATGCAAGCTGTACAAGGGTGGCTGCAACAGATTCAGATGCAACAGTGCGCCACTACTCAAGGGTAGCTGTAACCGATGGAGCATCTTCTAGATTGATCCTGTTATATCATTGCTAGATCGAGTAACAACCTTCCTATATTTTCTGCTTCTATCTTTCCCACAGCTATAACAACGTATTGTAATTGGGGCATCCTAAAGATCAGATATCTTCATGGCTGCCCGATATAAGTGCATAGAAGTTATGATTGTGAATGTATACACTTTGGGAACTATTCTGAGCCAAGGATTGGAAATTAATTGATTTTATTGTATAAGCTGTGATAGAGACTGTAGCTTCAGTTTTATTATTTAATACAAGGAGCAGGATTCTTCTGATCTCAATGTTTAAAGTGTGTTAATTTCCTGCGTCTCTGTTCGAAGGCTGGGCCCACCTTCCTACAGAGATTGTCGAGTTAATTAGGTATTTATTTCCTCTGCTATGTGGTGTGGATGTTAAAGTAGATTCATTCTTTTCTAACAACTGCAATAGTAATGATTTATTATGTGTGCCTTCAATTGATCATTAATTGCATTCCCTGTGAGCTGCAGTAGAGTGGTGTGACAGTCGACTGTGTAGACTAATTTCCTTTATGCAGATTTTCTTGAGTTTTGTTAATTAAGTCCATTAGTAGTTATAATCGTTGAAGCTCAATTTCTGCATTTCTGAATTCTAGATCAAGTTGGATTGAGATATTTATAATGGATCTTCGGATGGCTTGGTAATTTAGGATTTAACTTTCTGCACAAGTAAATTTAGATGTTTATTTTCTGAATCTCTTATTTCTAGATTAATGATTGTAAGAAGGTATTTGTGATTTTGCATTCTTAAGAAGGTAAATTAGATTAAGTTGATATTGGGATGAGTTGGGATGAATAGGAAGGTAGGATAATTCATTTATAGTATCAACTACTTAGTGTTTAAGCATATACAGTGCACATTATCTTTGAAATAAAAGACTTCCTTGGGTTGACAATTTATATTGAACACTCTGTATGTTGGCTTTAATTAACTTGCATATAGGGTGCCCAACATTTTGGTGTCATTGTCGGGAAAAGATAATTATTAGACACCATAGTAGTTGTATCCAGTAGTAATATCTATTCATTTTTCTTTAGTTTTTAAGTTTGCATGTTTTGGGTTGCATGAATACGAGAAGGGTACAACATGATATTCCTATAAATCCCAGAACCCCACAGAATACTAACATTGCAGGTGGTCGAGGCCATGGACGAAATCCATCATTGGGAAGAAGGACATTCATTGACGATTTGGTTGATAGGACCAATTCTTCTATCAAAGCTCGCCATCAGGAATCACCTATCACAAGGAGCCCGATTACCCCTGGAGTGGCATCATCAGTTTCCATAGTGGAGAACACAGGAGAAGCTGCAACACCCTCGGGTATCCCTGCAGAGGAAGACAAAGTTAGTATTGCGGGATCAACTGACCGAGATTTGATATATCACATTAATGGGAAGGTTGTGACAGAAGAGGAGTGGACACAGTTCCATAAACAATTTAACGATCAGTGGAAGCACGAAGAGGATAAAGCAGAAGAAGGCATGAACAACAGACGTGATCCAGAAGATCACGAAGAAGCAATGGGTGAAAATCAACATCATGAGGGTAACACCCCACCTGAAGGGACGGTTGCTACACTCCAGTTCCCAATTCAACATCCAGAGAGGATAGCCCCCATGAAAAATATATTGCCATCAGTGTTGGCTCGTTTTTATGGAAAACCAGTAAAGGATCCAGATGAATTTCTTTTTTAATTTGACATCCTCTTTTGCAACTATGATTACACCACCAATGAACAGAAGCTGAAACTTTTTCCTGCTACTCTGAAGGACAATGTGTTACGTTGGTTCATGAGCCTAGGTGGGGGAACTGTCACCACCTGAGACTAGATGAAACAGGTTTTTTTAGAGAAATATCAAGAGTATTGCAATACCAAAGATAAGAGAGAAGAACTATTTAAAATGGTACAAAGGGATGATGAAAGCCTGAAAGATTTTGTTGAAAGGATTTTATACAATGTGTAGAGAGCTAGACAGACTAATATTGGGTTAGATGTGCTCAAAATAATCCTACTTTATGGGATTAGGGATGACTTCCTAGACATGTTGAACCTATTAGGAAAGGGGGATATCTCAAAGGAGTCCTTTGAAAAGATTGTTGAACTATGCAAAACGTATTCCAAGGGATCTTCCAGGAACAACAAACAGAACAAATAGGATAAATTAGAATGAGATGTCTTCGACATAACATAGAAGTCATCTAATGGAGGAGCTACCTGGGCAGAAATAGGCAATCTCTTTGAAAATTTCATGACAGAAATGATGAGCTCCATCTCCTTGGAAATAGATGTCATGAGAGAAAAGCAGAAACAAGTAGTAGAAGGTCTCACACTTGGTATATTCTACCCTAAATGTAGGAAGAACCATCCACTGAAGGAGTGCCTGCTCGATAAAGTAGAAGTGTGTCAGCTTTGTGAGCTGAACAATGACACAAAAGAATTCCCTTCACTACCTCAAGCGAAGGAAGTTCTGTAGGCATCAACTCTAGATGTGAAACTAGCCTACTTTATTGCATAGAAAAAGCCCTGGCAGCGTCGAAATCAAGGTATGAATATAGACTTATTTCCATTTTTGAATAACATGAATAATTGGAATAATATGCATCACATGAATACACAATTCCCTTCATCTTATTCCAACCATCAATGGTATCCTTCTCAACCTCCGATACAAAATTTCAACTCCTGGAACTCTTGGACACAGCCACCAAACCAACAGAATTCTTGGTCTCCTGGATGGATGAACTTCCATCTAGGGAACCAGTTTCCCCATAACCAACCTCCTCAATAGTTTCCACATCAAATGTTTCCTCATCAATCGTACCCTCCTCAACAATATCCTCATCCTTATCAGCAGTATCAGTAGTCACAACTGCAACTCCAGAATAATGTTGTCCCCATTGTGCCTATACGACCGCAGTTCCATGCTCAACCTAACCCCAACCCAAACAATAAAGCAGTCCATCAATTTGAGACTGCCAACATGCTCGCTTACTCCATTACTCCAGTTCCCTATAACGACATCCGCTTACGATCAGGGAGGGTAGTGGAGCCTTTGGTCATTGAGGATGTTCCATCCTCTGTGCCTGAAGAAAGGATGAACCAATAGTATTTATCCAATATAGCAATCCCCATTATTGAGGATGCAGAAAATCCTACCAAGATACCGACTGAAACACAAGAAGAAACATCTATCGACACACAACCGACATAATTGGTTAGGGAACCACCATACCCTGAAAGATTAATACTACTGAAGGCAGTGGGGCAACCTCAATTTAACCTCTTAGGAGAGTTAAAAAAGCTCTATGTCAAAATTCCACTCCTTCAGGCCCTTCACGATGTGCCTATCTATGCCAGAACTGTTCGGGATCTGTGTAAAAGGAAACCAGGAAGAAAACCCAAGGATCCTCCCACTGTTCATGTCATAGGGAAATTATCTGAATTAATAATGGGAAAACCCCTCTTGGCCAAATATGACGATCCTGGGAATCCCACTGTCACTGTGCATATTAGGAGCATGCAGATACCCAACATATTNAATAATTAATGTCATGACCATTGAAACTGTAAGGAAACTTGGGCTCACTAATCTCAGGCCAACTCCTACCGTTTTTGAACTTGCAGATAGATCCACTATTAAACTCGAAGGAATCTTGGACGACCTCGTTATCTCAGTTTATTTGTGGGAATATCCTGCTGACTTCTTGGTTTTACAACCCAAGTTGTAGCTAGGAGGACACCCACTAATCCTGGGAAGGCCCTGGTTAGCTACAGCTGATGCTTGCATTAGCTGTCAGTATGGGTCTATGGCCATATCAGATGGAACTGAGATAAATAACCTCACTCTCTATCCTCCAGCTTGGCCGAGTCTAGAAGCTAAAACTCCATTATGGATGGAGCTAAAGGAAGAGGAGGGCATTCATCCATTATTAATGATAGGGAAGGCCTTAACTTTTAAAGATGAAATTGAAGACGATGCTATTAATAATTTCATCAGTGAACCCACTTCTATCAATAAACAAATTTATTAGATCCTGAATGCTGCTCTAGGTGAAGAAGAACAAGAAAATCTCACAGAGGAGACATCAGTCAATGATACTCACATAGTTCCAGTGTTGAAAAATTTGAAAAGTGTTCTTGTCGATATAGAGTCTGGAAAAACACTGAATATCAATCCTAGTCTTGCTTTGGATGAACAAGAATGCCTAATCACTCTCTTAAAAAAACATAAGGGGGCATTTTCCTGGGAGTACACAGACATGAAGGGAATCCCTTCTAATCTGTGCACCCACCACATTTATATCAAAAATGACTCCTGGCCTGTGTGCTAGCCTCAACGAAGAATGAACCCCAATCTTAAGGACATAGTGAAGGAAGAAATTCAAAAACTCTTGGAAGTAGGATTTATATATCCCATCTTAGACAGCGAGTGGGTGTCTCCACTTGTGATAGTACCCAAGAAAAATGGTAAATAGAGAGTCTGTGCGGACTATAGAGAGCTAAACAAGGCAACACATAAAGATCACTTTCCCCTGCCTTTCATCAATCAGGTACTTGACACCTTATATGGAAGAATTTTTTCTCCTTCCTAGATTGGTTTAATGGGTACAATCAAATCCATATTGCTCCTAAAGACCAAGATAAAACTACCTTCACTTGTCCCTGGGGAACTTTTGCATACAAGGTGCTTCCCTTTGGCTAATGCAATGCACCAGCCACATTTCAGAGAGTTGTGATTGGCATCTTTTCAGAATTGGTTAATGATAGTATGGAAATTTTCATGGATGATTTTACTCCTTATGGAAAGTACTTTGAAGAAGCATTGAAAAATTTGGAAAAGGTTTTAACACGCTGCGAGCAGACCCAACTATCTTTGAGCACTGAAAAGTGCCATATGATGATGAGTGAAGGGGTAGTGCTGGGGCATTTTATCTCTGCTGATGGCATCCAGGCAGATCCCTCTAAAATCAAGGTAATTAAAAATATACCCACTTCTGGAACTCAGAAAGAGGTACGTAGTTTCTTAGGGCATGCTGGTTATTACAGAAGATTTATAGAAAACTTTTCTGAACTTGCCTCTCCTTTGTTTTCTTTGTTAATGAAGGATGTGCAATTTATTTGGAATGAGGCATGTCAGATAGTGTTTGTTAAACTTAAGGAGAAGTTGTCTACAAATCCCATCCTAAGGGGGCCCAATTGGGCCCTTCCTTTTCACATTTCTTCAGATGCCTCTAACACTGCCATTGGAGCAATTTTTGGACAACAGGATGGTCAATCACCTTATGCAGTCTATTACATTAGCAAAAACTTAGCCCTTTCTGAACTTAATTATACTGTTATCGAGAAGGATTTTTTAGCCATTGTTTACTCCATTAACAAATTTATACACTACATCATTGGATATCCCACCTTTGTGCACACCGACCACTCAACCATCAAGTATCTAATGAATAAACCTGTTACAAATGTTTGGGTAACTAGATGGCTATTATTATTACAGGAATTTGATATCACTATTATAGACAGACCTGGAAAAGAAAACGTTGTTGCTGATTTCTTATCTCATTTTACTAACAGTGATGATAATCTGCCTCTTGAGGACTCTTTTCCATATGAACACTTATTTGCAGTTTCAGCTTATTCCCCTTGGTATGCATATGTCGCTAACTAATTGGCTGCAGGGAAGCTTCCGACACATTTGTCAAAAAGAGAGGAGGAAAATCATTCAACAAAGTGCCATGTATTGTTGGATAGGTGGTCATCTCTTCTACACAGGCCTTGATCTTGAGATCAGAAGATGTGTAAGAGAAGATGAAATCTTCCATATTCTGAAGGCCTGCCATGACGAGCCATGTGGGGGACATTTTACAGATAGGAGGAAAGGTCATAAGGTGCTGAGAATCGGCTACTATTGGTCGACACTTTTCAGGGATGCAAAAAAATATGTCCAGTCTTGTGACAGTTGTCAAAGGATGGGCCAACTTAACAGATTGGATCAAATGCCTCTTCAACCACAGTTGGTGGTTGAACCTTTTGACAGATGGGCCTTATATTTTGTTGGCCCTATCAACCCTCATTCCAGGCAAAAAGCCTACATCTTGGTTTGTACTAACTACATGATGAAATGGGTAGAAGTTGTGGCTTTGGTGAAAGCTAATGACCAGGCTGTAATCAATTTACTGTATGGTGAAATTTTTACCTATTTTGGAGTACCCAAGGAAGTGGTTACAGATGGAGGACCTCAGTTTGTGTCACATAAATTTGAAGCTTTACTACAGAAGTACCATATTCAGCACCTGATAGCTTCACTATACCATCCCCAGGCCAATGGCTAGGTGTAAAGAACTAACAAAGTTATTGAATCTATCCTTACCAAAACAGTCAGGAGCCATTGTAGAAATTGGGCTGAAAGACTTCCAGAAGCATTGTGGGCATATCATACTACTTGGTGCAATACTACAGGTTTCTCTCCTTATGACTTGGTGTATGGAAAAAGTGTTGTCTTCCCCATTGAATTTGAAATCAAGACCTTGAAGACAACTATGGAGGTAACCTTAGATGTGACTGAAGCATAAAGGAGAAGATTGAATCAATTGAATGAACTTGATGAAAAATGTTTAGCTGTTGTGGATCAGACAGTATTAATTCAACAATAGAGATCCAATTGGCATGATCGATTCATCAAAAAGAAAGTCTCCTGCGAAGGAGACTAGGCATTATTATATGATTCAAGATTCAAAGGGGACTTCAAGGGTAAGTTACACACAAGATGGTTGGGCCCATACCTTGTAGATAGAGTATTTGATAATGGTACAGTCCGCCTGGTTACCATTGATGAGAATCATGCACCATTATTTGCTAATGGTCACAGGCTGCGACTGTACCATAAGCCCATTTTGAAGGACGCATTCACTTCAAAGATTGCAGTTGATCCGAAATACCAGTGAGAACAAGGGAAGGAATCTTTCTTTGCCCTTGTCAATCTTTAGACAATCGCTGTGATTCCTACATAAATTTTTGTACATAAATAAATTGATATTTTTATTATTATTATTATTTTTCCTTTGCGCCTGATCCATTTGTTTAAGAATATCTGTAGGGATGTACCTGAGGAGCAATGGTCATGACTGGGCCTAACGGTCAGGGGCGTCCTTTTGTAACTTCTTGCTTCAAAAGAAAACTCCTTAAAAAAAATAAACAATAAACAGTTAGTCGCAACTACGATTCCTATAAGAATTGCCTATTTTTCTATTTGTTTGCAGCTACAACACCGAAAAAAAAATTGCCCTTTTTCCCATTCCATGCAGCTGCAACACCATAAAACTTTGCCTATTTTTTCGTCTACCTGCAGCTACAACACTATAAAATAACACCCTTTTCCCCGTTCTGCGCAGCTGCAACACCGTAAAACCTTGCCTATTTTTCCATTTATCTGCAGTTGCAACACCATAACCTAATTCCTTTTTCTGTCCCACGTAGCTGTGATTCATTTAAATTTTGCCCATTTTTACCTTTTCCGGTGGTTGTGACTCCATTTGAGTTTTGTCCATTTTTACCTTTTTCGACGGCTGCAACTCCACCAAACTGGCTGATTTTTCTATGGTTCACGACTGCGAATCT
Source organism: Pseudotsuga menziesii (assembly GCA_001517045.1). Taxonomy (NCBI): domain Eukaryota; kingdom Viridiplantae; phylum Streptophyta; class Pinopsida; order Pinales; family Pinaceae; genus Pseudotsuga; species Pseudotsuga menziesii. Next base: position 802,291 of record LPNX010649094.1, read on the forward strand.
GCCAAACTGGTTGATTTTTCTATGGCTCGCAGCTACGAGTCCCCCAATATTGGAAGAACTCTTTATAATTTTGGTTCGCAACTCCTCTAGATCTGGCCAGAATTCCCACTGTTGGAAATTCCAACTTACTTCACAACATTCATTATGTTTCTGGCAGGATTGACAAGATGGTTTTGGTCTTCCGGGAGAAAATATCATGATAGCGCGCCTGCAATAATGTTCAAATTTAAATGGCTGCACTTCACATGCTTTATTATCCTCAAGGGTCACAGTTCATAGCATATTTATGAAGGTATGGTTCTGATTATCTACTTGATTAAGTGTTAACTAGATATGCCAGAATTAATCATGCCTTCCTTTTTGCGCCCATTATTACACCTGCATACCGTTAACTGTCCACTCATACGACTTAATGGCCATTTAAGCTTATCCTATAACAACCACCTTTCCTAATTTGGGATAAGTTTTCCCAACATTTCCATGCTCTTAACATTCCAAATTTACCCAACTACAGTCTCAGTTGTTCACGCATACTCTGTTCTTTAACCTCCATTGTCGAGACCTGCAATCTATTGGGTTGATAAAGAATTTAGAAGGAAAACAAACATGGGTATCCCAGCTTGGCACGAACCTCCAAATATGCGAGAACTGAGAAGAAATGCTGAAGTTTTTGCTATTTTTGAAGCTGCGTGCTGGACTGAATTCTTCCAACGTCTGAATGTGTTCCATCGAGAGACAGCTCTACAATTTGCTTTAAATATTATAGAAACCCACTTAGAGGTTAGGGGGTTACATATAGAAGTCTTTGAAGCAATAGTGGCTGAAGTCACCAGCCTTCCTTAGGTGAGAAGAGCCTGGTTTGGTTGAAGAACTCCCAATGCTGTGGCAGTACAAGATTTTCTAATAGAGGGGGAATAAATTTGTTAGTCAAGGCGAGGGGGATAGCGTTATAATCACTGCCTCGGCCATGGGATCAAGTAGTAGTCTTCCTCAAAACGTATATCACCTGTGAAGGTAGGTATCAGGCTGTTTATTATTCTAAACTTCCTCTACTGTCTCATCTACGCCATATGGCCTTACTGAATATTCCATTTTATCTATTTAAAGACCTACACCATATGGCGGGGTTTGTCAGAACAACCAAGCATCCAAACTCCTCCCTTACCCACCATGGGCTAATCAAATTAATAATATTAAGGGCCTTAGCTCAAAGGAACCAAACTTGGGAGCAATTCACAAGTCAAACTCAAATAAAACAGGAACCCGCCCTTTTGCCTAGTGTTCCAATAGTGGCAGAAGTAGAAGTACCTGTACTCTTGGGGGCTATTCAAATCCAAGAGGAGCATACAAATGTATAGTTGGGGGGAGATGAGGAGTGATAAGAGGATCGGAGTCCCTCCAATTTAGTTGGGGGGGAGATGAGACTGGATTGGATGATCAGTTAGATGACCAAGCAGAGGAATTGGAGGAAAATGCAAGAGAAAACCATGTGGAAGATTCGATAGCTAAAGCCGAGGATGTTAGAGCCACAATAACAGAAGAGAATGCAAATGTATTGACCATTGAATCTTCCCCTGAATGGGGGGGAACTCTGATTGAAGAAGAAAAGGAGGACGCTGAAATAGAAGACATCCCTTCCACATCAACCGCAAATCTAGAGATTCCCGCATCATGAAAGAAAAGAAGGAGGTCAAAAGAGGAGGTGCAGGCATCAATACCGATAAGAAGAAAAAGAAATAGGTCAGTTATAGCAGCTGAAGCAACACGAGAAAGATGGAAAACCCTAGAAGCACAGCTTGAATTCCCCATTCCAAGACCCAAAGAAAATGATGCCCCATAGGAGTTGGCTACAGAGGAACCTCAAATTGAGGGACTTTTGCACGAAAATGGTCTACAGAAAGAAGAAGTACATACACTTTGGAAAGAACTAGAAAACTGGAAGGAAGCATGCAGGAAGCAAGTAGAAAGGAAGTTACACACACTAGTTGAAGTTGTAGACCGATTAGAAGGATCACCTCCTGCTGAGGATGGTGAGGAGGAAGAGAGAGTGGTCTACCCTGTGTGTGGGGAAATATTTAACGAGTCAGGCTACAAAGTCATAGTTCATGCCTTTGTGACACAACAACCTGTACCAGTAGCTATGGAAGAACAAGGACAAGAAGCACCTAAGGTGGAAGTGAGGGATGCAGAAGAAATGGAAATATAAATGATCCCTGGTACAGAAAAGGGAGAAAATGAACAATTAAAGGCACAACCAGCAGAAGAAACAGAAGTGATCCTGGGAAAATCTAATTGGAAGGACAGTGAAGCTCCCCAAGGGAAACCTCAGCAAATGGAAGGAGTAGATAAATAGGGTACTGATACATAAGAACCAACACCCCCAAACATTCTTGTTGAAGTTTCCACCCAAATTGGGGCAGATGAACCAGAGACTGAAAACATTCCTGATTTTAACGAAGAAGTCTATGTTGTGACTCCTGAACCATATCAAGGAAAATAATTAATAGAGATGGAACCTCAGCAGTAGGATAATGATGAAGTTGACCAAGGTGTTGTCACACAAGAACTAACCTCCCTAGAAATTTCTGCTGAGATTCTCATGCAGCAAGAAGAAATCAATCTCGAGGTGGACATAATCCTTGATTTGGATCTAGGAGAGGATGAACAAATTCAATCACAGTCCTCAGGGGAAACCGAAATTCTTGAAGAACAAATCCATATTGCAAGGGACATGGAAGTAACTCAAGAACAACCCCAGCAGCATGAAGAAATAGAAGGGCAAGGCTCTAATACACAAGAACCAGTAGCCTTGCATCTCCCTGTCAAAGCTGCAGCTGACAATCAGGCAGATGCAGAGATTGAAATTTAGGAAGAGGTTGCCACACAAGAACCAACATCGTCACAATTGGATGATGAGGTTGTTGTAGGAGAACTACAAGGAGAGGATGCTGTTACACAAGAACCAACATCCCCAGAAGTTGTTTCAGAGGCACCTATACCAGTTGAGGTTACTGTAGGAGAACTCCAAGGAGAGGATGTTGTTACACAAGAAACAACATCCCCAGAAGTTGTTTCAAAGGCACCTATAGTTGAAGTTGCTGTAGGAGAAATTCAAAGAGGGGATGCTGTTACACAAGAACCAGCATCCCCATAATTTATTGCAGGAATACCCATACAGGCAGTGCAGAATGTTCAAGCTAAAGCATCAGGTGGCCAGGTATGGACTCAACTTTCATTTTTTTTTGTCAATCTAGATTCTGATAATGAATATCATGCTGAAGATGAAGGGATCCAGAGGATGACCCAAGAACTCTCACTCCTAAGAATAGAAGTGAGGAAGTGGAAGACTCAGGTGGAGAGGTATCAAGAAGGAACGGTTCCCCTTGCTGAACATAGGAAGACCATCAGGGAATTGAAGGAAAGATGGGCAGAAGAACTAATGTTCTAGAAATTTCGCTGGGAAGAGATACAGAAAGAGATGAAGGAGCTGGAAAAGTTCAAATCCATGCAGGTGGAAAAAGAACAACTGTACACTCTCTCCCAGGAACTGATAGGTACCAAAGCACCATATTCCTCTTACCTTGTGTTTTTATTTGAAAAGTTCATTTGTTTTAAACTGAAGACTGTAAAAGAAGGGAGACCTTATGAAATAACAACCTCAGCTAAATTCTTGGAAACATTTCTAGAAAGTGATTTTGTTGAGTAGAACTTTCTTTGTGGGCTTTATTTACATGAGCTGGCTTGTCCCTTGGACCGCCATTCGAATCCTACACCTTTCTTAGGTGATGCTCAGCTAAGGGATTTTTCCTCCTTTGTTAGCAATCATGTTCATTGGGAAAGATCCTTCCAAAATTTTTCTCATAATGAGTCCCACTCTAACCTTTGGGTTCGAAGTGAACCTCAAACCCCTCGTCTTCTCCTTGCTCATCGACAGCGTAGAATCGCATGTTCCATCCAAGCATAGAAGATGATGGAACTTCAAGAAAAGGTCATATCTACCTGTGTCAGCCATATTTCCAAGCATCAACAATTGGCTTTGGAAGGTAGCCAACATAGATGGCAGGATGCCTCTTCAACCTTGAGAAATAGAGATCCCTACTGTTACAGGAATTTTAAACATGCACTTTCTAGGGTTGAGGGATATGTGGGATGCATCAAGGAATGTGGAGTTAAATGGCTGGGACTCAAATTCAAATTCCCTCTCATCTGGTGGCCAACAAAATCATATAGGGAAGAATTCTCATTAACAAAGGCAGAAGAGAAGAAGTGTTGGAGATATTGGGTTGTCTATAATGGATTTTTGGAAAAATAGGGAACACTGAACTCCCATATAACTTTTCCTCTCTCCATGAACGAAGTACAATGACAGATTTAGATTCAGACTAATGGAGTTTGTTGCATAGGGACATGCAACATGACAATTGGGGGGAGATGTTGGGCCCAAAAATGACCCCTTTTTGACCACATTTACCTATCCCTTTTTGCCTTATATTACTCCATTATATACACCAAACATATGTTTTCCTTCACTTGATCCCTCAATTCATACAGGTGTGGTTAATTATTGTCTTATCTTATTAATACTTATGATTGTTGTAATCAGGGCTCTATATCTTAGATTATGCTAACATATGGTGATTTTATAAAGATAATTCGAGATGTAAAGGATACAGGTGTAGTAGGTTGAACGAGTCAAGAGAGAGATGAATATTCATTACTGATATGATAGCCACCTATTCGATCTCTGCACAAAGGATGCAGTCAAAGGTTACTATTCCACGCAAGTTGTACAAGGGTGGCTGCAAGAGGCTTGGCCGCAACAGATTCGGATGCAACAGTGCGCCGTTGCTCAAGGGTAGCTACAACCGACAGAGCATCTTCTAAATTGATCCTGTTATATCATTGTTGGCTTGAGTAACATCCTTCCTATATTTTCTGCTTCTATCTCACCCACAACTGTAACAACGTATCATAATTGGGGCAGCCTGAAGATCAGAGATCTTCATGGTTTCCCGATATTAGTGGGTAGAAGTTATGATTGTGAATGTATAAATATTAGGAACTATTCCGAGCTAGGGGTTGGAAATTAATTGATTTTATTGTATAAGCCGTGACAGAGACTGTAGCTTCAGTTTTATTATTTAATACAAGGAGCAGGATTCTTCTGATCTCGGCGTTTAATGTGTGTTAATTTCAGGCGTCTTTGTTCGAAGGTTGGGCCCTCCTTCCTACAGAGATTGCTGAGTTAATTATGTATTTATTTCCTCTGTTGTGTGGTGTGGATGTTACAGTAGATTCATTCTTTTCTAACAGCTGCAACAGAAATTATTTATTGTGTGTGCCTTCAATTGATCAGTAATTGCATTCCCTGTGAGCTGTAGCAGAGTGGTGTGACAGTCGACTGTGTAGACTAAATTCCTTTATGCAGATTGTGTGTTAGCTGTAACATCCGATATCATCCTTAGTTTCTTTCAATTGATGTCTTTCTTGAGTTTTGTTAATTAAGTCCATTTTGTAGTTATAATTGTTGAAGCTCAATTTCTGCATTTATGAATTCTAGATCAAGTTGGATTGAGATAGTTATAATGGATCCCGTAGGACCTCAACTTTAGTGCATTAAAAGTTTGTTGTAAAAGAATGCGTTCAACAAGTTAATTAATGGACAGTATTAGCAGAAATTAAATGCTCAGAACAGGAATGAAAAACCACAACAATGATAGACAGATACAAGGAAGAAAACACAGAAACAGAGTCACAACAGAAGTTGATAACGGAGTTCACCCCCTCCACTGGGCTACGTCTCTGGGTCCCTCTCCAATGGGTACCGATCCAATTAATCTCTTTAAAATGGTACAAAAATGGTTCTGGAATCAACTTCAGCAACTGTAAACAGAATGCTGTACAAAGTCTTTAAGATCTCTCTTCTGAAAATTACAATTAGCCTTCGAAAGACAAAGAAAGCTAAATTATAACAGAGAATGTCGACTAAAAAGAAACAACATCTGCGCAACTCACAGCAACTCCCAAAGCTTCTCGTACATAGAGAAAATGAAGCTCAGTACAATCTGAATCTCCCTTCAGCAAGCGTCCTCTGAAATGTGGCCAGAGTCGCTATTTAAGCATTTAGTCAGAGGACAAGTAATGGGTTCCCTTCCTCCGCTATAGCTGTTATCTTCTTTATTATCGTTACAACCATATGCTAAACTGAATCATGCCATCCCGCCAAGTCACGACCCAAGCGTTGTGTTACCACGACGTTCCAGATATCCGAAACGTTTCAACCACTCTACGCACATGTGCCGACTCACCACACATTGTTATGACTTGCAACCGGGATATGCCACATAACATAACCGTTTGGTGTCGCCATCAACTTCATAGCATCAAAATGTCGTGGCATATAAGGACTTTTCCATATACCCGATCCACTGTCGTAGCATATGAGGACTTCTCTGAACCATGCGATGTTCAACTTGACGGTGCTACCACTGCGTGGCTCCTGTGCAACTGCGTGGCTCCTGCGTAACTGCGTGGCTCCTGCGCAACTGCGCTCAACTGCGCTGACTGCGCGGCTGTGCCACAAATTTAGCATATAGATTAATAGCTATTGTACCATATTGGATCAGTGTTACTTGAAGATGAATAATCCACCGGATCATTCCTCCCCATTGGAGAACCTTTGGACCACAAAAAGCCTGAATTACTCGGCAAGTAAGTGAGGGTACAACTCCCTCACTTTTCCAATCTCCATCCATCTTGCTTTGCTAGGATGCATGCCTTTAAGCCCCACTCGAAGGTACTCAGCATTCCCCCTTCGTGAAGTCCTTACATTTCTATCAAGAATAACATCATCCTGCAACTCTTCATATATTCAGGTGCCAAATCATCAACTGAAGGAATCTGTATGCTAGTTTCCTCATCCATGATCATAGGAGGCTCATATAGTTTAAGATTCTTGACATTGATAACTGAATAAATTTGCATGTATGGAGGTAAATTCAAGCGAAAAGCATTAGTATTGATCTTTGCCAAGATCTCAAAAGGACCATACTTGATAGGCTTAAGCTTTTTACCTTCACCTTTCATTCTTTCTTTGGTGATATGTAACCAAACTCTGTCACCAACCTGAAATTGATGATCAACTTGATGCTTGTCATGCCTGGCCTTGTACTTTGCCTAGCTCTTCTCCAACTATTCTTGAACTTCCTGCTACACTGCTTGGATTCTTTGAATGAACTTTAAAGCTTTATCTGCATCATGATGTCCATCCACTGCATCTTTGCCAAAAGAGAAATCCATCGGTGTTTTTGGCAGATAACCAAAACAAGTTTCAAAAGGAGATCTTTTCATGGAAGAATGAATTGCATGATTGTAAGCATGCTGCATATACTGCAACTGCTCATCCCAAAGTTTAGGATGTTTACTACAATATCCTCTAAGCAGCTGAACCACTGTCCGGTTCACTACCTCTGTTTGTCCATCGATCTGTGGATGAAAAGTTGTACTTTTCTTAAGTTTGGTATCCATAAGTTCCCATAAAGTTGACCAGAATTTTCCCAAGAACTGGGAATCCCGATCGGATACAATGGACATGGGTAACCCAAAATGTACCCAAATATTTTGAAAGAACAAGTGAGCTGTTTGTTCAGCAGTGATATTCTTGTTACATGGCATTAAGATACACATTTTGCTGAATCTATCCACAACAACATATAGATAATCATGCTCTTTTCTAGACATAGGTAGTCCCCCTACAAAGTCCATAGAAATACTTTCCCAAGGACGAGAAGAAACTGGAAGAGGAGTGTACAAACCCAATTTCCTATTGCTAGGCTTACTTGTTGCACACATAACACAACCTCTTATATATTTAGCTATAGTTTCTTGCATCTGAGGCCAATAGAAGTGATTCTGCAATACAGACAATGTTTTACTTACTCCAAAATGTCATGCAATCAATGAACTATGTGCTTCTCGAACCACATGCACTCTCTCTTTCTCTGGAATACAAAGTTTACCAAGATGATACAAGATTTGATTATGCACATAATAGTTCTCTTCCTGTTTACCATGCATAAGTGATGCATATACTTTCTTAAAATCTTTATCTTCTGCATATTGTTCAATATAACTTTCATGTGTTAATGAACTGTTTTGAAGAATGATTGAAGCATTCATAGGTGGCCTTGATAACATGTCTGCTACTTTATTATGAATTCCCTTTTTGTACTTAATTACGAGATAAAACTGTTGTAAGAATCCCATCCATCTTAAATGCCTACTTTGTTGTATTTTAGTTTGAGATTGTAAATATTGAAGTGGCTGGTGATCAGTATGTATGACTGTTTATTTTCCCATGATATAATGTTTCCACTTCTTCACGCTCTGTACTAAAGCATACAATTCTTTGTCATAGGTCGGATAGTTACTTACCGCAGTAGAGAATGTTTCTGAATGGTAACAGACTAGCTTCCTCCCTTGCATCAAAACTGCTCCCATGGCAAACCCACTAGCATCGGTTTCGATCTCAAATGGTTGCTGCAAATCTGGCAATGTTAGAACTGGTGCGGTGCTAATCTTTTCCTTTAAAGTGTCGAAGGCTCTCTGATGCTTGCCTCCCCACTGGAAAATTTCTTTAATGCTTGTCACCACATGTAATGGAGCAGCAATGGAAGAAAATCCAAAAATGAATTTCCTCCAATACTGAACCGCACCCATAAAACTTCTGATTTCAATAACAATGTTAGGCCATGGCTAGTTTACAATGACAGCAACCTTGGATGGGTCCACTTGCAGGTGGCCTCCACCAATAATATGGCCTAGATATACTAAAGAAGTTTTAGCAAATTCACATTTAGACATTTTTACATAAAGCTTTTCCTTTCTCAGTACATCTAAAATTTTCTTCACATGTACAACATGCTCTTCCCAAGTTTTGCTAAACACAAGGATATCATCCAAGTATATAATTACAAAATCATCAATGAATGAACGAAAGACATCATTCATGACCCGCATGAAAGTAGCAGGTGAGTTACAAAGCCCAAAAGGCATCACAAGCCATTCATACAAACCCTGTTTCGTTTTAAAAGCTGTTTTCCAAGCATCATTCTCAGCAACACGGATTTGATGATAACCACTACGTAGATCCAATTTTGTAAAGTAAGTTGCATGTTTCAATTGATCAAGCAAATAATCAATGCGAGGAAGAGGATACCTGTTTTTAATGGTGATTTTGTTAAGGGCCCTATAGTCAATACACATCCTCCACGACCTATCCTTCTTTGGAACCAAGACTATAGGAGAGTCGCAAGGAGAAGTACTGGGCCGGATGACCCCCTTCTCAATCAACTCCTGAACCTGCTTCTTGATCTCCTCATTCTGCATTACAGACATCCGGTACATGGCTATGTTCGGGAGTGGCACATCCTGCTGCAAATGTATCTCATGCCGAATCTCTCTCTTCGGTGGTAACCCCTTCAGATCTTGAAACAAATCATCATACTCAGAAATGATGTCAATCAGTTCAGATTTATGCTTAGGGTAACATTCTTCAAAATATTTAGAGACTTCCTCATTTTTCATCTTAACCATCATCAACACAAAATTCTCACTAGCATTTAGCAACCTCTTCATTTGTCCTGCAGAGACTATTGCTAGATTGGTTTTTATCTTATGTGCTCGTACAATATATTCCATACCTTCTTTAACAAGATGATACTTATTCTGATCTCTATAAAAGACTGATTTTTGGTCACACAAATATGGACTCCCAAGTACAATTCCACAAATGTCAAGTGGTACTACATCCAATTCTACCTCATCCCTAAACTTTTCAGTAATTGCAAATTTTAATACACATTTCCTTGTAACTTGCAATCGTGTATCATTAGTAACCCAACCTAGAGGATAGGGCTTTTCATGAGGCACAGTAACTAAATGCAATTTTTTAACCACTTCTTCTGATATCAGATTTACTTGTGAACCACTATCAAACAATGTATCAATCTTTGTGTGATTTGCAATGACACGAACATGAAACAGTGCACTTCTATCTTTATCATTTTTCTTAGAAGTAGATGGCAGACTTGTACTTGCACTAGAACTGGATTGTGCATCAATGGGAAGTGAGATACTTTTATCCTTACCTTGGATTCCGACAGCTGTAACCTTTGTTTCATCACCTGAGTCGGATCCTAAGTCCTGAATAACTGCTGCAGTATCTTTTGCTTTGCCGTTATCTTTGTTTCCTCGATACTTCTTTGGCCTTAACTCTGGATGAATTTTCCAACACTTAGAGACATCATGTCCCTTCTGACAATGTGAACACGTAGGCTTTTCACCCTCTTTCTTAACAGTAGCCATCTTTTTTTCCCCTGATATTTACCTCTCGATTTGCTGTCAAAGGATTTCTTCACAAAAGTATCATTAGCATGCTTACCCCTAGCTTCTAAATGTGTAGCTTGAACACATACATCATCCAAAGTACTGGGGTTAAACATCAACAAGGTATGTCGCAGGTAAGAATGCATACCACCAATGTACTTAAGAAGAGTCTCCTGTGTGTCTAATGCAACATTCAATGCAATATCCCTCTTCCTAAATTCATGAGTATATTCTTGAATGCTTTGTCCTTTAGCTTGTTTAAAAGTTTGCTAGCTCATTATTAATTGCTGCATATGACCTAAAAGATAAAATTGCTTCCTTAATACTTCAATGAATTCATTCCAAACTGAAATAATTTTACCATTCTTTCGAAGATCTTGCTAAATCTTGCTCTCCCACCAAGTAAGAGCCATTCCACTCATTCTCAAAGTGGCCAACTGAATCCTAGAAGGGTCATTAGTAATGCCCTGCACCCTACAATATACTTCAAGGTGCTTGATCCAATTGTCTAACTTTTCATCATCTAAATCTCCATTATAAATTGGCAATTCAAATTTTACATCCAATTTGAAATAAGGCATATTAGCATTATTCGAATGAGAAGTATGAGAAGAAGGGAAAGTTTGATTAGTTTCAGGAGGATCACCATCACCTCCTACTCCTTTATCCTTTTCTTCCTTCTTCACTTCGGCATCTTTGGATGAAGATACCTCTTCTTTCTTCTTCCTTTCTGCTCACTCATCGAGTAGAATTTCCATCATGGCTTTCATACTCATAAAAGCCTCCAGAAACTCAGTTTCTGACATAACAGGTTTTTCCCGTTCAGTATGTCCTTCTTCTTCCCCTCTGGGAGAAGACATGGTTCTTGAGAATGTTCTTCTTGAGCCAACCTCAGGGTCTCCTTCAACTAATTCTCCTTCACCACGCTTTAACCTGAACCTAGTAAGCATTCACAACTTGCACAAACAGTCAACCAGCTCTGATACCATAATATGATCCGCAGGAACTCAACTTTAGTGCATTAAAAGTTTGTTGTAAAAGAATGCGTTCAACAGGTTAATTAATGGACAGTATTAGTAGAAATTAAATGCTCAGAACAGGAATGAAAAACCACAACAATGATAGACAGATACAAGGAAGAAAACACAGAAACATAGTCACAACAGAAGTTGATAACGGAGTTCACCCCCTCTACTGGGCTACGTCTTCGGGTCCCTCTCCAATGGGTACCGATCCAATTAATCTCTTTAAAATGGTACAAAAATGGTTCTGGAATCAACTTCAGCAACTGTAAACATAATGCTGTACAAAGTCTTTAAGACCTCTCTTCTGAAAATTACAATTAGCCTTCGAAAGACAAAGAAAGCTAAATTATAATAGAGAATGTCGACTAAAAAGAAACAGCATCTGCGCAACTCACAGCAACTCCCAAAGCTTCTCATACACAGAGAAAATGAAGCTCAGTACAATCTGAATCTCCCTTCAGCAAGCGTCCTCTGAAATGTGGCCAGAGTCGCTATTTAAGCGTTCAATTGGAGGACAAGTAATGGGTTCCCTTCCTCTGCTATAGATGTTATCTTCTTTATTATCGTTACAACCATATGCTAAACTGAATCATGCCATCCCGCCAAGTCACGGCCCAAGCGTTATGTTACCACGATGTTCCAGATATCCAAAACGTTGCAACCACTCTACACACATGTGCCGACTTACCACACGTTGTTATGACTTGCAACCCGGCTATGCCATGTAACATAACCGTTTGGTGTCGCCACCAACTTCACAGCATCAAAATGTCGTGGCATATAAGGACTTTGCCATATACCCGATCCGCTATTGCAGCATATAAGGACTTCTTCGAACCATGCGATGTTCAACTTGATGGTGCTACCACTGTGCGGCTCCTGCGCAACTGCGCTCAACTGCGCTGCGCAGTCCATGCGCTGACTGCGTGGTTGTGCCACAAATTTAGCATATAGATTAATAGCTATTGTACCATATTGGATCAGTGTTACTTGAAGATGAATAATCCACCGGATCATTCAGATGGCCTGGTAATTTAGGATTTAACTTTCTGCAAAATTAAATCGAGATGTTTATTTTCTTAATCTCTTATTTCTAGATTAAGGATTGTAAGAAGGTATTTGTGATTTTGCATTCTTAAGAAGGTAAATTAGATTAAGTTGATCTTGGAACGAGTTGGGCTGAATAGGAAGGTAGGATAATTTATTTACAGTATCAACTACTTAGTGTTTAAGCATAAACAATGCACATTATCTTTGAAATAAAAGACTTCCCTGAGTTGACAATTTATATTGAACACTTTGTATGTTTGCTTTAATTAACTTGCATATAGGGTGCCCAACACTTAATTACATGGTTAAGTAAATATTTGACATACATAGAGGGAACTTTCTAGTTTCCACAATTTCTCACATATATATATATACACATCCAAATCAGCTTTTAGTTGAACAATACTTATCCAAAAATCTTTTACATAAACTAAGAATTCCACATTTCTTTAAAAATTATTTAAACGAGAGAATCACCCATAGAATTCTCTTCCCTTCTAATGCCACATAAGATTAATTTTCTTAATTATTTGAAATAAAGATAACTTAAACTTTTAACTTGGTGTTTATGATTTTATATGAAGTTTCTTATTCTCAATTTTTTTCATTACATAAAAGATATTTGAGATTATTAAGAGAATAATTCAATCTTTCATCCATGTTTTGTTTTCTTAGTATAAATAATGGTAAAAAGGTTTTATGTTGATTAACTTTTACTTGTATAATACAACTTATAATCATAATTTATTTTACATTGGACGAAAACATGATTTCCAAGGTGTTTTCTTAGTATTTAAAGTAATGATAATACAATGATTTTTTTAATATATATTACAATTTTTAATTACAATATGTTTTTCATTGGATGGAAATATAATCTCCAAATGATTGGGTCCTAGATGTACCAGATGACTATGAGACCAAATATTTGCTTTGTTGTGAACACATTGAGCATGTTTCTGATGAATTCGAGACATGTTCACCTAATTGCTGCAAAGCATATTTTGAGGTACGTGAAGGGTACAGTTGATTATGGGCTCAAGTATGAGGCGAATTATAAGATTAACCTAGTAGGTTATGTGGATTCGGATTGGGCAGGAAGATCCATTGATAGGAAGAGCGTTTCAGGGTGATGCTTCAGTATGGGATTAGGTGTGATCTCTTGGTTTAGCAGGAAGCAGTCATGTGTGGCACTGAGTACAACTGAAGCAGATTATGTCACAGCTTGCTCGGCTAGTTGTGAGGTAGTGTGGCTGAGGATGCTACTATCTGATTTCTTTGATCTCCAATTGGATACTTCTTGTATATATTGTGACAACCAGAGTTTTGTGAAGTTGTTGGAGAACTCGGTGTTCCATGACAATTTGAAGCATATCGAGATCAAATATCACTATATCAGGGATATGGTGCAGAGCGGAGCAGTGAAGCTCCACTATGTTGTGATGAATGTTATATTTTTATCAATTTAGACAATATTATTTAGGATCTTTAACTGAGAGAATAACAAGCACAACAATCAAACAAAAGAGACACTTAGACACAAATATTTTCCTTGGGGGAACCATAAAGGAGAAACCCTGCAACTTCCTCAGAGATAGAATCAACACCAAAAGTAAAACCCAAAAACAGTAAGATGATCTCCCGACAACAGTAGTCTTTCTCTCTCTTGTCCCAACTTCTTCTTTCTCTCTTGGTTATGTGCTACAACTGAGTGTGAGTGAATGTGTGTTAAATAGAGAGGATCACTCTCTATTTATACTAATTCCCAACTTGACAATAACTCACTAGGTCTGACTTCTCAAGGAGAGTCTAATAACCCTAGGGCCCCAAAACTTTGGGGACTTTAACCCTTGAACAATAGGGAGGGATACCCTTATGACTTTACATGACTTGTTTACATTATTGAATCTCTCGATCAGAACATCGAGGTATGACATGACTCAATTATATTACAGATAATTCTCTGAATAAACATTGGGGTACAATACATAAGATATACAAGTGAATACATTCTAAAGTTACAAATACATCAACACTCCCTATTAACTAGGAAGGTGTTCTCTCGACACAATTTATCAGCACAAGTATACTTCTCTGTATCATCTGGATCATCATCAAGTCATGTTCATCACTAGATCTGGATCATCACTGGATCTGCATCATCACTGGAGCTGGATCTAGATCATCACTGGATCTATATCATCACTGAGTCTAGATCATCATTGGTGCTATCTCAATTCTACTCGTCACAGGAAGTTCTATAGTGCCATCCCTTTTTCATGCTGGTTGTAGGCCTAGCCTCCATGTAGGTATTCATCTTCTTCAACACTTAAATCTGACCCAACCTGAAAGGCCCGCCCAACACTTACATCTGACCATGAGAGGAACACATCCACCATCATGTCAGAAAGGCACGCCTAGCACTCACATATGACCATGGGAGGAACACATCCACCACCATGTCAGAAAGGCCCAGCACTCACATCTAATGGCATGATAGGACACACCATTTATCATACAAGGAAAGGCTCAGCACTTACATCTACTAGCATAGCAGGACACACCATCTACTATCCAAAGAAAGGAACAACACTTACATCTTCCATTCTCAAAGAATGGCTCTCATCTCTAGGCTGAGTGTCAGTACCATACTGAATCAAATTCCTGGTAACTGAATAGGTGCCTCCATTATCCCAGAGAATGAATTCTCAGCACTAAGCTAAGCTTCAGTCCGAGACTGAATCAATTTTCTAGTAACTGACCAGGTGCCTCCATTCTCCCAGAGAATGGCTTCTCAGTACTAAGCTGAGCTTTAGTCCCGGACTGAATCAAATTTCCTAGTAACTAGCTAGGTTCCTCCATTCTCCTAGAGAATGGCTTCTCAGCACTAAGCTGAGCTTCAGTCCCAGACTGAATCAATTTCCTAGTAATTGACCAGGTGCTTCCATTCTCCTAGATAATGGATTCTCAGCACTAAGCTAAGCTTCAGTCCCATACTGAATCAATTTCCTGGTAACTGAGTAGGTGCCTCCATTATCCAAAATAATGGATTCTCAGCACTAAGCTGAGCTTCAGTCCTGAACTGAATCAAATTTCCTGGTAATTGACCAGGTGCCTCCATTCTCCCAGAGAATGTCTTCTCAATACTAAGCTGATCTTCAGTCCCAGACTGAATCAATTTCCTGGTAACTGACAAGGTGCCTCCATTCTCCCAGAGAATGGATTCTTAGCACTAAGTTGAGCTTTAGTACCAGATTGAATCAATTTCTTGGTAATTGACTAGGTGCCTCCATTCTCCTAGAGAATGGATTCTCAACACTAAGATGAGCTTCAATCCCAAACTAAATCATTTTCTCGGTAACTGACCAGGTGCCTCCATTCTCCTAGAGAATGGCCTTCAGTACTTATATTTACTAGCATGATAGGACACACCGTCTATCATCTGAGAAAAGGGATTTGCACTTATATCTGACCATGGGAGGCCCAGCCCGCCACCATGTCAGAAAGGCTCATGGACTCATTACTTCCTTTTGGAGGGAACCTCTATCTAGAGAACACCAAGCTTCTCTCTAAAGTACTCAAAATTCACTCTAGCTAATGGTTTGGTCAACACATTAGCTATCTGCTCGTCCGTTGCAACATACTGGAGCTTCACTTCTCCTCTCTGCACCATATCCCTGATATAGTGATATTTGATCTCGATATGCTTCAACTTGTCACAGAACACCGGGTTCTCTGACAACTTCACACAACTCAGGTTTTCACAATATATACAAGTAGAATCCAACTGAAGATCAAATAAATTAGATAGTAGATTCCTTAGTCACACTACCTCACCACTAGCTGAACAAGCTGCGACATGCTCTGCTTCAGTTGTACTCAGTGCCACTGTCACATGCCCCAATTTTGCAAAAATAATATTATCATATTTGATTCTATTTCAAGACAATATGTTAAATTTTATGCTAAGTTGTAATTGATGACTCAGCAAAGTCAAGGATGTTAAATGTAATTCTGAATATTTTAATTACAAATAAATAAAAGTGGAGACAACAGCTTGGGAGATCTGTTAAAAGAGTGTTTAATGGTCAAGTTGGTGGAGGAGACTGGGTGGAGAGAAAATAGACAAGTGGCAGCATCCTCAAACACTTCCAATTGTTGTAGGTGGAAACCTCCCTACAATTGGGGTCATGATCCCCCAAGAAAGTGGGATCAGAGCAGGTGGCTCAATTAATGACAACTGACCCAAAAGACCTAGGAAATCTTGATAAAAATGCCCATTGAAGAGAGCTGAGGTTGCTCATTCCAAGAAGAGGATCATTCAGGTGAATGTACTTCAAAGGATTTCAATGGCAAGGGAATTTGTGGAAGGTGTTTGAGGGGTTAAATGCAGAAAGTGATATGGTGCAGCTTTTCAGCTGAAGGATCTTACTGTTGAGTGTAGAGTGATTACTGAGTCATTGGACGAGTATTTTGTTTGCTTGCTCCACCAGTTCTTAGCCAAGGAGACTAGGAACAGGCTCGGGGGTCCTGAGGAGACGCTGTTTGAGCGCTCTCCAGGAGTTGGTAGGAAGGAACGGCCTCCCAATGCTGTTGTTGTCCAGCTTAATCAGGTTCTACAGTATTTTAATTACATTGTGTTAAATGTTTAAATGTGAGCCAGACTGGTTATTGAATGTTAAATGTTTAGTTATGAATTGATAGTGTTAGTAATCTTTTAGTTTATTGAAAAACTGATTCTGAAATTGATGAAAAATAATCCTAACCTATGTTTTTCCATATTTGGAGTGGACCAGACCGTACTCCAGCACAGGAAGTGTATTTAAATAGATTATCGATATGTTAGAAACCTGAAATGAACTGATGTATTATGCAGTAATCTATTTCTGTATGTAGTTGTTATCAGAGAAGAACAATATCCTGTTAGTTAAGTTTATTGTTTAACCAGATTGTTGTTGTAAGAATGATAGAAAAGAAATATCCAAATACTTTACAGATAGCAGGTTATTATATTAACAGGTTATTCAAGTAAATAAGTTATTACTTTTACGCAGTACTTTATTTTGTAAATTATACTATTAACCTATAACAGAGGCAGAAGAAATAACTTAGATAAGCACTTATTTTATTCTGCGAAGGAAAGAATAAAGTCAGATATACATAGTTTATTTTACTGTTCATAATAATTAACTATATCTACAAATGTTCATACTTCAAGTAGGGTAATACTAGCATAATTATTTTCTATAAACAAATTAAATATAGCAATGTAGAACATTGTAACAAAGAATAATAATAAACCTATCTATATTTTTTTATTGCGCCGAGAGGCGCTCTACAGCCCAGTATGGGGGAGATCTTGTCACGTGATGTCACGTCATGTAACGTTACTAACATGTCGGCAAAAAAAATAGTGAAAGTGAATATTATGGGGGAGATCTTGTCACGTGATGTAACGTTACTAACATGTCGGCAAAAAATAATAGTGAAAGTGAATATTATGGAAGAGATCTTGTAACGTGATGTAACTTTACTAACATGTAGGCAAAAAATAATAATGAAAGTGAATATTATGGGAGAGATCTTGTAACGTGATGTAATGATCTCCTTATTTACAGTGCCAGCCCAGTATTTATGAATGAAGCCATGTGAATTGCCACCCAAAGAATTGCCACTTCAAAGAATTGAATCCAGGTGAAGCCAACAGCCAAGCTTTATAGCCAATAAATTTCTTGGAGAGAACATGCAACCTGTATGGAGAAAGAACTTCGGTAGTGTATGGATCTGTTCGATTTACGGAGCGCTGCCGCAGGCTTCCTTCAGTGATTCGATCTCTAAATATCAAAACAGGAGAAGTTGTAAGTTGTAAACGGTTCTATGGCTTAAAAACGATCATCCCAAGCAAAGCTGACTTTCTCTGCCATCGCAACGCTCCTCGAACATCCTTCTTCTGCAAAACAAATGCACAAACATAAATATATATTGAGAGCAGAGCTATATCCACAGACTACAGTATGCCTTGAAACACAGTACAAGACATGAAGAAACGTATTGAACTATAGATCCTGGAAGTTAGAGCAATGACCATTATACAAGAGAAAAGTGGGTTCTTTGGCAAAAGAGCATCGGCCATCATTTTCTTGCAGCAAGAGATTTTTGTTATGGGTTCTTCAAATTCGAATACTACATTTATGCAGGCAGACATGGGCGAGACGTAGAGAGACTGGCTGATGGGCTGTACTAGCTGCCCTTCCCCTT
>LPNX010649103.1:0-54711 GCA_001517045.1 Pseudotsuga menziesii
ATTATTGATAAAATCGCCTTCAAATTTTCCTATATATCGGAGAGATTCGCCCAATTTTTATACATATAAATCTAGGGGGGGTTCTTAAAATCATCTCTGATGAGGATCCTCGCAACATCAACATTCCAGAGACAGAGGGGACTCGCGATGTTGTTGGGCCGAAGCTAGAGACTCCAGCCATCATGGAGCCTATCAAGATTAAACAGATCAATATTGGCACAGACACAGAACCAAAGTTTGCCTCTATTGGAGACTATTGGAACGATGAAACAGTCGGACAGATTGCAGACTTGCTACACGACTATCAGGACCTATTTCCCACCAAGTTCACAGAGATGAAGGGAATAGTCGGAGACCTAGGAGTAATGAGAATACCATTGAAGGAGGATGCTATACCAGTTAAGCAGCGTCCTTATAGATTAAATCCGCACTATAAATAAAAGGTTAAGGATGGGATCGATAAGATGCTAGTGGCAGGCATCATCGAGCCAGTGGAAGAAAGCGAATGGGTTAGTCCCATGGTCGTGCAAGAGAAGAAAACCAAAGGAGACATCAGGATCTATGTCGACTTGTGTAAACTCAATGATGCATCACTTCATGATCCATTTCTGACACCTTTCACTGATGAAGTATTAGACAATGTGGGAGGACAGGAGGTCTACTCCTTCACTAATGGATTTTCAGGCTATCACCAGATCAGAATCCACCCAGAAGATCGACATAAGACCACTTTTGCAACAGAATGGGGCTCATTCCAGTATACGGCAAGGCTTGATGGTAGATCCCGCAAAGATTGCCATCATTGTAAATCTTCCAGCACCCAACTCAGTCAAACAATTGAGGACAGTACTTGGTCATACCGGGTACTATGCAAAGATTACAGCACCGATGGAAAAACTGTTAAAGAAAGATGTAAAATTTCTATGGAATGAGGAATGTCAACAGAGTCTAGACACAAATAAAGAGAAGATGGTTACAGCACCCATTTTCGTATTTCCAGACTGGACTAAGCCATTTCATGTACATGTGGATGCATCTGGCATCGCACTAGGGATTGTTTTAACGCAACCAGGAGAAGGAGGTATCGATCATCCTATCGCATACTCCAGCAGAAAGCTATCGACAGTAGAAAAGAACTACACCATGACAGAAAGAGAAGGCTTAGCTATGGTGTACGCGCTACAGAAGTTCAGGCACTACCTGTTGGGTGCCTCGTTTAATATGTTTACTGACCATTCCGCATTGAAGTATCTGGTCAATAAGCCAGTGTTAGGAGGAAGAATCTGTAGATGGTTACTCCTCTTTTAGGAGTATGATTTTGAAATCATTGTGAAACCAGGAAGATTGAACACTGGACCTGATCATCTGTCGCGAATAGACTCAGGAGAAGAGCCAAGTAATCTAGAGGACAATTTGCCCGATGCGCAGTTGTTTTCTATTCAGATCGTAGATGAGTACTATGCTGATATCATTCACTTTCTCACTACAGGAGGGGCACCTGATGATTTTACCAAGCATCAAAAGAGGCAGTTGGTTGTTAAAGCAGCAAACTTCACCCTGATCGCAGTGACAATTATACAAGTTAGGTCCAGATGAATTCCTGCGCAGATGTGTGATGTCGCATGAAAAAGAGGCCATTATCAGAGAAGCACATTTCGGTACCGCAGGAGGTCATTTCGCAAGAAAGCCGACTGTGCAGAAAATCCTGACAGTGGGATTATGGTGGCCTACGTTACATAAGGATACTAAGGAATTTTGCAGATGCTGTGATATCTGCCAGAGGGTAGGAAAACCTTCACAATGAGATGAAATGCCGCTGCGACCGCAGGTTACGCTGCGCGCATTTGACAAGTGGGATATAGACTTTGTGGGTCCTATCAACCCACTAGGAAAACGAACTGGTGTGAGATATATTATCACTGGTACAGAATACCTCACCAGATGGGTGGAGGAAAAAGCAGTAAGAAATTGTGATGCTGCTACAGCTGCACAGTTCCTCTTTGAGAACATTATCAGTAGATTCAGATGCCCAGTAATTTTGATGAGCGATCAAGGCACCCATTTCTTGAACCACACTATTGAGGCCTTGACAGAAGAATTCTAGATACAGCACCATAAGAGCACCCCTTACCACCCACAAGCTAATGGTACAGTGGAGGCCTTTAACAAGATTTTAGAAAATTCTCTTACTAAGATCTGCAACAGCCAAAGGAATGATTGGGACCTCAGAGTTAACATTGTATTATGGGCGTATAGGAATACATGCAAGAAACTTACAGGACACACACCTTTCAGCTTGGTGTATGGACAGGAGGCTGTTATGCCTATGGAGTATATTCTTCCCAGTTTAAGAATTGCTCAGATCACCGGGATGGCTGATACAAACATGGTGCAGGAAAGGCTAGCACAGCTGCTTGCCTTAGAGGAAGATAGGTTCATTGCAGGATTCCATCAGAAAGTGCAAAAGGCACGAGAGAAAGCTTGGCATGACAGGCATTTCAAGAACAAGATTTTTCAGATAGGAGACCTCGTCCTCCTCTATGACAGTAAGTTTGTGAAGTTTCCAGGGAAGTTCAACACGCATTGGTTGGGGCCATGCCAGATTCAGCAAGTTACAGACGGAGGAGCCGTTCAACTTAGCAAATTGAATGGGGAGTTTCTTCCCACTTTCATTAATGGCAGTAGGATTAAGCTTTACAGTACTAGTCACTTCATACCCTAGCCTTAGCTCAGACAGCTTATGAGGGTGCAGATGTCCAGTGTAGTTGAAAGGAGGCATCGCACCGAGAATTAGTCTACATCGGCAGGTATTCTAAGTATAAGGAATCGCATAAGGACGGTTCATTTTGCACAAGTCGAAAAAAAAAGAGCGTAAGTTGTTTGAGCAGGTGATGCGGTGTTTCATCGCAGCAACGCGATGTTTCTCCATGCCACGTATCCAGTTTTGAAAAATGACAAAGGGCCAGTCAAGTCGCCCTCTGACAGGAAGTTAATGAAGAAATGACCCGTATACCTTACCGTAGATTTGGCAGCAGCATAATCAATTTTTCTAGATTTAGTAAATCTTCCACGAGACCAGCGCCTGCACACACACTTCGAGGAAAATTGATTGGATTTCAGCATTTAATGAGGATCGGGCTGACGGTTGTGGTCTCGTCCAGGCATTAATACAACCAACGGGTTCATTCTAGATGACCGTTGCGTCCAGGATTATAGCCTTCACCATAAAAGCAGAGATCATTCATTCAGGACGGTTACTTTTGCAAGAGCCAAGAGCTATAGAGTGCATTGTTAAGTTTCCCCTGTGCAGAGATAATTTTGTTAACAGAGTGCTGTGATTTCCCCATTTTGCAACCATTTCCTGCCCAGAGTATAACACCGAGTGGGTTCTATCAGAGGAGGAACCCATAGAAGCAATTTTGGAAAGATTCGAACGTGGTGGCCTTACATCTGCTATGACGACGCCACCCAAGGTTGTGAAATTAGGAACATCACAGGTCAAACAGACGCCAAGGATGAGAAGTCAAGCGCAGGATGTATAAGATGTCATCAAAGTCTCTGCTAAAGAGAGAAAGAACGTTGAGTCGATCACTGAAGATAAGAAAGCAGGGCAGCGAAATGATGAGAAGAAATCTCCCGTCAAGAAAAAATTAAAAGTGAGAAAAAGAAGGCAATAGGAGAAGGAAGATGACCTATCTCATCAACTAAGAGAAGAACAAGAGGTTCCAAAGGTCAAGAATGAAAATATGCGGAACCCAAGCAGCATGAATACCTAGAGCAAGTGTCTAAAAAGAAAAGTGAAAGGGAAAACAAACCAAACAAGTAGAACTTCAAGATGCAGACAAAGGCTTGTTCTCGGAATGAAATTCCTGGTTTGTATACCTTTCGCATAAGTAGGCTCTAGACTGAATGAAATGTTTGAGAAGGCTGGAAGATACATATTTTCCTTGTGATAAAAGTTCTAACCCAGATAAAGAGTAAAGGATATCTGTGGAAGACTTCTCAAAACCTGAAGATCCTTAAAAGGTCTCACAAGCGACGAGAGTGAGACCATGAATGAGGGAAGGAAAGATAAGAGAGCCCAACGAACTAAGTTATAGAAACTATAAAGAGCATGTTGCAACTATGGAGAACGAAGTCGCAGGACTTCGGGACAAATTTCAAAAGACTTCGCAGGAAGCCAAGGAGAAGCTATAGTAGGAGAAGCCCGCTGGTAATGGCTTGAGGACGAGCCACAAGTAAGTGTTAGGGGACTGTTGGAGTAGAGTCCCGCAGCTACAGGAAAAGCTACCATTTTTGGTGGAAATACAGTTTTGGTGAAGATGAAGAGATAAGGTAAAGATACGATGCCATAGCATGTTTCTAGCTGCAGAGCAGATCTGGAAACTATGAATACTAGGGCAGCGAAGTCAAAGAAGACGACAGTACCTGAGCGACCGAGAGAAGAGAGCTCACCCACTGCATTGAAGGCAGCGGCGGAAGACAGGAGGGCTCAGCTACCCTCATAAAGGAAAAGGAGCAACGAGGCCAAGGTATTGAAGACGAAGGACAGACGGGAAGCGGTGCACAGTACCCATGGTCAGCGCCAGGAAGCATGGAAGACTGCAGAGAGCAGTGGTGTGATGGAAAGCGGCTACCCCAAGTACAAATGTGCCAACTGTCACTAGTTAGGGTTTTTGGGTAACTGTTGGGAGAGGCCCACAGTGTTGTAAAGGCAAGACCTTCGGGCCGCCTATAAAGGGATGTATTTTGTATTGTAAAAGGGTTGGTTGGTTGGTTGGTTGGTTGGGTAGTTAGACAAGCAGCCATTAGACAGTATATTATAGAAGCTAAGCTCTGGTTCTGTTATCAGTAGTAGTTATCTTACTGTAACCAGTAGCTAGCTCACCGAGCATGTATGTAACAATCCGCAGGGATTGACATAGAGAGAGAGAGAGAGAGAATATTGTAAGAAGGAAATATAGAGATAGAAAAGAGATCTAAGAGAGAAGGGCTCCAGGCTGTGTGCGGAGTTACCCAGAATATCTTGAGCTGCATATGCGGTGCAGCAGAACTGTGTACTCTCTCAAGATATAATAAAACACAGTTCTGTGGACGTAGCTTCTACCCTGGAAGTGAACCACGTAAAATCATATTGTTATGTGATTGATTCATGTGATTGTATTTACTTTCTGTATCTGTCACTCATTACATGAACTTTGCTTACAGTTTAATGTATGTATGTGTTATTCAGTTCATAGCATTATAGAGGGATAAATGCAGGTCGAAGCCTTTAAGTATCCTACATAAGAGTTTGTCTATGTTTCACTTAAGACAATTAAAAATCGCAATGTAAAGCAATCTTGTATGTTGATTCCTGTAAGTTGAACACAAGTAAATCTAGGTACGCTGAGCCGTAGCGGTCAGATATCATAGGGAGGCAATATCACACCATCAGAGGAGCTGTGGGGCGCGGTACCGCAGGGTAAGGATCAAGCGTGGGAGAGAGTTACGTGTTGCCCAGGACACAGCGATGCGATAAGGGCTAGAGTCATCGCGAGTAAGAGGAACTGCGCATCGCAGAGAGAGGTGTCATGGGTTGAGAAGAGCTGCGAGACACACACAGGATGCCACAGAACCTGGTCGAAGACACTTGAGTCTTTGGCCAACCCATTAGAATCACTTCGGGTGAGACTTCAGGCCGCTTTGCGGTCTGTTGCCGAATGGTCCAGTGAGCTAGGGGTGTTGTTGGTACATTACAGTAAACCCGGGTCTGCCCATAGCGACCAACAGAGTGGTCCCCTCATGTATTACATCACTGTGAGAGGTGTTATATTTAATTGGGAAGAGATAATCTCAGACAGCTTGGAAGAAGTAGTGTTGACTGCATAGAGAGGATTTTTCAAATGAAAATAAAAAAATTTCATGACTTCATAACTACTGGATGCATTTTGTGCGTTCAATTCGTTTCCATGTATGGGAGTACATTGGAAACCCAAGGATAGTACTAATAATGTATGTTGTCAAGTTTTGTGGGCCCAAAAACACATCAACAATTACTTTCAAGTATGTGAACATTTTATTCGGCCTTTGTATACAGTTGTTCATGGAACCCCAAAAAAGTGCATGTCGGATAATGCCATCACCATGGTGATGCAACTAGGAGATTGGTTCCTCACTAAAGATTGAACTTATTTGTGCCTATATGGGGCATCGAAGCCACCTAGAATCATGCCCAAGTATGTTATGGATTATGTAGTGTTGAGATAAATCGCTTGGAAAGCATTTGTAAATGGTATAGGGTATGCACTAAATAAGAATAAGAAAGTGTTGTGGCCACCCCTAACAGGTTGTAGTTTGAGATTACAGGTTTATAAAGGTGAAGGAGGTACTTGAACTAACTCGTGATTTAAAGAGATCATTTTGGACAAGAACAGTTCAAGAAAAACGATCGCAAGGGTATGGTGCAAAACCATTGCATTGTCGTCACATATAGTTGGTCTTACACACATGAGCAAGATCCAGAGGTGGAAATATATAGACGATTACTTACGTTGGAATACCTGGCCAATAATATGGCTAAAAGGAAAGGTGCCAAAGGAGCTTCTTTGAGCAAAGAAGCCACATAAGAGATGGTTCATGGGGAAAGGTTTGGGGAGAAAAAACTGAATCCAATTTGGGGGGAATGAAAACATGAACAAAGGAGAACACAAGTCCAAAGTCGAAAAACTATAGCAACAAAATAAAGACAACATGGAATCTAGTGCAAGAGTTTTTCAAGGTGCAAAAGAAGCTTCTTCTAGCGAAGAAGACAAAAAATAAATTACTCACGGAGAATGGCATAGGGAGAAACATAAGAGTCTATATGGGGGGGAATGAAATAATAAAAGGAGAGAACAAGAGGCCAAAATCTAGAAAACCCAGGAACAAAAAAAATCCAACGAGGAAACCAAAGTAGAAAATCTTTGGAAAGGTGCCAAAGAGGCTTCTTCTAGCAAATAAGCCACGGAAGAAATGGCTCACGAAGAAATACATGGGGAGAAATGGACGAGTCCAGAAGGGGGGAATTGACATAATAAATAGATTACAACATGATTCTAGAGTCCAAGAACAACAAAAAGTCGAAGAGGAAACCAGTGCAAAATCTTTGGCCAATAAGGAGCGAGAGGAAAATGCCAAGCAAGAGGGAACACAAGAGGGTGAGTTACAAGACATCGATATTGAATTTCTAACCTCTAGTTATGAGATTCTAGTAACTAGTGGACAATTTCCTCTAAGAGAGATCAAAATTAAAATATATACCCCATTGATAAAAATATCAGTAGCTAGGTTGATTTCTTATGAGTTCAATCCAAAAACGAAACAAATTGTGCGAAAAAAAAGAACAAGTTGAAGATTAAATCACGTCCTGATATTGTCAATGTCTAAGTAGAAATTGTAGCTAAGAATACCGACAAGGCTCCTAGAGAAATGACGTCGGTCAATGTGGTCGCTGCAATGGCCATGTAAGATAATGTAATTAAATTGTTGCAGGATATAAAGAGGGACAAGAAATTATTATCTTGTTAATGGAATATCACCTCCTAGAATCTAGGAAGTCAATCGTAGAATTGGGCCACAAAATTGGTGCATTGCAAGTATAGAAAATAAGCATGCAAAATGACAAAGACACCATGCAAAGGAAACTTCATGAGCTAGAAGCATAGAAAGCATGCTTGGAAGTCCCAAATAGAGCATCTACAACATGAGAGGGGCACTTCGACCATAGAAGTAGAATCTTTCGGGGAAGAAAGACATGACATGTCAGGGTTTCACAAATACTCCATTGAACTATAAGAGGAATATTTATGTGCTCAGGAGAAAGTTACTAATATATTTTCGAGCTCCATATAACAACAATTAAGCTTCGAGACATAGATTCCAAAGTACAAGACAATACTAATAAGATAAAGGGTATCAAAAACAAAATGGAGGTTATAGAAGCTTGGTAGAAAGTGAACACAGTCAGTCTAGACAATACGTCCAAGAAATATGAGATGAACTATAGATCAATAATGCCACCATGGAAAATTGCCTAAAGGTGGGGAAAATTTTGCATAAGGACATCACTACATTACTCGAAAAATGCCAAGTTATTTATGCCTCGATCGAGAAAGTGTTCAGGATATGTGCATTGCCACCCTTAGGGACCCTTAAGAAGCTTATATCCAAGGAACAACTACTGATTGAAATCAGAACCATTAAGGCTAAACATATGGAAGCAATGAGGGATATGACCCATGTCACACCCTCAAATCCTTTCGTGACCATGTAGGAACACCCACCAAGAAGGCTCGGCTCATGACCACTCTCCATAGCATAATCACTAAGGGGATGAGCACATTGTCAATGTAAATGATTAATCATGAGGTATCTATGAGACTACTTAAGCCAAGCCACTTTAATTTTATTGATCAAGAGTGTGATGTATGGGAACAATACATGAAGTCCCAAGGAAATCCTCCTTTAGCATCATAAAATGTAATTTAATTTTCTTTTTCTCTCTTAAAGTGAAATTGTAATATTTTATTGTTGAATATTTTAGGGAGTCAAAAAGTCTCAACTGACCTAGGGAATATGGAAAGTCCTTGGACACTGTAATGTGGATGTTGTGACAATATTGATGTTGATTTCTATAGAACTATTTCCTTCCTTGTTATTATCTCTTGTATAAAAATAATGTTTTAGCTTATGTTTGACTATTCTTACGACCATAAATTTTTGCTTACTGTATATGTACTCTTAACATGTATTTGCTTTATATGGTTTGACTATAAAGAGTATTTATTATTCTAAAATTCCACCCTCATTGTACAACCTAATCAATAACTCATAGAACTAACATCGATTGCAATAACTGAAGGATTTGAAATGCTTTACTTTATTTAGGATTATTTTGCATTTAGTTCTACATAGGTAGTCTAAAAAAGTAAGCAACAAGAAACTCAACTTCCTTCAAAATGGTGATGTTATGATATAATAAAATAAGGTAGTCATCATACATATTGGATATCCATGGCTGTAAAATTAAACCAAGAATATACATCACATCAGTTGTAAATAACAAGCGATCATTAGGGAACTAACATTGAGTCAATAACTAAAATATATGAGGTAAGTAAAAAATAATTTAATCATACAACTGAAAGAGAAATTGTAAGAGCATGTCTATAAAGACAATATGATTTAGTACACGAATTAAATTTTACTCCTTGTAAAAAACACTACATGAGACATGATCATAGTGCATGTTTCATCTTTTTTTCCCCAAGTCTCTACACATCAATCATGATTATATAAAATTCTTGACTTTGTCCAATATCCCTATGAACCCTCATGTGGCCACCCAAATACCTCCCTGAACTGAAACTAGCCATAAGATTAATGGCCTCCCATCTTGTTGCTGCAAGTGAGGTGATAAACAAGGGTTTTTTCAAGAAATTTTCTCCAACACTTGCTTTCCTCCAAAATTTTCCTTTACTCCAAAATTTGCAAAAAAATTGTAAATTCCAAAGGGGCAAAATATTAGATGCACATCCAAGGTGTAACAAAAATTAACTCAGATGAAACGTTGACCATGCGACTTATGGAAACAATAATGCGACTTAAACCATTGACGATAATCTATACAAAGCACCAAAAAGTTAAATCAAATAAAACCATTTGGATACCGTTTTCAAACCTTACCTTGAAATTCAAAAAAGCACACACAATGATTTTTCTATCATAAACCATCAAAAAACATTATTATCCTTATACAGTTACCTAACATGTAGATGGTCAACATCATCACAATGGATTAACAACATGAAATACAATAGTGATATCAAAATTCATAGTTAAGCTATAACAAACAATATTACAAATATATGAATAGATCTCATAGGAAAACCTTTCCCTTCGGCAACTAGGGAATTGTCGACTGAACCAACTTGTTCTGAAGGAGGAGCATGAACAAGGGAATCTCATCGATTTGTCACATAAAATTTCTAGTTGGATCACATCAGGGCATATATAGTAATTATATGAATCCAAACTTTGATTGCATCAAACATACATAGCAAGAACAATAAGAACAATATAAGTGGGTGCATGACCATACAAGTAGAAAATGGTGATGGATACACAACACAATCTAAATTTATTAATATCCTCAATCGATATAACTTACTGGAGACAATAGGGGATGGGTTCTTTGATTGAGGGCACCCCCTGTTCTTCAAATATGTAAATTGAAATGGTTCATCTTCAAATAGGAATACATTTAGATCAATATCTAAGTTGTTGTTATGTTTTTTTTCTTCACCTTTTATTTCCAGGGCTAAGGAAACTCTTCTTCTGCTTCAAGGATAATCGAAATCACTCAACCCAAGTGTAAATTGAAAACCCATAATCTGTTGATTATTTTATTCAATGAACATGATTTTAATTAGGGCCTCCAACTTTAGGGTACTTTCCAAAGTACAAAGAGGTATTTTTCTAAGAACATTGATGTAGCCAAACACATGCTCCCTATCCAATTTAAGTTCCTCGGGATCTTGATCATCACCTCCAACGACCACTGGAACCATGTTGAAATCCACATCAACAATTGGTGTCTCCATATCTATCTCACTGGGAGTGTTGACTTCACTAGGTGCTACATTATCAAATGTATTAGGTTCTACATTTTTCTCCAGTGACAACTCCCGACTGCATGATGACAAGTACAACCAATTGACCTTTATAGAGTGCTTGCAAGTATTTCCACAAATAGAACAAGGGCAATCACATCCTATAAAATTTGTATGATACTAGGTGACGCGGTATTTATTGTCGTGATCGGTTTGACTTCTCACCCAATAAGCATGAGATATGCTCTCATGATGCCAGCAATCACTATCAAAAATTTTATTTTATTTATCCACCAAGGATTCAATATGCTTCTCCTTCTTGTAATTATTCAAATATCTAGCTTATTTCAAAATATCCCTAAATCGGTAATACAGTACAACATTTTTCAAGATCTGGTATATCAACAAATCCATTCCGTGGCCACATTTTTTCCATCGATCCGACAGAAATTTAGACTTAAAGGAACAATGGTATGACTCGATGAAATTATTTATCTCTTGGTTGGGATGGGGGGAATCTTGGAATCCTTTGACCCACATACCTAATAGAAATAACGAAGTTAGTGCAAGGAAAATATTTACGAAGAACAAAATCCAAATAAAAACTATTATAAGCAAACTTACACAATTTATGACCCATAACCCAATTGGAGTGACAATACTTGAATAACTTTTCCTTCATTGCAAAATAAATTAAAAAACCTATCCATGTGCTTGATGACAAATTCAACATTCAGAAAATCGTTCATGATTTTAACCAACCTATCCAACATATCATTTTCCCGCTATGTACTAGAGGACAAATTGTAGATTTTTTTTCCATGCCCTCAATATGTGCCAAACACACAATATCACCCAACATCCTGTTACCCTCCTATCAAAGTCAATGTTTTTAAGTGACATGTTCTTACAATAAATCAAGTCTCATAATGGGGAAATTAAAGTTACCTCAAAGCACCAATTTCATCTAGTGCATCGTCGACCATGAATGCATTGGATTTAATCAAGTCGAGGCGGAGTTGGTAACACATGTTCATTAAATCCTCCAATCATGTGGTAATATTGAATGATGTATTCCATGATGCAACAACGCAGGAAATTTGCACCCCATTTTGTTGGCCATCAAATGCCACATGTGTGTACAGCTAATAGTGCAATATTTAAATAAACGATGGAGACAACCCTGGGCTATCAATCATAGAAAACCAAAACTCAATCAATTATTTCAAAAGAATCATTCATAATTAACATTACTCCACATTTGTTGGTATTGAATGTACAACCCATTCCTATTAGACTATTGTGGGATAGCTTTTCCATTGTCTCAAACATCCATTTTATTTGCATGACATTTATAAATGGAACATTTGGACCATTGGGATTCGGGAAAAAAAGAAAAAATCATTTGGTCGTCTCTGGAACCAAAGGTTGACACTCGTTTCATCTTTCTTATGCAACTGATAATTTCCCTTCCTCATGCGAGCATAGATGTTTGAAACATCTTTCTTCGTCAAGAAAAATTTCTATTACGTTATCCGACATCTATGTCCACGTGTAGTTCAATGTGTATTTGACATACACCATCAATTGGCACTTCCATATAAAAACGCCTTTCCATGTAATTAACAATATCCCTTGAAAGATTAGGACAATACAGGTCCCTAGCGTTGTCAGATTTATTGTGTTGACCATGAAAAGGCCATCCATACTCATATTCATCATCATATACAGTGTATGTCAATATTTCTATATGGGGACTCTGATTCAAAACCTTTACAATAAAATGATATTGGAATCCCCTCTTTTTTCACAAATGACCCCCTACGTTCAGATGCATCAAATCCTCTTTTGTCCTCTGGTCCATATGAACATGAGTAACTACAATAGAGAGTACAACACCTTAATACATACAAAAAATCATACATCTACATTCATGAATAACATCCAAATAAGGAGTTTCAAAATATTCACAACTCATACCACATGGGAGTAGTACCCCTTTCTCCTGGGGGTTTGTGTACTGTGCATAGGAAAGTGCAGGGAGCATTGAGATTGATTTCCTCCACTTTAATAAAGTTAGGGACTTTGTGTAATGGTATCAATGCAACATGATCAAACAAAAGGCTGTCTTTTTTAAATAGTTCACTCCAACGTAAATCTTTGCCTAAAAAAGGTCACGGTTGTCAGTTCTTGGACCTCAAGGTCCATTATCATATTCCATTTGTTTTACCTCCCTATTTTGTATGGTGATACCTCTAAATATTGTGGCCTATAACCCCAATGTTCTTGCAACAACACTAGTCAAACTTTGTTAATAGTGGTCGTTGATGCCTTCTATTCGAGAGCTTCAATCTGCACTCAATTTAGAGGTCACGTATAGAAGTTACGGTAGTCAGTGCTGATTCCATATTGAGAATTGAACATAGTATGAGCAATTTCATCGTTAATCATTGAATTTACCACAACAACATATCATAGTCTATGTCACAAAGATATATCAATGCTTGTCACAATAATCACTTCATCCTTTCTCCTCCAAACACACACTTTAGGGAAGAGTTCCAACTGCTACTTTATAGCACTCATGTTGACATAATCATCATGTTATATTGGAGCTTCGGATATTTCTAGGTACACATAGTCACATTTCAACTTATAAATCAAAGATTTACTGGAATTTTTGATATGGATCCTATTGGGGTCATGAATCTTTAATAACAACTAGAAATTCTATGGATATGTTCATATCCTTGGCCACTAAAACTTTTGAGTAGGTTTTTATAACTTTCACCATGATATGTCTTAATTACATTGATCTACACAAAGGTATTCCTAGGAGAATTGGGTTAGCAAGAGGATATCAAATTTGGAATTGACATTGGGATTACAAAACATTGCCTTCCTTTGAAAATTTTGCTCTAACCATTGTCATATAGTGACTCCCTACCCAAAGACAAATACATGTCAATCCAAAAGGAAAACATAGGGAAGCATTTTAATGGAAAGGCACAAAAATATGCAAGTATTAGGTAGAGATAAATCCATAAGGTTTACTATGAACGCTGTGACCACCCTTAGTGATGATAGGGTGAAGGGATATAAACACTTTAGGGATGTCATTTCCAAAGGACGAAACCGATCACCATCGTTGGAAGTCCACGTTGGGTAACATCACCTCATGGTGCATTCCATTGAGGAATTAGATTACTTCAAATAGAATTGTTATAGATAATAAAAAAATTGAAGTTGATTTAACATCAACATATTTGGGCATTATACATCATTGGAATGGCTCCATGCCCAAGAATATTAAAATAACATGTGCGATGCGGAGGGGATTTAGCATATATTGTCTCATCAAATCCAGACAACGCGCCCCTCTTCCTTCCATGCACTGACGATGTACAAAGCTTAAGAGTTGCACGGGTTTGTGTGATCTTACAAGGATTTAAAAGGCATTGAAGCATTTGGTAAGAAATCCTAACACAAATTGACTCTGTTGAAGTCATGAACCAGGACATGTTATTTCCGTCCAACATTCAAATTTGAACCTGTCTGGACCTTCCAGAGGACTCTAGAATGTCTCAAAAGTGCAAAGTTAAAATTGTCCTTCAAAAAAATTTAAATTATATTTTTACCCTTTGAATTAAGAAGGGCATAATTAATAGCAACATTTCCAAAGGACAACTTTTCAAATTACTTGTCAATATGGATTTCAATTTACAAATAATATGTTTATAACAAAATCATCCCTACTACTTAATTGACAGAAACTTCCTTAGCAAAAAAAAACTAGGGAAATACGAAACGAGATCCCTTCGTAAATCTTCCAGAAATCCAAATTGTTCTTTGGAGATGATCTTTGAGAGGACCTTTCAAAATCTCTATGCAATAATTTTTGTGATCACCTTGTAGGTTTTGTTGCACAAAGAGATAGGTCTGTAGTCCTCCAAAGATTCTGGAGAGTCTTTTTTTGGAATTAGGGTTAAGAAAGTTGTGTTCAGTGGAGGATGGAGGACACCATTTTTCCTTGTTTCTTCTACCAACTATAGTAAGTCTGGGCCTATGGAGTCATATCCTGCTATGAAAAATTCTACTGTCCAACCATCTGGCCCTAGGCTTTTATCTTTTTGAAAGCTATGAAGGGTTGCTTTTAACTCCTCCTCTGAGACTTCTTCCATTAACTCCAGGTTTTTTCCTCATTTATGCTTCCAGGGAAAAACTGAGAAATTTGAATTACTTCTGCAATAGTTGTTTGGTGGTCCTTTTTAAAAATGCTTTCGAAATATTTCCTCCCTATGTCAGATAGATCTTCAAAAGTGTTTACTGTCTCATTGTTTTCATTCTTTAGCTCCCATATATTATTTTGTTGTTTCTTGCCTTTTGCAAAGGCCTGGAAGTATTTGGTATTGTCATATCCACATTCCATCCAAATTGCTCTACTTTTTAATCTCAGGACCTCTTGTCTCTCTAGTAGAAGTTTTGTTCTTGAGGCTTCTAGTAAGAAGAGTTTCTCTCTATCATCCTGAGTAAGGAAGCCTCCCCCTTCTTTGTTTTGGAGCTCCTTCAAATCCTGCTCAATTTGGATGATGTGTTGATCATCTTGCAACTTTTTGTTTATTTCCCATTCCTTAAGAAGTTTTTTTATTCTTGTTAGGTTTTGGGTGAAATGAATGGCAGCCCTATTGCCATTTTCGTCCTGATATGGGATCCAATTTGAATTGATGAGTTGTACTACTTCTTCATTCTTGATCCATGTAGAGCAGAGCTTGAATGGACTAGCCGACTTCTTTGGTTGCTTTCTAATTTCCAAGAAGATGGGTAGGTGGTCTGAGTCCGCTCCTGAATCCACCCATTGCTTGAACATGAGGTCTGTCTCCAGCAAATCTTCAAATATCAAAAATATGTCCAGTCTCTTGGATATTCTTTCTTCTCCCACACGTCTGTTTGACCAAGTTGGTTTTTCGGGTTGTGGTTCGAGGTCGATCAGTTTGGATTCCATCAGGAGGTTGTTGAAATAGGGGGCTAAGGGATCAGTTCGTTCTTTTGGCCCCCAAACTTCATGCCTCCAAGAGTGAAATTGAGATCCCCCCTATAATCAAGTTTCTTTCTTTTACAAACGCTGCTCTTTTGAAGGAATCCCAAAACTCTGCTCTATTTGTGTAAGGCCCATAGATGTTTACAACAGTTAGGGCTGTGATTGTTTCTGCCCAGAAAAGGTGGGTTCCCAACCCAAGTGGGGAGCCCCAAGAGTTAGTGCATCGAATGCTTGTTTTCTTCCATCCAATTACTAGACCTCCAGAGTGGCCGATAGCACTTTGTGCTGTGAAAGAGTATTGCGAAAGAAGTGATGTTAAACTAGTTTCAACTTCCAGCTCTAGTCCCATGGTTTCTTGAAGAAGAATGACTTCTAGTGAGAGAACCTCCATCATCCTTTTTAAGGCAATCATTTTCCGGGTGCTTGCCAGACCCCTGCAGTTTAGAGAGACAAATTTCATTTTGGCACCCCATTTGGGGTTTGCACTGCTCTAAATGCCCCAAAAATGGTTGTTTGTCTACCACTTGCCTGATCCCTAAGCGCCATGCTCTGGGCCATAGAGAGGTGAGATGGTCTTCCTCTCTCTTTTCCTTTGGAGGTGATCCTAGGGCTTACCCTAAGTCCTTTTGCAAGTACTTTTGGGTTTAGAGGGATTGGAACATCCCTTGAACGAAGGTGGAAGCGGATAGAGGAGGACTGAGTGGGAGATTCACTTTTTATGGGGGGAGGGGAGGCTACATGGTTTGTAGTGGAGATGCTTTTGAGTGTGGGAATTGAGGTGCAGCTTTTTGGGGGAGGGGGACTGTTTGTGAGAGGGGTAGGAAAAAAAATTTCCTCATTCAAAGATAACACATTCAGATGTTTACTAAGGGAAGAAGAGCTCATACCCGGTAGGGGAGACGCATTTGGACGATGTTCCATCTGCTGAGGAAGCCCTTCTGCTGCTACTGCACCCGTTCTTTCTAATTGATCCAATGGTTGTTATGTGGCCTCCGACCTAAGAGGATTTTTGTCTACAACTGTATCCAGATCAATTTCTTTGGAGCTCGCAACCGCTGATCACCTAACCCACTTCCTTCTTCCAGATGTTGAGGGAACAAAGTTTGGGAAGTTTCTTGCCAAGTGTCTTGTTTCATGACATTTGTGGCATCGAAACGGGAACCCTTTGTATTCCAATAGCTATTTTTTTTTATCTTGGTTTGCCAAACCAAGTTAAAGGATTCCGGAAGACTGGTTCTGATGTTCAAAGAGACTAGGATCCTGGCTACCTTTCTGATTTTCGTCTGCTGATACGAAAAGTCCGCTTCAATGAAAGTCCCCAGCGCCTTCCCGATGTCACTAAGCGAGGTCGAGTTCTAGAATTTCCATGGTAATCCTGGCAAGCGAACCCATACTGGTATTTTATCCAATCTCTCTGTTTCCGCATCGAACAAGGGGGTCCACCGCTTTAGCTGAAACGAGGTTTTCACATATGTCCAGACTCTGCTGCGAATGAGGTCTACATCCTCTCTGCATCTAAAGTGGAAGCCGAACCAGCCCTTTGCTAGCGGAGTAATATTCGGGCCTTCACCTTGAAACCCAGTCCAATTTGCCCTGACCCATTCCTCCATTTTCCCCAGGGTGGGGTTTCGTCCTCTGATTTTCCCGACTAGGGCTAATCCATCCATTTCCAGGGCTTCTTCCATGGAGACACCGACTCCACAAATTAGGTTAAAATCTCCTCTAAAGGGATTTAAATAGTGATTCTTTCATTTCCTGGATCTGATTAAGGTTTCCTCCGCGCTTCTATAAGGAGGGGTGCCTTCGTCTTCTGGCGTGGAGTTCCCGTTCGGGAGTTCGTCCAAATGTTCAACAACTTCTCCTGTGGGCACTACCTGTAACACTAGAGGATTGGTTTCTCTATTTGGGGATCCTTCTGGTTGCTGTGGTTCTGCTTGGGGAAGTTCATTGACAAGGGATCCTGTAACTATGCTCGGAGGTTGGTTAGTGTGGAATAATGAGTACAGGGCTCCTCCTATGGTTGGGGTTTAATGACCGCGTTGCGAATAAACCTAGCAGCTCTTCATCAGGAGGAGAAACCGCAACCCTAAACTCAGTTCTAGCGGTTAAGTTTTCTAGAGTGTTTTGCACTGTGTCCGGGGACGGGATTCTAGTAATTTTCGGTGAGGAGAATATATTGAGCCCTTGCCATGGGTCATCCGAGTAGTCTACCATGTCTACTGGTAACTCGGACCCTACTCCTGGCTCTATGACCAAATTCTTCCTGTTCCACCTACTGTTCCTCCAGCGACAGCTTGCCCGAAAAGACTAAAAAACTAAGAAAAAATTTGTCCTCCGTGGCGCCCCCATGGGCTCTCGCCTGATTCCACCGCAGGGTCGCATTTGCCGCCTTAACCCATATATATATATATAAAACTAGTCGTTAATTATAAAAACTACCCGTTAATTATAAAAATTATACTCTACATACTAATGTTTTAGCATATTGGTTTGCCACTAGGGAAACCACGCCAACTGGAAAACAATAGTTTGTCATCATAGTTTTTCTTTCTATATAACTATCATAACTAATGTTCCAGAAAAATAAAAACGTATCAATAAACCAGAGAAGGAAATTACTCATCATAAAAAATAAACACATTTGGAACCTCTTGCAACGAATGAGTTGAGTTACTTTTCCCAATGTCAGGTTTTTCCTTAAAGACCATGCTTATAGTTTCCTTCGCCATCATGTTGTGCTTCTCTTCTAACCACATTATCACCTTTGCCATGAGGAGTTTGGCATCCACTTTCTGAATATGATTTTGGGTTTCATCAAGCTGCAACAATATTTCATTTTGTTCTTCATAACTATCTATTAATGATTTTCCTAACAAAGCCTTAATATTCCAATAAAGAGTGATTGTTATGACATACTTTGAGTCCCTTGTGTGAGAGGATCCAATGTCTTGCACCCAAGGCCCCATTTTCCTCTAAATTTCCTAGTCCCCAAGTGCATCCTTTTCTTGAGTGACCCATTTCTCAACCTCTTCAATATTCTTTTGGCAATGAGGTGAGATAACCTGCTTGAAATCCTCATGCAGAGCCTGATAATCCTTATGAAGTTTGTGCATGTGAGTGTGCCTAGTTCCACCTAGCCCCTATTGTGAATGCCCCTTACTCACCATTATGTAGCCAATGCACCGGTAAATTGTGCCTTTACCAATTTGATAGAGCCTACCAAATTCAATTGAGAGCCGTTGTGACTTGGCCCACAAAGATAATGTATTCCCCTTCATCATGAAACAAATTTCAAGCTTCTTCTCAAGAACAACACAAATGACTATATGGGGTCTCCATTACTTATTATCTCCCCTCATCATTTTCTATCCTTTCAAATTGTACATACCATCATCAACAAGAGCAAGGGATTCATCATTTCCCTTCTATCCATCTCATTCACTCAGTTGGTATCTGACTTCACCAACCAAGGTTTCCCCAAAAACAACTATATCAACCCATCATCAAATTAATTACGCAATGGAGGGCATATATACGCCAATAATTTTTTTCCTAATTTCATTGCGACTTTAAAACAAATATCATGTTCACTATGAAAGTTTGCACCCATAAAATTGTATTTTCACAATCTTCAACTTAGAT
The DNA here is from genome assembly GCA_001517045.1 of Pseudotsuga menziesii. Classification (NCBI taxonomy): domain Eukaryota; kingdom Viridiplantae; phylum Streptophyta; class Pinopsida; order Pinales; family Pinaceae; genus Pseudotsuga; species Pseudotsuga menziesii. Next base: position 19,312 of record LPNX010649103.1, read on the forward strand.
CCATTAAAAATTAAAAAAATTCATATTTACCTAATTTTATTTAATAATGTTATTATAAACTCGTGTATCTTTCTTGCTTTGTGGTGGTTTATCATAACTAACGTGAGTTTGATGTTTAGAAGTCTTCCACGTAAGATATCAAGTTTCCACCGCACTCCAACTAACTTAGAACAAAAAAGTTAGTCGGTTTATTTAGACCCAAAGGCAAAGAAGAGCGTGTGAGAAGGATATGATGTCGTTATTATTATTAAATACGATGGTAAGAAGGTAACACACAATATGCATCACCCGATGAAGAAAGGCGAGTTGTTAATTAATTATTATTTTTACAAATTACGAGTTGATAGGATTGAACAATTAATTAAATATTGGTAATTTATTATTAATTTTTTTAATAGTTAATTTTTGTTAGTTTATTAGATTTAGGCGTGTATTCTTTTGCAATTTATTATTAATTTGTATTGAATAGTTAATTTATGTTAGTTTATTAGATTTAGGTGTGGATTCTTTTTGCATATGATTTTGACAAGATTAGATATCTCAAGTTGCCAATCACTTTTAACAAACAAATAAAAAAATATATAATTTCAATAATTTATTATCTTTCCACATATTTTATTAAAATACTTATTATTACATTGAATATAACTTTTCTACATAAATATTTAAATTAATATAGCATTTCTTTAATATATTTAATATTATAATTTAAATGATTTAACATTATTTTAATTAAAATAACATCTCTTTAATTAAGAGAATTGGTGTATCCTTTCATAGTGTTTGCTCAACAAGGACAACTCGACCCATAATGTTATTTATTAACCCACATGGATTTCATTTCTATTGTGCTGTTATAGGATTAGTGCCAACAATGTAAAAAACTAAGAATTTTTTGTTTTTTAGGTTTCGTTTTGGATATGGTTCTGCCGTGAATGTTTTTTTATTTTTGTATTTGATGCGTGTTTCATTCTATGTATTTATTATGGTTAAGTTATGGATGAAATATTAGGTGGAGCCCTCTTATCCTAGTCACAACTCGGACTTGGTTCAAAGGGGTTGCTTTCATTATTTGACTTTACCGTATTCTTGTAAAGGCCGTCGATTTCCATCTTTTTTCAACCAACGAGTTTTAGATGGATGGATGTCATCTATGCCAAAGACCTACTTCTCATCACATGTGTCCTATGGTGGGTCATACAAATGTCTTAAAAAAATTTGGGGATTCAAATGATAATACTTTTCGATGGTGGACAAAAGTCTAAGTGGATGTATCTTCATATCTAGATGTTGGTTCAAGCTCTAGCTATCTTCTCCATGGAAATTCTTCATCACCCTTTGTACCTTTTCATTCTAAATCTGGAAGACTAGATCGTAACTCTGTAGTGGAGTGAAAGTCTGGTGGATTTTCAGATGTGGGTAAACCTGTAAATGGGGTTTCAAAAGTTACTAAATATTTGGCATCTGGTTTTAAGGGTTTGATTGAGTTACGAGCGAAATCACGTTGCAACGACAAATCTCTTAAGGCTTTAGAGGAACCTATCCATATGGTCCTTGGGAGAGACATAAATTTCGATAGAGTGGAGAGCTTGACTAATGGGCTTTGGTGGTCCATCTAGAGTATATTACTCTATCGCATTTGGGGATCTTAGAGTGGATAAAGGAAAATTGGAATCCCTTGATTGACTATTTCCCTAAGGTCAGTACTTTGATTAATGGGTGGTATTGTTTCCATTTCCTCTCGAACGACCATGCAACTATAATCTTGAGAAATCCTTGGATTTATGGTTTGGGTTCCTTGGTCCTGTACTATTGGAATTCTTCATTGAACCCATTAAAGGAGCGTGTTATTGCATGGCATCCCTAGCTACAACTCCTGACCTTCCCATTACAACTCTGGACGAGACCTATTCTTGAGCTTGTGGTTAATCTGGTGCGTCATTTCATCTTCAATCTAGCAGTTAAGCAAGGCTTCCCTAAGCATTGGACTTAGAGCCTTATTGTACACATTTTTGAAAGCAATAATAAAAATAACCCCTCTAATTATATGACCATTATGATTAGCCCTCTCTTATCCAAGTTATGTGGTATTATTTTTTAATATAAGATTAACATATGGCTAGAAAGTCAAGGTAAACGAGATAAAGGGAAATCCAGTTTTACAAGGTATCATTCCACCATAGACCACCTCATTACTCTTAGGATCATTGCAGAGGAATCTCATAGTAATGAGATCAATATACTTTGTTGCTTTATGGACTTTAGGAAATCTTTTGATATAGTTCCTAGAACTAACTTGTGGAAAAATTATATTAGAAGAGTTTTAAGGTTCCTTTTGAGTTGGGAGTCGCTGCAATAAGGTTGTACAAGAATTTCATTTCCAATTTTAAGAAAATTGAGGGTGGTTGGAATATATTAATTGTAATATAGGAGTTAAGCAAGGATGCCTCCTCTCCCCTACCTTTTTTGGTATATACATGATAAGTTAGAAGGTTGTTTAATAGAGGCAGGTTGCACTGGCATGACATTAGAAGGAATTTCCATCATCCTCCTTCTTTATGATGATGATAATGTTCTTTTGGAAAGATGTCCATTTGATCTTGATAAAGAATTAATAATTCTCAATGGATTTCTAGTATGGTATGGGCATAACCGACAATACCAACAAACCCAAAGTTTTCTTGATAAAATCTTATAAGGCTTATTACACTCCTTTTTGTATGATAATAAAAAATTGGAGGAAGTGACTTCATACAAATATCTTGGGGTTGATATCTATCACAAGTTTACTAGAACTACAACATCGAGAAAATGATCAATGAAGCGTGGAAATCTTATTTTCATCTAATCCGCTTCATGTAGTTGATAGATATTTGTACGTAGCAGATATGGTTGGATTGGTTGTAACCACTTCCAACTAATCATTCATTTATTACATAGGATGTTAATGTATGATGATAATTACAAAGGCCTAAAGGCCCCACCAACATCTTTCGCACCCCAAAACTCTTCTTTGTTTTGAAGAGAAAAAATATGCAAAAAACAACCGTGACTTGTGATTCTTCAGCATCCATATTCAACATGGTAACAGTTGGTCAAAGTCTCACCCTTTAATCATATAACTAACTGTCATCTCCATCGACTTAGAATTGAAGTCTTTTGGCTTTTCTTTCCATACCATTTCTCTGTCTTCAACTTACAAAGCAATAACCCAAGAGTTTTTCTACAATTCTGCACTTGAAGACACAATCTATTCATGTGTTCTTATGTCATCATATGATCGTTTATCTCTATCTGTGTGGTGTAAGATCTCTTCTTCTTTAATGTTTTCATTGTTGTGTGATGGACAAGAGTTGGCTAGAGACAGACTTTATTAAAAAATTGGATGGAGCTGCCTACCTTTATAAAGACTCACGTTTCATCTACTCTCGATTTCAAAAAATTAAAACAAAGTTACTTCAGTGGTGAATGACTCAATCGATGCAAAGACTTTGACTATGAGAGACTTCACCGACCCACACCGATCAACTACATATACATTTATAATATTTGTAAAAATATATATCAACCATATCGACCAAATCGAGCGAGTGCATAGGGTGAACCAACAACAATATGTCCGACTAAAATGATTGGCTCAGCCCATGACAAAGACTTGCCAAGCTCACCACATAATTATGTCGATAGAAGTTTTTATTTAAGATTTTGGGTGGACTACAACCTATCCTTTTTAATATATGGAATAGGATGAGACAAGTGTATTGTCGAGATTGATTCTATGACAGTTGTTCAAAATTGGAAATAAACAATTATAAAAAAAGGAATATAAAAAATAAATGGTAACTAACTAATGAATGGATAACTGGTAGCAAAGCATTGCTACCATGGATAACTCATAGCTGATGAATAAATAACCAACCATTCATGGCAAATAAATAGAAGAATGCGAGATAAAAATAAAAAGAATATAAAAAATAATTGATAGTTGATAAATAGCCCGAACGAGTGTGGCTCATTGGCACCGCTTGATATGAAGTCACTTGTTGTAAAGGAGGTCACAAGATCAAATCCCACCCAGGTTTACATGTGCCCCATGTCTTGCGGGCAGGTGTGGAGCATCTAGGGGCAGAGCGGTAGCAGGAATGGATCCCTGGACCCCATATTATGCGAGTACCAACCCAACGCCAATTGTCGATTCCCCTCGTAAAAAATTAATAAATTGATAGTTGATAAATGGATAATAGGAAGAATGCCGGTGATAACATGTAGCTAGGCATGGATAACTCACAGTTGAACCCGTTTAACTAGAAAAATATCAGGAATACAAAAATATTTCCAAAATCCCTTCCATTACATAACTATCTCTCAACCATTTGATCCCTATCGATTGATCCAACCACAAACTATGTGGGTGTGCTAGTCATATATATAAAACAGTTTTACCAATTGAAAATTCGAGTCGACTTAAAAAAATGTAAATGAGGAAACATGTCCATCTACATTTAATATGGTCTCTAAAATGACTTAATTAATGAAGCTCTTTTCCCAGATAACTTGATGGATAACATGCTTCATTTCACCATAATGGGCACTTCCTATGAAATATGGAGGAGATGGGGTGGGACTTCCTCCAAAATGTGGAGATGAAGTGTCTCCTCTTCCATGAGATAGAGATGGAGGGGGATTTGTATAATCTCCAAAAGGGGGAAAATGGGTGATTTAAGAAAGGTTTTTCCTCTCCAAGTTGATCCTAACAGTATTGTTTTGGAATTCCTTGGCTATAATATCACCCTCTTGATCTATGGGGGAGAGGGGGGATGTTAGAACACATATTTGGAGAGGAGAGAGTCCTTACAATGTAAGATATTTCCCTATATTTTTTTGTTCCACAATGGCGGTGTTTATATGATTAAATGAGAATGATAATAGAGGAATATGAACACAATTGAACAAATGCTAAAATATGCCATCCACAATAGATGTAATGTGGTGAAAGTGAGGGATATGTGATATTGTCTTATGCAAATGGTCTCAAAATTTGGTTCTTTTAATTATGTTTAGATGATAATGTAAATAAAAAGAAAGAATATGTAAATTCTCTAGATGATGTAAAGTCCTTCCTCTCAAATAGTCATTGGGCCTTCCAATAGCTCTCTTGTCGATGGTGATGAAATAACCTAAAGATGGACTGTGAGGGTATGAAATATTTACTCATAATGTAATGTGTAGGGGCTATGTTACAGAAGGACTAGAAACACTTCCAATAGCTATTGAGATCTAACTTAGGTGCAAATGCATACGACTTGCTAATATCCCAAGTTTTCACCACTAAGATACCTTGCATCAAGTGTGGATAAGTGTTTCTACCTCTAATGGTAAAGTCTCACCTCCATATAAAGTTGGGTTGTTTCTTTGTGATGAATAAAAACAACTATACCTCAATTTTTATGTCCTTGGGTACCACATCTTTCTTATCCATGTTTTGTTTGGAAACTTGTTGATAGAAAGATTTAATAAGTACCCTAAAAGTAAACAACTACTATGTTTCAAAAAATGAAGATGATTAGTGGGAATTATTTTGATTCATATCTCAATCAATCCTAAACAAAATTAAATATTGTTTTGTAACCTCCTGTGGAGGATTTTAGTTGGATAGGATGACAATGCGATCTTGATTTTATGATAGTCCAGATTTGATTAGAGAAGTGCAAGGAAGGTATTTATAAATTCATTATCATTATGATCCATCCATATTATGAAATTATAATTCAGAACAAGACCTAGAAGCTAAGAGAATCTTGACAACAGAATAATTTGACAATACATGAAGAAAATAGTGTAAAAGAGAAAAATTAACACAGATAGATGGTGCCAATAATTGACTTTTCTATTACAGTCCAACATGTAAATATGTCTAGAACATTATTATATTTCATTAGGATAAAATCGTAATCCTTTGGAGGAAAATTGGTGGCATACATGTCGAAGGATTAGATTGGACTTCAAACCCCCTTAGGTGGACCAATAAGCATACTTTGATTGGTTTACCTTAGCACGTGCATAAAATTTCTAAATATCCAAGCCAAGAAATTGTTTCAATGATCCTACATCAGTCATAGAAAATGCATTGTGCAATGAACACTTAATTGAACCTGTATCGACAATGTAACTTTTAGTGATTAATATATCGTCAACATATAGTACTATGATCTGAATAGATTCGTATAAATTCTACAAATTCACATTAGGATCATATTTTAATCTGTCAAATCCTTGTGAGAGAAGAAAGTTGTTCATCTTCACATACCAAGCCCTCGGGGATCTCTTGAGGCCATAGAGAGACTTTTTCAACCTGCAAACAAGTGAAATATCATGAATGAAACCTTTAGGATGATGCATATAACTATCCTCATGAATTTCACCATGAATAAAATCACTCTTCACATCCATATTATGCACCTCCCATCGCTTAGATGCAGCAATGGCCAAAACTAGCCTAATTGAGTCCATCTTTGCCACCTGTGCAAATGTCTCTATATAGTCCACTCCATGGACTTGAGAGAAGCCTTTGGAAACCAAAATTTCCTTATACTTCACTTATGAACCATAAACATCCATATTGGTCCTATAAACCCACTTACATTGCACTAGTTTCCTCTTGGAAGGTAGAGGAACCAATTCCCAAGTTTCATTGTCTTGCAAAGACTTGAACTCTTATTGCATGGTTGTTTTCCATCTTGTATCATGTGATGCTTATTCATATGAATATGGGTTGTATACAACCATCATAAAACACCTCTTTGGAATATTTGAATCACAAGTGGATAAATCATTGTGAAACTGAGAACTAGTCTTGCTAGAGTCTAGTGGATCTCCTGCAAGATCACTAGATGCTTGTATGGTTTTATTAGCTCATTTTGGACTTATGGGAGATTCATGATATTCATGCATGTAATAATATTCATATTCCATATCAGAATCATAAAAATCATAAATATAAACATCACTTACATCATCATTGAGTGGAAGGTGTGAGAAACCTCCCTCTACTAGTTCGATCTCTTGCATAGGCTCTTCTTCAAACTGTACACTCCTCTCAATGAAAGTTTTCTGAGATGAGGGATCAAAGAGATTGTATACCTTTGCATATTCAGAATATCCAACCATTATTGACTCCTGTATTTGAGGTTGCAAGTCTTTTCTTTTCTCTAAAGGAATCCTATCCCATGCCCTTGAGCCAAAAAGCTTGAAATGAGACACATTTGGCTTGTGACCACTCCAAGCCTAAAGTGGAGTTTTGTAATCCAATGATTTGTGTGGAACCCTATTCTAAACATATGCATCATAATTTATGGATTCATCCCATATCTTAGGATACAAATACTTATCCTCCAACATGCATGTATCCATCTGCTTCAATGCTCTGTCCTTACGCTCTACCACACCATTTTGTTGTGATGTGTAAGGCATTGAATGTTGCATTTCGATGCCATTATATTCACATAGATACTGTAGGTTATTATTGACATATTCCTTTCCATTATCAATCCTTAATACCTTTATCTTCTTGCCAATGAATTTCTCAACATAAGCTTTGAAAGATTTGAAGATCTCATACACGTTAGATTTCAACTTGAGGAAAAACACCCAACAATACCTTGAGAAATCATCTATTAATGTTAATACATACCTTGAGTTTCCATAGGAGGGTGTTGGAAGAGGTCCTATCAGATCTAAATGGATCAATTAAAGCACTTTTAAATCTCTTATTTCCTTGCCCTTGTCATACTTGTGCTCTATATGCTTCCCAATAATGCATCCCTTACATGCGCCTTTGGAAAATTTGATGCTTGGAAGTCCTTCAACCATGTTTTTTTTGGTCAAAGATTGAAGATATATGTATTTTAGGTGTACAAACCTCTCATGCCATATATTTTTTATATCATTTTCATGTGAAAGGAGCGCATTCCCTAAGGAGTAAGGAAGAAAGTGTGAAAACTTGTACATTCTTGACTCGTGACCTGCAATACCCACTGCAACAACTTTGCCTGTAGACATTTCTGAAATTTACACATCATATTGAGTGAATGTCACTCTCTTTTTTGAACTTGTATGTTTTATTTGATATACAAAGATTAGGTTTGCCGCAATATCAGGCACATAGAAAACAATGTTGAAGTACCCATTGTCAAGATTGATCTTGTCAGTCCCTTTGGTTGGGATCTCAGAGTCATCACCCATGAGGATGGATGGGCCGTTATATGGTTGTAGAGTTGAGAAGGAGTCTTATATAGAATAAATGTGCCTTGAGGCACCTGGATATATGATTAAGGAGGAATATCTAGAAGATCCAACAACCAATGCATAACATCTCTCCTTGTTTTCAGAATTTGAACCTCCATCCTTCTTCTTCGTGCCATATGGAAGGGGAATGTTGTTATTCTCAATGAGTTGTGTCATCATGTCAATTGAATTGTTCATGCGTTCACTCTATGGATTCCAACCTTTGTGACAGTAAGTGCATTTGGTCTTCTCTTGCTTCTTTCCTTTATCTTTGCTAGGATTCGAACCCCCATAAGAATATTTGGGCTTCTCCTACTTCTTCTTCTCTTGCTGCTTCGAATCCTCGAGGTTTTATTTCCCTTGGATTGATTTGAAACACCTGCAATAAGGGATTCATCCTTGGTGGATTTAATGGTACCCATTTGAACCAACTTTCCTTGTTCTTGAGTCAAAGACTCCATGAAGTTTGCCAAAGCTAGCATTCTCCAATTTAACTGTCAGCTTGCTTGACTGAAATGTAGAAATAAACACTAAATATTTAGGACCTAGCTTTGAAAGTATGGAAAAAATAAGATTATATTACTTATTTTCGATGCCACATTGCTTCAGTTGAAGAACTAGGGATTTAAACTTGGTGAAGTAGTCTTGGATCGTCTCAAAATGAGTTGGATTCAAGGTGATCAGCTTGTTTTCAAGTTGGTGGCCTCGTAGCTCATCATTCTTCCAAAATAATGAATCGAGCTCGAGACACACTTCATTTTGTGTTGTGATACTTTTAACATGAGATAAAAGGTCTCTTGAAATGTTGAGACATAACATCCCAAATGCTTCATCCAATCTGTTAAAAAACTTGGACTTCTCAACAGCTGAGTTTGGCTCATTTTTTGTCCCCATGGTAACTCTGTAGAGACCTCTCGAATTCAGTTGGATTACCATATTGGAATTCCACTCAAATTAGTTGAATGGAGTGAGTAAGATGGCATAAGACTTATCCATTTGTTATTGCGCAGTGAGTGACTAAGAACACTTGAACAACCTGCAATGCAAACTCTCAATCTACGAGAGGAGACCCTAGATTGCAATTTGAACCCTATAAACTCTATGAATTTGATTTGTAGTTCCAAATAGATCTGATACCATGTGAAATTTTGATTCACAAAAGATCTAGAAGCTGAGATAATCCTCACAAAAAAAAAAATTGACAATACATGAAGAAAACAGTGAAAAAGAGCAAAATTAACACATAGAGATGTAGTCAATAAATGAGTTTTATATAACAGTCCAACATGTAAATATGTCTATAACATTATTATATTACATTAGGAGAAAATCGTTGTCCTTTGGAGGCAAATTGGTGGCATACATGTGGCAGGCTTAGATTGGACCTCAAAACCCCTAGGTGGAACAATAAGCCCCCAAACCACCTCAAACGGTCATGAATGGACATGTGAACATTGGGGAAGCATTATTGGTCATAAATAAGGGTATTATAGTCGTTATGGAGTGCATGGGTGAGTGGGAGTGGCTTGAGGCAGTCATAAATGGTCCAAAATAGACAAAAACACTCGAGCACAATGCATAGGCACCTTAGGTCAAACCAGATCCATGATTTAAGGAGTGGGAGCACCCTAAGGGACCAAAAGGTCATTAATGATGGTTTCCAAGATCCCATTTGACCAAACTATGGGTGATGGGTGCAATTAATGGTCGTCCCAAGCCCCTAATAACCTTAGGAAGACACCATAAACCAAGTTTGGACTATGCAACATAAGTGAAAACGAATGGGACTATAGTCCTAGGCGATATGATTCCTATGGTACTAGGTGCTATGATGTTCTAACACATATCACTCATGAGAGAAAGATGAACATCATACTATATTTACAAGAGTATTTAAGTCTCTTGGTGTGTTCTCAAGTGGGAATCACAAATGTGTTTTGAAAATGAAATATAGAAGTTAGATTTGAAACTAATGAAAGGGAGTAATAAAATAAATACATATGAACATTGATGTATTTTTACTCCACTTAATTAAACTCTAACTATGAAATGAATTACTACAAATGACAAGTACTATAAGCTTAATGAAGTAAATGTGCAAAGGGAGCTATTTCAAACCTTTCACCTTTTTCTGATTTGCCAAGATCACAAAGAGTGCAAGGAAAATAGAATACTTAGGGAAAGAGGACTCTTTAGGTCCCATGTTTTTGTGAGTGATTGAGTTAAACTATATTTCACAAGATCAAAGAAGTAAGAAAGAAAAAATAATATATACAACTAGTGGTAGTTAAATCAAATTACCTAGACTAACAATCCCTATGAAATGGAAAGCATAATATCATTTAATTCCTAGTGAGTACTGAGAGTTCCTTTGAAAAACTCAAAGTCTTTTATCCTAAATAGCATGCAAGAAATTACTTATTTACTTTCTATCGTGAGATAATTTGTTTAATTGCTAATTTACTAAAGAAATAAAATTGTAGGTGAGTTTGTTAATTTTCTTGTTCATTAACAAGCCACTTAAACTGCAACTGATGATGAAAAAATGAGGTAAAAATAAAAAAGTGAAAATATTGAATAGGTATTGCACCCACATATGCATGGTTCATATGGGAAGAGAGTTATAAAAGTCGTGTGAATTTACTAGGCGAGTACAAAAATACAAATTCCATTGGAACTAGCACTCCCGAGATATCATAAACTACACTACTAATAAAATGATGAATTTGAGATGTGAGATTCCAAATTTTGATTTTTGAGAAGATAAATAGCAATCTCTAGGACCTACACAACAATCAAAATAAGTTATCTATCAAAATAAGTTAAAATATTTTTTGAAATATATCGCCAAACAGTTTATAGTTGGTGTTTTAAGAATTGGTAAGATTCGCCAACATTTATACACTTTTAAATAAGTATGGTTCCTTAAAATCATCCCTGCTTTCCACGTAATTGACAATGTCCCTTGAAAGATTAGGACAATACAGGTCCCTAGCGTTGCCAGATTTATCGCGTTGACCATGACAAGGCTATCCATACTCATCTTCATCATCATATACAGTGTATGTCAATATTTCTATATGGGGACTCTGATTCAAAACTATTACAAATGTTAAATTTAAATATTAAGCTAGGTTAATTTTAGTAAATGTTTGTAATTAAACTAAGAGGTGACTTGAAAAGTCACCTCTCTTCCCCACTTAAGGTATAAATACCTGGGGCAATTATTATTGTAAACCATCTTCTTCATATTTATTACTTATACATTTTACATTACGTTTCTTTTCTCCTCCATCAACATTTCTGCTATTTCATTGGTATCAGAGCCTCTCAGCTCTTGGCACCAGTCCACCACCATCTCACTTCGCTACACACCTCCTATTTACCGTCCACGCACTCATGCTGCACTCCATCTCCACCTCCATCCTGCTCCACCATTCCGCCTCTCCGCAACACCCCTCCTCCTGCCTCCTCTCCAATACCAATTTAATATAAAATAAATTATTAATATTAATATATTTTTATTAATATTATTATTAAACAAAACTATATTATAATAATAATAATTATTATTATAATTATTTAAAAAAAAAAATCGTGGTGGGCTGGCATCATATCGCAAACAAAAATAAATCCACATTTAGTGCCGAGAAAATTCCAATCACAAGATCAATGGATGCTCGGTTTGACCAAATCAATGAGAAGATTAACAAGAACTATGAGGAACTCCAGGAAAATATCAAACAAACGAGTGAAAATTTGACGTCGACTTGGACACAAATCATGTCACGAATGGAGAATACCTTCCTCACTCTACAAGAAGACCAAAAGAAAAATCAAGCAGTTTTAACCGCCATCTTGGACAGATTACAAATATCTAATGACCCGCATCCAAACTCTCCAAGAACACCGGAGCAGCTAGATCCTCTATTCAATGTGTCGTCCTCAAACTCATATACACAAGGACACCAAATGTAAGTGAAATTCGAGTTACCCAAATACGACGTGGACGAACGACAATGCATAGCATAGATTAACAAAGCCGAGTAATACCTAGACATCCACAACATCCATTATGAAGGCGAGAAAATTAAATATGCCTCCATGCATCTAGAAGGAAATGCTTACAATTGGTACTTATGGTGGAAGAACACTGCAAGAATATGCTCTCACAACTGGGCTAGTTTCAGGAATGACCTCATCAAAATATTCCAGCATGTTGAAGAAAAAGGTTTTTTTTCCAAACTCACAAGGTTACAACAAAAAAACAGTGTCGTTGACTACACCTGTGAGTGAGAAGTGTTGTCAACTCGAGTCCCAGAGTTAACCGATGACCAATGATTACAGACCTACATACACGGTCTTAAACAACACATCTATGATGAACTAGAGTTACATAACATCTCTACCTTGGAGGAAGCACAATGTAAAGCCAGGATTATTGAAAAAAAATTCAAGAAATTTGCTCATACACATTTCGACAAAGATGAATCCAAAAGGAAGCCTTTCCAATCAACATACACAGGAAATCCAAGATATACACCGCCACAACTCAGGGAAGGAACGAAGCCCAATTTAGAGGCCCAGAGAATAAAGGAAGGGAAATGTAAGTTCTATGGAGACAAATGGGATCCTAAGCACTTGTGCTTACAAAAGAAATTGTATGCATGTGAAGCAAAAGAAGCAGAGTTGGAAGTCAAAGAACCAATTGAAAACGAGGCGGATAGTCAACCAGACTACCAAACAGAAATCGAGGACGAAACCCCAAAAATATCATTAGCCTCTATTACCGAAATCTCCCAACCACAAACGTTGAAGATTAAAGGACATATAAATAATAATAACATCACAGTTCTCATCAATTCTGACAGCACCCATAACTTTGTTAATGCTAGCCTTGCTAAAATATTTAACTTATTTGTTCGTCCAGTACCTAACATGAAGGTTATGGTAGCAGACGGAAAGAAGATTGACAATGTGGGAAAATGTCACAAAGTCAAGTTACAAATGCAAGAATATAACTTAGAATCATATTTTTTTGCGGTACCACTAGGAGGAGTCGATGTAGTATTAGGAATACAATGGTTACAAACCTTAGGTACATACTCCGCAAATCACCAAGATCATTTTATTGAATTCCAGTCGTTTGGGAAGACACACAAATTACACGGGTTCCAATCACCTCCGACACAATTAGTTACATCACATCAGATGGAAAAACTACTTCGAAAAGGCGCACCAGCATACATATTTCAATGCTAAGAAATGGAGCTTCTAATGTGTGAAGGAGACATGGACAAACAAACAGAGATAAAAGAGCTGATTAAAAAACATCACAACGTCTTTCAAGAACTACCCATGGAGCTTCCACCAAACAGAAAGATTGAACACATAATCGAAATAGAACCAGGGACAAAACCTACAAGTAGCAAACCATACAGATACCCGCATCACCATAAAACAGAAATCGAGAGGTTAACTCAGGATCTTCTGAAGTGTGGTGTCATTTCAAAAAGCAGAAGCCCCTATGCAGCTCCAGTAGTGCTAGTACAAAAGAAGGATGGGTCGTTCAGGCTATGCATAGATTACAGAGGACTGAACAAACTAACTATCAAAAATAAATTTTCGATCCCATTCATCGATGAGTTACTGGATGAACTTCATGGAGCTAAGTACTTTTCAAAGTTGGATCTCCGATCTGGTTATTACCAAATCAAAGTTAGAGTAGAAGACATAGCTAAAACTTCTTTTTGCACTCATGAAGGCCATTATGAGTTCAAAGTAATGCCCTTCGGGTTGACTAACGCTCCAGCTACATTTCAAGCTGCAATGAACGAATTGTTCCAGCCATTCTTAAGGAAATTCGTACTAGTGTTTTTTTATGACATTCTCATATATAGTAGAACATGGAAGGAGCATTTGGAACACTTAAGTCAAGTACTTACCATTTTGGAAGAAAACAAATTCTACACAAAGAGGTCTAAGTGCACCTTTGGAAAAGAAGAAGTGGACTACCTAGGTCACAAAATATCAAAGGAAGGTGTCCAGGTTGATCCAAGTAAAATCAAGGCAATCATGGAATGGCCCAAACCTAATAGCATATCGAAACTAAGGGGATTTACAGGCCTAACAGGATACTATCGAATATTTGTAAATAATTACGCCCATAAAACCGCCCCTCTCACAAATTTATTGAAGAAAAATTCCTTCCAATGGAATAGTGAAGCAGAAAAATGTTTTGAAACATTCAAATTCATGATGTCTTCAACTCTGGTATTAGCCATGCCAGACTTCACAAAACCCTTTGTAGTATAGTGTGACGCATCAGGGTTCAGATTAGGAGTAGTTTTGATGCAAGAAGGGCACCCAATAGCATTCGAAAGTAGAAAGCTCAACAAGAGAGAAAGTTTGAAGTCCACTTATGATAAAGAGATGTTGGCCATTATACATGTCTTAACAAAAGGGCGACAATACCTTATAGGGAGCAAAATACTGATAAGAACGGACCATAACAGTCTTCAATACCTCCTCCAACAAAAAACATTGTCAACAGAGCAATAGAAGTGGATAGAAAAAATTGCTACCTTTGATATGGAGATATTACATAAAAGAGGGAAAGACAATTTAGTCATTGATGCTCTATCTAGAAAGGATGAAGTCCGGACATATGCAATTTCAATCGTTATTCCAGAATGGTTGGATGAAATACGAAGAGAATACACTAAAGATCCAAACACGCGCGCCTTAATCGAAGACCCAAATAGAGGTTCAAAATTCGAGCGGCGAAATGACATCTTGTGGTAGAAAGGAAGGATCTATTTAAACCCAACATCAAGGTTTAAAACTAAGGTAATGATAGAATCTCATGATTCACCTGCTGCCGGACATGTAGGTTTTTTCAAAACATATTACAATGCCATACAGTCATTTTATTGGAAAGGAATGCATAAGGACATTCAAAAATATGTAGCCGAATGCGACACATGTCAAAGGAATAAAAGAAAAAATATCATGACTCCAAGGCTACTCCACCCATTGCATATTCCAAAGCAAAAGTGGGAGGAAATTTCTATGGATTTTATTGAAGGGTTACCCTTATCAGAGGGTAAGGATAAAATTCTTGTCGTAGTAGATCGACTAACAAAATATGCACATTTCATGGGCATAAAGAAAACTGACTCCGCTAAACAAATCGCTGAAGTGTTTTGTAAAAATATTTACAAATTACATGGTTTCCCAAAAATTATAGTTAGAGACAGTGATGCCAAATTCACAAGCAATTTTTGGAAGGAATTCTGCAAGCAAACAGTGATCACTCTTAATATGAGCTCAGCATATCACCCATAAACCAATGGGAAAACTGAAGTGGTCAACAAGTGTCTTGAAACCTACCTCCTTAGTTTCGTCACAGACAAACAGAACAAATGGTTACAATGGCTACATCTCACGGAATGGTGGTATAACACTACGTATCACACCTCAGCAAAGATGACTCCTTTTCAAGCATTATATAGTTATGAACCACCCCGATGGAAAGAAATCATTCAAGGAAGCACAAAAGTACTCGCCGTAAAAGATCAACTAGAAGGAAACCAACGAATTATGCAAACACTCAAGGATAATTTAACTATGGCACACAATTGTATGAAAAAACAAGTAGACCAGCATAGAACCGAGAGAGAGTTTGAATTAACAGATTGGGTATTCGTAAGACTTCAACCATACAAACAATAATCACTAAAACAACAAGGAAAGAACAACTTAGCACCTAAATTCTATGTTCCATACCAAATTATACGGAATATTAGCAACGTAGCATACGAGCTAAAGTTACCAGAGACAAGTCAAATTCACAACGTCTTTCATATATCAAATCTTAAAAATTTGTTGGGTCAACAACAATCAGTTCAAACAACACTCCCTACTCTAGATGAAGAAGGGAAACTAATATTAGAACCAGAATCTATCATCAACATCAGAGAACGGAGATTACGCACTAGAATGATCAAGGAATACCTCATTAAGTGGAAGAATTTCCCAGAAGAAAATGCATCATGGGAAACAGAGAAATTCATTCAGCAACACCCGTCTTTACCCTACTTCGAGGACAAAGCAATTTAAAAGGAGAAGGCAATGTTACAAATGTCAAATTTAAATATTAAGCTACGTTAATTTTAGTAAATGTTTGTAATTAAACTAAGAGGTGACTTGAAAAGTCACCTCTCTTCCCCACTTAAGGTATAAATACCCGGGGCATTTATTATTGTAAACCATCTTCTTCATATTTCTTACTTATACATTTTACATTACGTTTCTTTTCTCCTCCATCAACATTTCTGCTATTTCAAAAACCTTTACAATAAAATGATATTGGAATCCCCTCTTTTTTCACAAATGACCCCCTGCGTTCAGATGAATCATATCCTCTTTTGTCCTCTGGTCCATATGAACATGAGTAACTGCAATAGAGAGTACAACACCTTAATACATACAAAAAATCATATATCTACATTCATGAGTAGCATCCAAATAAGGAGTTTCAAAATATTCACAGCTCATGTCGTAGGGGAGTAGTACCCCTTTCTCCTGAGGGTTTGCGTACTGTGCATAGGAAAGTGTCGGGAGCATTGAGATTGATTTCCTCCACTTTAATAAAGTCAGGGAA
This sequence comes from Pseudotsuga menziesii, assembly GCA_001517045.1. Classification (NCBI taxonomy): domain Eukaryota; kingdom Viridiplantae; phylum Streptophyta; class Pinopsida; order Pinales; family Pinaceae; genus Pseudotsuga; species Pseudotsuga menziesii. The sequence goes on from LPNX010649103.1 coordinate 36,260, forward strand.
TCTGTGTGATGGTATGAATGCAACACGGTCAAACAAAAGGCTGTATTTTTTAAATAGTTCACTCCAACGTAAATCTTTGCCTGAAAAGGTCACGGTTGTCGGTTCTTGGACCTCAAGGTCCATTATCATCTTCCATTTGTTTTACGTCCCTATTTTGTATGGTGATTCTCCTGAGGGTTTGTGTACTGTGCATAGGAAAGTGCATGGATCATCGAGATTGATTTCCTCCACTTTAATAAATTCAGGGAATCTGTGTGATGGTATGAATGCAACACGATCAAACAAAAGGCTGTATTTTTGAAATAGTTCACTCCAATGTAAATCTTTGCCTGAAAAGGTCACGGGTGTCGGTTCTTGGACCTCAAGGTCCATTATCATCTTCCTTTTGTTTTACCTCCCTATTTTGTATGGTGATACCTCTAAACATTGTGGCCTATAATCCCAGGGTTCTTGCAACAACACTAGTCAAACTTTGTTGATAATGGTCTCTGATTTCTTCTATTCGAGAGCTTCAATCTGCACTCAATTTAGAGGTCACATATAGAAGTTACGGTAGTCATTGGTGATTCCATATTGAGAATTGAACATAGTATGAGCAATTTCACCATTAATCATTGAATTTACCACAACAATATATCATAGTCTATGTCACAAAGATATATCAAAGCTTGTCACAATAATCACTTCATCCTTTCTCCTCCAAACACACACTTTAGGGAAGATTTCCAACAACTACTTTATAGCACTCATGTTGACATAATCATCATGTTATATTGGAGCTTCATATATTTCTAGGTACACATAGTCACATTTCAACTTATAGATCGAAGCTTTACTGGAATTTTTTATATGGATCCTATTGGGGTCATGAATCTTTAATAACAACTAGCAATTCTATGTATATGTTCATATCCTTGGCCACTAAAACTTCTGAGTAGGTTTTTATAACTTTCACCGTGATATGTATTAATTACATTGATCTACGCAAAGGTATTCCTAGGAGAACTGGGTTAGCAAGAGGACATCAAATTTGGAATTGACATTGGGATTACAAAACATTGCCTTCCTTTGAAAATTTTGCTCTAACCATTGTCATATAGTGACTCCCTACCCAAAGACAAAGACGTGTCAATCCAAAAGGAAAACATAGGGAAGCATCTTAATGGAAAGGCACAAAAATATGCAAGTATTAGGTAGAGATAAATCCATAAGATTTACTATGAACAGTGTGACCACCCTTAGTGTAAACACTTTAGGGACGTCATTTCCAAAGGACAAAACCGATCACCATCGTTGGAAGTCCACATCGGGTAACGTCACCTCATGGTGCATTCCATTAATTAGCTTACTTCAATTAGAATTGTTATAGATAATAAAAAATTTGAAGTTGATTTAACATCAACATATTTGGGCATTATACATCATTGGAATGGCTCCATGCCCAAGAATATTAAAATAACATGTGCGCTACGGAGGGGCTTTAGCATCTATTGTCTCATCAAATCTAGACAACGCACCCCTCTTCCTTCCATGTACTAACGATGTACAAAGCTTAAGAGTTGCACGGGTTTGTGTGATCTTACAAGGATTTAAAAGGCATTGAAGCATTTGGTAAGAAATCCTAACACAAATTGACTCTGTTGAAGTCATGAACCAGGACATGTTATTTCCGTCCAACGTTCAAATTTGAACCTGTCTGGCCCTTCCAGAGGATTCTAGAATGTCTCAAAAGTGCAAACTTAAAATTGTCCTTCAACAAAATTTAAATTATATTTTTACCCTTTGAATTAAGAAGGGCATAATTAATAGCAACATTTCCAAAGGACAACTTTTCAAATTACTTGTCAATATGGATTTCAATTTACAAATAATATGTTTATAACAAAATCATCCCTACTCCTTAATTGATAGAAACTTCCTTAGCAAAAAAAACCTAGGGAAATACGAAACAGGAGCCCTTCGTAAATCTTCCAGAAATCCAAATTGTTCTTTGGAGATGATCTTTGAGAGGACCTTTCGAAATCTCTGTGCAATAATTTTTGTGACCACCTTGTAGGTTGTGTTGCACAAAGAGACAGGTCTGTAGTCCTCCATAGATTCTGGAGAGTCTTTTTTTGGAATTAGGGTTAAGAAAGTTGTGTTCAGTGGAGGATGGAGGACACCATTTTTCCTTGTTTCTTCTACCAACTATAGTAAGTCTGGGCCTATGGAGTCATATCCTGCTATGAAAAATTCTTTTGTCCACCCATCTGGCCCTGGGCTTTTATCTTTTTGAAAGCTATGAAGGGTTGCTTTTAACTCCTCCTCTGAGACTTCTTCCATTAACTCCAGGTTTTTTCCTCATTTATGCTTATAGGGAAAAACTGAGAAATTTGAATTACTTCTCTAAGCGCCCCAAAAATGGTTGTTTGTCTGCCACTTGCCTGATCCCTAAGCACCATACTCTGGGCCATAGAGAGGTGAGATGGTCTTCCTCTCTCTTTTCCTTTGGAGGTGATCCTAGGGTTTACCCTGAGTTCTTTTGCAGGTACTTTTGGGTTTAGAGGGATTGGAACATCCCTTGAACGAAGGTGGAAGCGGATAGAGGAGGACTGAGTGAGAGATTCACTTTTTATGGGGGGAGGGGAGGCTGCATGGTTTGTAGTGGAGATGCTTTTGAGTGTGGGCATTGAGGTGCAGCTTTTTGGGGGAGGGGGACTGTTTGTGAGAGGGGTAGGCAAAAAAATTTCCTCATTCAAAGATAAAACATTCAGATGTTTTTCTAAGGGAAGAAGAGCTCATACCCTGTAGGGGAGACGCATTCGGACGCTATTCCGTCTGCTGAGGAGCCCTTCTGCTGCTACTGCACCCGTTCTTTATAATTGATCCAATGGTTTTTCTGTGGCCTCCGACCTAAGAGGATTTTCGTCTACAACTGTATCCAGATCAATTTATTTGGAGCTCGTAATTGCTGATCGCCTAACCCACTTCCTTCTTCCAAATGTTGAGGGAACAAAGTTTGGGCAATTTCTTGCCAAGTGTCTTGTTTCATGACATTTGTGGCATCGAAACGGGAGCCCTTCGTAATCCAATAGCTGTTTTTTTTATCTTGGTTTGCCAAACCAAGTTAAAGGATTCCGGAAGACTGGTTTTGATGTTCAAAGAGACTAGGATCCTGGCTACCTTTCTGATTTTCGTCTGCTGATACGAGAGGTCCGCTTCAAAGAAAGTCCCCAGCGCCTTCCCGATGTCACTAAGCGAGGTCGGGTTCCAGAATTCCCATGGTAATCCTGGCAAGCGAACCCAGACTGGTATTTTATCCAGTCTCTCTGTTTCCGCATCGAACAAGGGGGTCCACCGCTTTAGCTGAAACGGGGTTTTCCCATATGTCCAGACTCTACTGTGAATGAGGTCTACATCCTCTCTGCATCTGAAGCGGAAGCCGAACCAGCCCTTTGCTAGCGGAGTAATATTCGGGCCTTCACCTTGAAACCCAGTCCAATTTTCCCTGACCCATTCCTCCATTTTCCCTAGGGTGGGGTTTCGTCCTCTGATTTTCTCGACTAGGGCTAATCCGTCCATTTCCAGGGCTTCTTCCATGGAGACACAGACTCCACAAATTAGGTTAAAATCTCCTCTAGAGGGATTTAAATAGTGATTCTTTCGTTTCCTGGATCTGATTAGGGTTTCCTCCGCGCTTCTATAAGGAGGGGTGCCTTCATCTTCTGGGGTGGAGTTCCCGTTTGGGAGTTCGTCCAAATGTTCAACAACTTCTCCTATGGGCACTGCCTGTAACACTAGAGGATTGGTTTCTCTATTTGGGGATCCTTCCGGTTGCTGTGGTTCTGCTTGGGGAAGTTTGTTGACGAGGGATCCTGTAACTATGCTCGGAGGTTGGTTAGTGTGGAATAATGAGTACAGGGCTCCTCATATGGTCGAGTTTAATGGCCACGTTGCGAATAAACCTAGCATCTCTTCATCAGGAGGAGAAACCGCAACCCTAATCTCAGTTCTAGCTGTTAAGTTTTCCAGAGTGTTCTGCACTGTGTTCGGCGACAGGATTCCGGTAATTTCCGGTGAGGAGAATATATTGAGCCCTTGCCACGGGTCATCCGAGTAGTCTACCATGTCTACTGGTAACTCGGACCCTGCTCCTGGCTCCATGACCAAATTCTTCCCGTTTCACCTACTGTTCCTCCCGCGACAGCTTGCCCGAAAAGACTAAAAAACTAAGAAAAAATTTGTCCTCCGTGGCACCCCCATGGGCTCCCTCCTGATTCCACCGTAGGGTCGCATTTGTTGCCTTAACCCATATATATATCAAAAGAACTAGTCGTTAATTATAAAAACTACCCGTTAATTATAAAAATTATACTCTACATACTAATGTTTTAGCATATTGGTTTGCCACTAGGGAAACCACGCCAACTGGAAAACAATAGTTTGTCATCATAGTTTTTCTTTCTATATAACTATCATAACTAATGTTCCAGAAAAATAAAAAACGTATCAATAAACCAGAGAAGGAAATTATTCATCATAAAAAATAAACACATTTGGAACCTCTTGCAACGAATGAGTTGAGTTACTTTTCCCAATGTCAAGTTTTTCCTTAAAGACCATGCTTATAGTTTCCTTCACCATCATGTTGTGCTTCTCTCCTAACCACATTATCACCTTTGCCATGAGGAGTTTGGCATCCACTTTCTGAATATGATTTTGGGTTTCATCAAGCTGCAACAATATTTCATTTTGTTCTTCATAACTATCTATTAATGATTTTCCCAACAAAGCCTTAATATTCCAATAAAGAGTGATTGTTATGACGTACTTTGAGTCCCTTGTGTGAGAGGATCCAATGTCTTGCACCCAAGGCCCCATTTTCCTCTAAATTACCTAGTCCCCAAGTGCATCCTTTTCTTGAGTGACCCATTTCTCAACCTCTTCAATATTCTTTTGGCAATGAGGTGAGATAACTTGCTTGAAATCCTCATGCAGAGCCTGAGAATCCTTATGAGGTTTGTGCATGTGAGTGTGCCTAGTTCCACCTAGCCCCTATTGTGAATGTCCCTTACTCACCATTATGCAGCCAATGCACCGGTAAATTGTGCTTTTACCATTTTGATAGATCCTACCAAATTCAATTGAGAGCCTCTGTGACTCGGCCCACAAAGATAATGTATTCCCCTTCATCATGAAACAAATTTCAAGCTTCTTCTCAAGAACAACACAAATGACTATATGGGGTCTCCATTACTTATTATCTCCCCTCATCATTTTCTATCCTTTCAAATTGTACGTACCATCATCAACACGAGCGAGGGATTCATCATTTTCCTTCTATCCATCTCATTCACTCAGTTGGTATCTGACTTCACCAACCAAGGTTTCCCCAAAAACAACTATCTCAACCCATCATCAAATTAATTAGGCAATGGAGGGCATATATACGCCAATAATTTTATTTAAAACAAATATCATGTTCACTATGAAATTTTGCACCCATAAAATTGTATTTTCACAATCTTCAACTTAGATCCATTAAAAATTAAAAAAAATCATATTTACCTAATTTTATTTAATAATGTTATTATAAACTCGTGTATCTTTCTTGCTTTGTGGTGGTTTATCATAAGTAACGTGAGTTTGATATTTAAAAGTCTTCGAGGTAAGATATCAAGTTTCCACCACACTCCAACTAACTTAGAACAAAAAAGTTAGTCGGTTTATTTAGACCCAAAGGAAAAGAAGAGTGTGTGAGAAGGATATGATGTCGTTATTATTATTAAATACGATGGTAAGAAGGTAACACACAATATGCATCACCCGATGAAGAAAGGCGAGTTGTTAATTAATTATTATTTTTACAAATTACGAGTTGATAGGATTGAACAATTAATTAAATATTGGTAATTTATTATTAATTTTTTTTTAATAGTTAATTTTGTTAGTCTATTAGATTTAGGCGTGTATTCTTTTGCAATTTATTATTAATTTGTATTGAATAGTTAATTTATGTTAGTTTATTAGATTTAGGCGTGGATTCTTTTGCATGTGATTTTGACAAGATTAGATATCTCAAGTTGCCAATCATTTTTAACAAATAAACAATATATATATATATAATAATTTATTATCTTTTCACATATTTTATTAAAATACTTATTATTATATTTAAATATAACTTTTCTACATGAATATTTAAATTAATATAACATTTCTTTAATATATTTAATATTATAATTTAAATAATTTAACACTATTTTAATTAAAATAACATCTCTTTAATTAAGAAAATTGATGTATCCTTTCATAGTGTTTGCTCAACCAGGACAACTCGACTCATAATGTTTTTTATTACTCTTAATAATAATAGCATTCGTGGCTAAGGAAGGGATATAGCTCTTGCAACGGAGCTTACAACCACAAATCCATTGTAAGAGAAGCCTTTCAGTGATCTTTCTTTGTGTGGTAATACATTGGGTTGTGTATACCGTTGGAGGACTTTAGTGGTATTTGCTCTCCCCTCTAGAAAATTGCATGTATAAGCTAATTCTATTGATAGGTATATATCGTAAGCATGTGTTGAAAAATAATATTGATTATTGAGGTGACTTATAGTGTTATTGTTACTTGTGTGAACAAATATGTGTTTTTTTATCCATTATTATATTCTATTGCTATTGCTTGTTAATTAATCTTCCACGTTGTTATAATATTTTATCTGGTTAATTGTTAAAATAATTGAATGTTGTCAATTGGAAACATGAACAAAATGTCAAAGTGACTAAAGCTCATGTTGTTTAATAACAAAAAGTTAATAACTAAACTTCCATTAATACAAAAACTTAAATTAATGTATCCTTAAATTGATGTATCCTTTCATAGTGTTTGCTCAACAAGGACAACTCGACCCATAATGTTATTTATTACTTTTAATAATATTAGCATTTGTGGCTAAGGAGGGGATATAGCTCTTGTAACGAAGCTTACAACCACAAATCCATTGTAAGAGAAGCCTTTCATCGATCTTTCTTTGTGTGGTAATACATTGGGTTGTGTATACCGTTGGAGGACTTTAGTGGTATTTGCTCTCCCCTCTAGAAAATTGCATGTATAAGCTAATTCTATTGATATGTATATATCGTAAGCATGTGTTGAGAAATAATATTGATCATTGATGTGACTTATAGTATTGTTGTTACTTGTGTGAACAAATATGTGTTTTTTTATCCACTATTCAATTATGTTGCTATTGCTTGTAAATTAATCTTCCATGTTGTTATAATATTTTATCTGGTTAATTGTTAAAATAATTGAATGTTGTAAATTGGAAACATGAAAAAAATGTCAAAGTGACTAAAGCTCAGGTTGTTTAATAGCAAAAAGTTAATAACTAAACTTCCATTAATACAAAAACTTATCCGAAGACATAAAAATAACAACACCAATAAACTTTAACTCTACAGTTTAACTTGGAAGGGAATTAGCTGCATTGCAGCTTTCTGCCTTATTTATTACGTAATTTCAAGAATAACACTACTAAGCATATTGTTTAGTAACATCTCGTAACATAAATGAAATCATTCCTTCAACCACAAATATAATTGAATTATTCATAGTATATAAAAATATATTATGAATTTCGATAGCTAGGGTTTAGTTATCGGAATGCTCCCTACATAGTTTCAACAACTAACCCACATGGATTTCATTTCTATTGTGTTGTTATAGGATTAGTGCCAACAATGGAAAAAACTAAGAATTTTTTGTTTTTTAGGTTTCGTTTTGGATATGGTTCTGTCGTGAATGTTTTTTTATTTTTGTATTTGATGCTTGTTTCATTCTATGTATTTATTATGGTTAAGTTATGGATGAAAGATTAGGTGGAGCCCTCTTATCCTAGTCACAACTCGGACTTGGTTCAAAGGGGTTGCTTTCATTATCTAACTTTACCATATTCTTGTAAAGGCCGTCGATTTCCATCTTTTTTCAACCAACGAGTTTCAGATGGATGGATGTCATCTATGCCAAAGACCTACTTCTCATCACATGTGTCCTATGGTGGGTCATACAAATGTCTTAAAAAAAATTGGGGATTCAAATGATAATAATTTTCGATGGTGGACAAAACTCTTAGTGGATGTATCTTCATATCTAGATGTTGGTTCAGGCTCTAGCTATCTTCTCCATGGAAATTCTTCGTCACCCTTTGTGCCTTTTCATTCTAAATCTGGGAGACTAGATCGTAACTCTGTAGTGGAGAGAAAGTCTGGTGGATTTTTAGATGTGGGTAAACCTGTAAATGGGGGTTCGAAAGTTACTAAATATTTGGAATCTAGTTTTAAGGGTTTGATTGAGTTACAAGCGAAATCACGTTGCATCGACAAATCTCTTAAGGCTTTACAGGAACCTATCCATATGGTTCTTTGGGAGAGACATAAATTTCGATAGAGTGGAGAGCTTGACTAATGCGCTTTGGTGGTCCATCTAGAGTATATTACTCTATCGCATTTGGGGATCTTAGAGTGGATAAAGGAAAATTGGAATCCCTTGATTGACTATTTCCCTAAGTTCAGTACTTTGATTAATGGGTGGTATTGTTTCCATTTCCTCTCGAATGACCATGCGACTACAATCTTGAGAAAGCCTTGGATTTATGGTTTGGGTTCCTTGGTCCTGTAATATTGGAATTATTCATTTAACCCATTAAAGGAGCGTGTTATTACATGGCATCACTAGCTACAACTCCCGACCTTCCCATTACAACTCTGGACGAGACCTATTCTTGAGCTTGTGGCTAATCTGGTGCATCGTTTCATCTTCAATCTAGCAGTTAAGCAAGGCTTCCCTAAGCATTGGACTTAGAGCCTTATTGTACCCATTTTTGAAAGCAATAATAAAAATAACCCCTCTAATTATATGACCATTATGATTAGCCCTCTCTTAGCCAAGTTATGTGGTATTATTTTTTAATATAAGATCAACATATGGCTAGAAAGTCGAGGTAAACGAGATAAAGGGAAAGCCAGTTTTACAAGGTATCATTCCACCATAGACCACCTCATTACTCTTAGGATCATTGCAGAGGAATCTCGTAGTAATGAGATCAATATACTTTGTTGCTTTATGGACTTTAGGAAATCTTTTGATATAGTTCCTAGAACTAACTTGTGGAAAAATTATATTAGAAGAGTTTTAAGGTTCCTTTTGAGTTGGGAGTCGCTGCAATAAGGTTGTACAAGAATGCCATTGCCAAGTTTAAGGAAATTGAGGGTGGTTGGAATATATTAATTGTAATATATGAGTTAAGCAAGGATGCCTCCTCTCCCCTACCTTTTTTGGTATATACATGATAAGTTAGAAGGTTGTTTAATAGAGGCAGGTTGCACTGGCATGACATTAGAAGGAATTTCCATCATCTTCCTTATTTATGATGATGATAATGTTCTTCTGGAAAGATGTCCATTTGATCTTGATAAAGAATTAATAATTCTCAATGGATTTCTAGTATGGTATGGGCATAACCGACAATACCAACAAAACCAAAGTTTTCTTGATAAAATCTTATAAGGCTTATTACACTCCTTTTTGTATGATAATAAAAACTTGGAGGAAGTGACTTCATACAGATATCTTGGGGTTGATATCTATCACAAGTTTACTAGAACTACAACATCGAGAAAATGATCAATGAAGCATGGAAAGCTTATTTTCATCTAATCCGCTTCATGTAGTTGATAGATATTTGTACGTAGCAGATATGGTTGGATTGGTTGTAACCACTTCCAACTAATCATTCATTTATTACATAGGATGTTAATGTATGATGATAATTACAAAGGCCTAAAGGCCCCACCAACATCTTTCACACCCCAAAACTCTTCTTTGTTTTGAAGAGAAAAAATATGCAAAAAATGACCGTGACTTGTGATTCTTCAGCATCCATATTCAACATGGTAACAGTTGGTTAGAGCCTCACCTTTTAATCATATAACTAATTGTCATCTCCATCGGCTTAGAACTGAGGTCTTTTGGATTTTCTTTCCATACCATTTCTCTGTCTTCAATTTCCAAAGCAATAACCCAAGAGTTTTTCTACAATTCTACACCTGAAGACACAATCTATTCATGTGTTATTATGTCATCATATGATTGTTTATCTCTATCTGTGTGGTGTAAGATCTCTTCTTCTTTAATGTTTTCATTGTTGTGTGATGGACAAGAGTTGGCTAGAGACAGGCTTTATTACAAAATTGGATGGAACCGCCTACCTTTATAAAGACTCACGTTTCATCTGCTCTCGATTTCAAAAAATTAAAACAGAGTTACTTCAGTGGTGAATGAATCAATCGATGCAAAAACTTTGACTATGAGAGACTTCACTGACCCACACTGATCAAGTACATATACATTTATAATATTTGTAAAAATATATATCAACCATATCGACCAAATCGAGCGAGTGCATAGGGTGAACCAACAACAATATGTCTGACTAAAATGATTGGCTCAGCCCATGACAAAGACTTGCCAAGCTCACCACATAATTATGTCGATAGAAGTTTTGATTTAATATTTTGGGTGGACTACAACCTATGCTTTTTAATATATGGAATAGGACGAGACAAGTGTATTGTCGAGATTGATTCTATAAAAGTCGTTCAAAATTGGAAATAAACAATTATAAAAAAAGGAAAATAAAAAATAAATGGTAACTAACTAATGAATGGATAACTGGTAGCAAAGCATTGCTACCATGGATAACTCATAGTCGATGAATAAATAACCAACCATTCATGGCAAATAAATAGAAGAATGTGAGATAAAAATAAAAAGAATATAAAAAATAATTGATAGTTGATAAATAGCCCGAACGAGTGTGGCTCATTGGCGCCGTTTGATATGAACTCACTTGTTGTAAAGGAGGTCACAAGATCAAATCCCACCCGGGTTTACATGTGTCCCATGTCTTGCGGGCAGGTGTGGGGCATCTAGGGGCAGATCGGTAGCAGGAATGGATACCTGGACCCCATATTATGCGAGTACCAACCCAACGCCAATTGTCAATTCCCCTAGTAAAAAATTAATAAATTGATAGTTGATAAATGGATAATAGGAAGAATGTCGGTGATAACATGTAGCTAGGCATGGATAACTCACAGTTGAACCAGTTTAACTAGAACAATATCAGGAAACAAAAATATTTCCAAAATCCCTTCCATTACATAACTATCTCTCAACCATTTGATCCCTATCGATTGATCTAGCCACAAACTATGTGGGTGTGCTAGTCATATATATAAAATAGTTTTACCCATTGAAAAGTCGAGTCGACTTAAAAAAATGTAAATGAGGAAACATGTCCATCTACATTTAATATGGTCTCCAAAATGACTTAATTAATGAAGCTCTTTTCCCGGATAACTTGATGGACAACATGCTTCATTGCACCATAATGGGCACTTCCTATGAAATATGGAGGAGATGGGGTGGGACTTCCTCCAAAATGTGGAGATGAAGTGTTTCCTCTTCCATGAGACAGAGATGGAGGGGGGTTTGTATAATCTCCAAAAGGTGAAAAATGGGTGATTTAAGAAAGGTTTTTCCTCTCCAAGTTGATCCTAACAGTATTGTTTTGGAATTCCCTGGATATAATATCACCCTCTTGATCTATGGGGGAGAGGGGGGATGTTAGAACACATATTTGGAGAGGAGAGAGTCCTTACAATGTAAGAGATTTCCCTATATTTTTTTGTTCCACAATGGTGGTGTTTATATGATTAAATGAGAATGATAATAGAGGAATATGAACACAATTGAACAAATGCAAAAATATGCCATCCACAATAGATGTAATGGGGTGAAAGTGAGGGATATGTGATATTGTCTTATGCAAATGGTCTCAAAATTTGGTTCTTTTAATTATGTTTAGATGATAGTGTAAATAAAAAGAAAGAATATGTAAATTCTCTAGATGATGTAAAGTCCTTCCTCTCAAATAGTCATTGGGCCTTCCAATAGCTCTCTTGTCGATGGTGATGAAATAACCTAAAGATGGACTGGGAGGGTATTAAATATTTACTTATAATGTAATGTGTAGGGGCTATGTTACAGAAGGAATAGAAACACTTCCAATAGCTATTGAGATCTAACTTGGGTGCAAATGCATCCCACAAATATGACTTGCGGATATCCCAAGTTTTCACCACTAAGATACCTTGCATCAAGTGTGGATAAGTGTTTCGGCCTCTAATGGTAAAGTCTCACCTCCATATAAAGTCGGGTTGTTTCTTTGTGATGAACAAAAACAACTATACCTCAATTTTTATGTCCTTGGGAACCACATCTTTCTTATCCATGTTTCGTTTGGAAACTTGCTAATAGAAAGATTTAATAAGTACCCTAAAATTAAACAACTACTATGTTTCAAAAAATGAATATGATTGGTGGGAATTATTTTGATTCATATCCCAATCAATCCTAAAAAAAATTAAATATTGTTTTGTAACCTCCTGTGGAGGATTTTAGTTGGATGAGGATGACAATGCGATGTTGATTTTATGATAGTCCGGATTTGATTAAAGGAGTGCAAGGAAGGTATTTATAAATTCATTATCATTATGATCCATCCATATTATGAAATTATAATTCAGAACAAGACCTAGAAGCTAACAGAATCTTGACAACAGAATAATTTGACAATACATGAAGAAAATAGTGTAAAAGAGAAAAATTAACACAGATAGATGGTGCCAATAATTGAGTTTTCTATTACAATCCAACATGTAAATATGTCTAGAACATTATTATATTGCATTAGGATAAAATCGTTATCCTTTGGAGGAAAATTGGTGGCATACATGTCGAAGGATTAGATTGGACTTCAAACCCCCTTAGGTGCACCAATAAGCATAATTTGATTGGTTTACCTTAGTACGTGCATCATATTTCTAAATATCCAAGCCAAGAAATTGTTTCAATGATCCTACATCAGTTCTAGAAAATGCATTGTGCAATGAAGACTTAATTGAACCTGTATCGACAATGTAACTTTCCGTGATTAATTTATCGTCAACATATAGTACTATGATCTGAATAGATTCATATAGATTCTGAAAATACACATTAGGATCATATTTTAATCTTTCAAATCCTTGTGAGAGAAGAAAGTTGTTCATCTTCGCATACCAAGCCCTTGGGGATCTCTTGAGGCCATAGAGAGACTTTTTCAACCTGCAAACAAGTGAAATATCATGGATGAAACCTTCAGGATGCTGCATATAACTATCCTCATGAATTTCACCATGAATAAAATCACTCTTCACATCCATATGGTGCACCTCCCATCGCTTAAATGCAGCAATGGCCAAAACTAGCCTAATTGAGTCCATCTTTGCCATCAGTGCAAATGTCACTGTATAGTCCACTCCATGGACTTGGGAGAAGTATTTGGAAACCAAAATTTCCTTATACTTCACTTATCAACCATCAACATCCATATTGGTCCTATAAACCCACTTACATTGCACTAGTTTCCTCTTGGAAGGTAGAGGAACCAATTCCCAAGTTTCATTGTCTTGCATATATTTGAACTCTTATTGCATGGTTGTTTTCCATATTGTATCATGTGATGTTTATTCATATGAATATGGGTTGTATCCAACCATCATAAAAAACCTCTCTGGAATATTTGAATCACAAGTGGATAAATCATTATGAAACTGAGAACTAATCTTGCTAGAGTCTAGTGGATCTCCTGCAAGATCACCAGATGCTTGTATGCTTTTATTAGCTCATTTTGGACTTATGGGAGATTCATGATATGCATGCATGTAATAATATTCATATTCCATATAAGAATCATAAAAATCATAAATATAAACATCACTTACATCATCATTGAGTGGAAGGTGTGAGAAATCTCCCTCTACTAGTTCGATCTCTTGCATAGGCTCTTCTTCAAACTGTACACTCCTCTCAATGAAAGTTTTCTGAGATGAGGGATCAAAGAGATTGTATACCTTTGGATATTCAGAATATCCAACCATGATTGACTCCTGTATTTGAGCTTGCAAGTCTTTTCTTTTCTCTAAAGGAATCCTATCCCATGCCCTTGAGCCAAAAACCCTGAAATGAAACACATTTGGCTTGTGACCACTACAAGCCTAAAGTGGAGTTTTGTAATCCAATGATTTGTGTGGAACCCTATTCTAAACATATGCATCATAATTTATGGATTCATCCCATATCTTATTATACAAATACTTATCTTCCAGCATGCATGTATCCATCTGCTTCAATGCTCTGTTCTTGCGCTCTACCACACCATTTTGTTGTGGTGTGTAAGGCATTGAATGTTGCATTTGGATGCCATTATATTCACATAGATACTATAGGTTATTATTGACATATTCATTTCCATTATCAATCCTTAATACCTTTATCTTATTCCCACTAAATTTCTCAACATAAGCTTTGAAAGATTTGAAGATCTCATACACGTTAGATTTCAACTTGACGAAAAACAACCAACAATACCTTGAGAAATCATCTATTAATGTTAATACATACCTTGAGAAATCATCTATTAATGTTAATACATACCTTTATCTTTGCTAGGATTCGAACCCCCATAAGAACATTTGGGCTTCTCCTGCTTCTTCTTCTCTTGCTGCTTCGAATCCTCGAGGTTTTATTTCCCTTGGATTGATTTGAAACACCTGCAATAAGGGATTCATCCTTGGTGGATTTAATGGTACCCATTTGAACCAACTTTCCTTGTTCTTGAGTCAAAGACTCCATGAAGTTTGCCAAAGCTGGCATTCTCCAATTTAACTGTCAGCTTGCTTAACTGAAATGTAGAAATAAATACTAAATATTCAGGACCTAGCTTCAAAAGTATGGAAAAAATAAGATTCTATTACTTATTTTCGATGCCACATTGCTTCAGTTGAAGAACTAGGGATTTAAACTTGGTGAAGTAGTCTTGGATTGTCTCAAAATGAGTTGGATTCAAGGTGATCAGCTTGTTTTCAAGTTGGTGGCCTCGTAGCTCATCATTCTTCCAAAATAATGAATCGAGCTCGAGACACACTTCATTTTGTGTTGTGATACTTTTAACATGAAATAGGAGGTCTCTCGAAATGTTGAGACATAACATACCAAATGCTTCATCCAATTTGTTAAAAAACTTGGACTTCTCAACAGCTGAGTTTGGCTCATTTTTTGTCCCCATGGTAACTCTGTAGAGACCTCTCGAATTTAGTTGGATTACCATATTGGAATTCCACTCAAATTAGTTGAATGGAGTGAGTAAGGTGGCATAAGACTTATCCATTTGTTGTTGCGCAGTGAGTGACTAAGAACACTTGAACAACCTGCAATGCAAACTCTCAATCTACTAGAGGAGACCCTAGATTGCAATTTGAACCCTATAAACTATATGAATTTGATTTTTAGTTCCAAATAGATCTGATACCATGTGAAATTTTGATTCACAAAAGATCTAGAAGCTGAGATAATCCTCACAAAAAAAAATAATTTGACAATACATGAAGAAAACAGTGAAAAAGAGAAAAATTAACACATAGAGATGTAGTCAATAACTGAGTTTTATATAACAGTCCAACATGTAAATATGTCTATAACATTATTATATTACATTAGGATAAAATCGTTATCCTTTGGAGGCAAATTGGTGGCATACATGTGGCAGGCTTAGATTGCACCTCAAAACCCCTAGGTGGAACAATAAGCCCCAAACCACCTCAAACGGTCATGAATGGACATGTGAACATTGGGGAAGCATGATTGGTCATAAATAAGGGTAGTATAGTCATTATGGAGTGCATGGGTGAGTGGGAGTGGCTTGAGGTAGTCATAAATGGTCCAAAATAGACAAAAACACTCGAATACAATGCATAGGCGCCTTAGGTCAAACCAGATCCACGATTTAAGGAGTGGGAGCACCCTAAGGGACCAAAAGGTCATTAATGATGGTGTCTGAGATCCCATTTGACCAAACTGTGGGTGATGTGTGCAATTAATGGTCGTCCCAAGCCCCTAATAACCTTAGGAAGACACCATAAACCAAGTTTGGACTATGCAACATAAGTGAAAACGAATGGGACTATAGTCCTAGGTGATATGATTCCTATGGTACTAGGTGGTATGATGTTCTAACACATATCACTCATGAGTGAAAGATGAACAACATACTAGATTCAGAAGAGTATTTAACTCTCTTGGTATGTTCTCAAGTGGGAATCACAAATGTGTTTTGAAAATCAAATATAGAAGTTAGATTTGAAACTAATGAAAGGGAGTAATAAAATAAATACATATGAAAATTGATGTATTTTTACTCCACTTAATTAAACTCTAACTATGAAATGAATTACTGCAAATGACAAGTACTATAAGCTTAATGAAGTAAATGTGCAAAGGGAGCTATTTCAAACCTTTCACCTTTTTCTGATTTGCCAAGATCACTAAGAGTGCAAGGAAAATAGAATACTTAGGGAAAGAGGACTCTTTAGGTCCCATGTTTTTTTGAGTGACTGAGTTAAACTATATTTCACAAGATCAAAGAAGTAAGAAAGAAAAAATAATATATACAACTAGTGGTAGTTAAATCAAATTACCTAGACTAACAATCCCTATGAAATGGAAAGCATAATATCATTTAATTCCTAGTGAGTACTAAGAGTTCCTTTGAAAAACTCAAAGTCTTTTATCCTAAATAGCATGCAAGAAATTACTTATTTACTTTCTATCGTAAGATAATTTGTTTAATTGCTAATTTACTAAAGAAATAAAATTATAGGTGAGTTTGTTAATTTTCTTGTTCATTAACAAGCCACGTAAACTACAACTGATGATGAAAAAATGAGGTAAAAATAAAAAATTGCAAAAAATGAATAGGTATTGCACCCACATATGCATGGTTCATGTGGGAAGAGAGTTACAAAAGTCATGTGAATTTACTAGGCGAGTACAAAAATACAAATTCCATGTGAACTAGCACTCCCGAGATATCATAAACTACACTACTAATAAAATGATGAATTTGAGATGTGAGATTCCAAATTTTGATTTTTGAGAAGATGAATAGCAATCTCTAGGACCTACACAACAATCAAAATAATTTATCTATCAAAATAAGTTAAAATATTTTTTGAAATATATCGCCAAACAGTTTATAGTTGGCGTTTTAAGAATTGGTAAGATTCGCCAACATTTATACACTTTTAAATAAGTATGGTTCCTTAAAATCATCCCTGCTTTCCACGTAATTGACAATGTCCCTTGAAAGATTAGGACAATACAGGTCCCTAGCGTTGCCATATTTATCGCGTTGACCATGACAAGGCCATCCATACTCATCTTCATCATCATATACAGTGTATGTAAATATTTCTACATGGGGACTCTGATTCAAAACTATTACAAATGTTAAATTTAAATATTAAGCTAGGTTAATTTTAGTAAATGTTTGTAATTAAACTAAGAGGTGACTTGAAAAGTCACCTCTCTTCCCCACTTAAGGTATAAATACCCGAGGCAATTATTATTGTAAACCAT
This sequence comes from Pseudotsuga menziesii, assembly GCA_001517045.1. Lineage (NCBI taxonomy): Eukaryota > Viridiplantae > Streptophyta > Pinopsida > Pinales > Pinaceae > Pseudotsuga > Pseudotsuga menziesii. The sequence continues at coordinate 53,825 of LPNX010649103.1, forward strand.
CTTCTTCGTATTTATTACTTATACATTTTACATTACGTTTCTTTTCTCCTCCATCAACATTTCTGATATTTCATTGGTATCAGAGCCTCTCGGCTCTCGGCACGAGTCCACCACCATCTCACCTTCGCTGCACACCTCCTCTTTACCATCCACGCGCTCATGTTGCACTCCATCTTCACCTCCATCCTGCTCCACCATTCCGCCTCTCCCCAACACCCCTTCTCTCGCCTCCTCTCCAATACCAATTTAATATTAAATAAATTATTAATATTATTATTAAAAAAACTATATTAAAATAATAATAATTATTATTATAATTATTTAAAAAAAAAAATCGTGGCGGGCTGGCATCATATCGCAAACAAAAATAAATCTACATTTAGTGCTGAGAAAATTCCAATCACAAGATCAATGGACACTCAGTTCGACCAAATCAATGAGAAGATTAACAAGAACTACGAGGAACTCCAGGCAAAGATCAAACAAACGAGTGCCAATTTGACGTCGACTTGGACACAAATCACGTCACGAATGGAGAATACCTTCCTCACTCTACAAGAAGACCAAAAGAAAAATCAGGTAGTTTTAACCACCATCTTGGATGGATTACAAATATCTAATGACCCGTATCCAAACTCTCCAAGAACACCGGAGCAGCTAGATCCTCTATTCAACACGTTGTCCTCAAACTCATATACACAAGGACACCAAATGCGGGTGAAATTCGAGTTACCCAAATACGATGGGGACGAACGACAATGCATAGCATAGATTAACAAAGTCGAGTAATACCTAGACATCCACAACATCCATTACGAAGGCGAGAAAATTAAATATGCCTCCATGCATCTAGAAGGAAACGCTTACAATTGGTACTTATGGTGGAA
>LPNX010649110.1:7265-19111 GCA_001517045.1 Pseudotsuga menziesii
CATGAAAAAAGGGCTCTCTTTGTAGAAACTTCCAATGATAGATAGTATTGCTCAATGATCGACAAGATGATGACTATCGAAGTAGCTATGATGATGACTAGAACATATTTGTTTATGACTATCAAGAGAGAGAATACCTTCCTAGTTAAGAGGGAGTGTTTATGTATTTGTAACTTCGATATAAATTCTGATTTATATTATCATTCTATGTTGTTCTACCCCCATGAGAGATGTGTTTTCCTCCTTTCGGTATGTCATTATAATGTATGGACCTTGAGGTACAACCTCCATTGTGATTTGGGGACATAGTCATTGGTATAACATCACATAGTGTATTTTTGAAGTCTCACTAGAAGAAGTCAACCTTGTTAGGGTAATATTTCAGCCTCGTTCATGTATTAGGTAGTTCAATTGAAGGGCATAAATAGGGAGGCTCCATCTCTCATGGGGCATAAATTGGATTGGTCATATTCCATGTGTGGTAGGGAGATGGGCAATATTCTATGAGTTGCATAGTGTAAAGGTCTTGAATTATGAAACTTAAAGAGGGAAAAAACTAGTGACTTATCCTAACCAGCATATTAAATAGATAAAATATGTTTGTTGTGTATTAAGGTACCTCACTGAGGCACGAAGAGTGAGTTGTATTTAAAGATGACCAATACATGGTACTTCTATGGTTCTATTTATATATATACCATCATAGAACGACTGTTAGCATGTCAAGGTTTGAGAACACTATGATCCTATTTGTTTGGGTTATAGGTTTTGTTAGAGAGTCCATGGAAATAACCAAATGAAAGTATGACAACGAGGATATTGCAGAATGTAACTCTTTTTATAGAATTAATAATACATGATATGACGGTTTGGTGGATGTATCCCATGGATTGGGTGAACCACGAACATTTGTGTCTGTCTCATTTTCATGTGTTTGATTGTTTTACTTTCCTCATATTATTTTGTACATATGGCATTGTTCTGCAAATGGATTATAGTGCTGTAAAAGATAATTAACAGTGATGCTCATCCTAGAAGCTTTACAGAAGGTACTTAGAATAACATCAAAAGAAATCCACTAAGAAAGGGTGCTAGTGCCCAGCAGGATCACATAATCCACAAAGAGGAGATGTGTAAGGGAAAGTGCAGAAGAGATTTTAATACCTCTGATGAGACCATGTTCCCTTGCATCTGAGATCAAGAGACTAAGCCCTTCTATAACAAGAATGAAAATAAAGGGAGATAAGGGGAAGCCTTGCCTAATTCCTCTAGAGGCATTAAAGAAATTGGAGGGAGTTGCATTGATTAATACTTCAAAATTTGCTGATGTGAGGCATCCCATTATCCAGTTGACACCCAAGAGAGGAATCCCAATCTGTATCAGGATGAGTCAAATGTAGGACCAGTTCACTCTATCAAAAGCCTTCACCAAATCCAATTTGAGGACAAGAGAACTAATATTCTTTGTTTGCATAGTGTGAAGGGTCTCCTGGGCTATGCCAATAGGTTCAACAATCTGATGGTTTTTTAGAAAACCATACTATTCATTGGAGATATGGGAGCCCACAAAAGGCTTAAGCTGAACAACAATAACCTTAGAAATCAATTTGTATAACATATTACACAAGGATATAGGCCTAAAATCATGTTGAGGCCTAGAAAATATCAGGCAACAAAAATAAGGGATTCTCCCCAGTAAACATTCCCAACTAGCCCATTACTGTTTTGTATGGGGAATCCATATAGTTTGGGATCGGGCTACGGTGGGTTAAGTAACCAAAATAAAGGGTTTTACCGTGTATCTTTTTTAGGTTTTTAGTTTTAAGTATGAGATGCAAGTGCCTATCTAAAATGCAGATTGATAGAGAATATGAGGAGCGGTCACAATGTGATGCGCTGGTTCTTACCTCTCGTCTTAACTCTCTCGCATCTAAATCACACACAACAAGAAAAATAAATCTAACTTAACTAAACTATCCCTAGGGAGCGAGATTATAATTTAATGAGTAATGTATTACTGTTCACGCATTAAGAAAAATCATAGGTAGTTGTTCTTTATTTCAATACACATAAACATGAATAGATAGATGGACAACAAGATAGCTCATTGTTTATGAAAAGCATTCATTAATCATAGTGGAAATTCCATAAAATAAACTAGAGAGCATTCATAAAAGAACATAGGTTCAACAAGTTAGAACGATCTCACAGTTAATGGACAAAAGCTGAAAATGAAATAGTTCCCCTTCAACAACATCCATTGCACAACATTTCAACATTCCACCAAAGCTTTCTCCAACAGAAAAAATTGTAATTATCTATTGCAAAAGGAAATAGTTCTTCTTACAACATGTTCTCACAACTCTAATTGGGAAAATTCCCCTCTTCTATCTAACTCTCCTATACTTATACTACAAGCCAAACTCTTGGACTTCCCCTCAGTGACCTTTGGGCTTGCCCAACCATTTAATCTCACAATTTTGTCTTTTGTGAGTGCTCATGATTCATACAAACGTTACATTTGAAACTAAGATTTAAAAGCACTTTTATAAAAAGGACCAGCTTGGTAATTGACGGAATCTTCCCCAAGCCTAGGCCTTTACTGGTATTGATCTGTATGAGATCTCAAACCTTTAATTTATTCTTCTCTGTTCCTTCATTTTCTTTCTCTTGCTTCCTTCCTGCCTCAATTTTTCTACTTAGTATTCTAGACATATCTTCTCTGCAGTAGCCATCACCCTGTCATGAACAACCAGTTCTTAGATCACTTAGCTTTTGACAAAGTAACTCAAACTATATTAATACATGCATTTTGTAAAATGAGCTATAAACAATATTAATGCATGAAAAGAAAAATGATAAGGCAAAGAAAATTCTGCACGTTGGGTCTGAAGAACTTCTAATCTTGCTGTCCCACTAAAACCATAGTCCCAACAAAATAGATTCCTCAACTAAAACCAAAATGCAACTGAACTAACTAGAAACCCTATGAAAGAAACATGAATCTAGACAATGAAATCGCCACCTCTCAAACACCAAACCCCCAAATGACACTGTTGACTTTAGAAAAAACCTCGACTCAACCAACACCCATGGGAAAACTTTGCCATCCCACAAAATAGAGTAACAACACAACCAAAATGGCAGAAAAAATCCTACAAATAGTCGGAAGCAAAAACAGGAAGCATCAGGCAGGTAATCCACTTCAGTGGGTAGAAATAATAATGCATCGGATGATTAGTTAAATATGAAGCCATAATGGCAGGTGACAAATAGACTTTGGTTTTTACAATTTCGGCGAGGAAAAACACTAAGTGCCACCATAGTCATGCATCGGACAGTGGAGTCACTAAGGTATCAACATATGAATCAACTCGAACATCAAAGTGATAGTGTATTGAATAACCAAAATGGCAGGAGCCATACAAGCTAAGAGTTTCATGGAAACATAAAACACATCTACGAGAACCATAACAAACCATCGACGAGCAGAAATGGTATGTGGCGGATGTGTAGTTGGCTCAGGAGCCGTAATGGTAGAAATAAATTAGGCTACAGCTTTCGATCGAATTCATAAAATTTTCTGATAGAAAAAGGAACAACGATAAAACACGGTATCGATGAGGATTGGCCCTAATCCATCGAGACGTTCATTACTGATCCTTCAAAACAACAACTGCACAGATAACTATAATATAAAACAAACCTCAAATAACTTCCAATAGTGTTAAATAAAACATCACAAAATAAATAGTTGATCAATAAACCAAGGAATCGGCGACAATCAAAACTATCCATCGGGTCATTCATTGTTCATCTTCCACATCAATGGCTGCATAGAGAACTATGGTCGCGATTCATAGTTCAATAAATCTTCGACAACAAAATTATTCACAAACCAAAACTTCAAGTTCAAGTCAACAACATCAACAGACAAAGATAGTTATTCAAGCTTCCAAAAGTGATCAACAATTTTGTTTAAATCAACCTCAAAATATCAAACTCATAGCAGAAGAACAACAAAGTTTAGCAATCCCAACAAAATCTAAGCAAGACAAAAATTAAAAGGAGGGTCCAATTTTTTTTTATATTTGGGAAATTGTTGCAGCTGCAACAAATCAGTGAAGGTTAATGGCTTTTCATTTTTAGGAATCAATGCAAGGAAGGTAGAATTCAGAGAGGGAGGAATACAGCCCAAAACCCTTGCACATTCAACAACAAACAATAAATCATTTCCCAATAAGTCAAAGAAGTGTAAGTAGAATTCGATAGGCTAGCCATCAGCACCAAGACTCCTATGTTTTTTGAAAGAGTTTAGAGCACCTTCAACTTCAAATAGAGTAATAGGTTGAATGAGGCTAGGGGCTTCTTCATGAGAGATCATAATGGGGTAAAGCGAGACAACCTTGAGCTGTGCAAGCAAGCATGTTTTCTTTTCATCACTGAAAATATGGGAAAAATGTCTTTGTCCCAGCTCCTTTAGAGGAGTATCATCCTCAATGTTGTGTCCATCATCATCCAAAAGAGACCAAATAGTATTTTGATTCCTTCTTGCTTAAGCCAGTTCATGAAAATACTTGGTGTTTGAATTACCATACAGTTCCCACTTAGCACGAATTTTAAGTTGCCAAGTTAGAATAATGTGATCCATTAGTTTCTTGTTTTTGGATCTAAACAGCAACAGAGACAATTGTTCCTCACGGGAGAGAATACTAGAGGAGGAACCAAAGAGTAGTGTGCTGATATTCTTATCCAATCTATGAGACTCAGACTCCATAGTGGTGCCTTTGTCCCTGATCTAGCCTTTAACCTCCTTCTTACGGGATCGAAGTTTGTGGGTAAGGAGGTCCAAATCAGTACTAGAAGATAGAGGAGTCACCTCAGGCCATCTTTTGGAGACCCAAAAAATGACATCCAGATTATTAAGCCAAGATCTATTAAATTTGAATGGGAAATTATAGGACCCCATCAATTTATTCCACTAAAAGCATATTGGATAGTGGTTAGAAATATTAGCATGGTGAGTCCACAAACCATGTACCATGAGGGAGGGGATCAAATAAGAAGCAATTAAGAAGCGGTCTAGTATTTTGCTAATCCCTTCATATCCTACCTTGCCATTCCTCCAGGTGGGGCCAGCACTGGGAGGAGCAATATACACAAGTCCCACAGAGTCAAAAAGGAGTTTGAAATGCAAAGTAAGTGGGTCTAAGACAGCCCTCTTCCCCCAAGTCTCAGAATCTCTCATGGTTAAGTTAAGCCCCTCCCCCCCAAAAATCAGGTTTGGAGTAGTGAGAAAGTCCCCCCCCCTATGATCCTTCTCCTAGAAAATATCCCTATTCTAGTAAGGACCATAGCAATTGAGAACGACTAATGGAGCATTCATACCATGAAAGTTTTCCTTAACAAGGATACCAGTGAAAGTTTCAAAAGCTCGACATCTAACCCTATGAGGGTTCCAAGCCATTAGTAACCCACCTAGGAGGCCAGAGGCACTAAGGGCACATAATTCCCAGCTATGTAAGAGCTTAGGGAAAGCAAAGAGAGTATGATAAGTTCTGCACATAGACTCCTGTAGGAGTATCATGTCCGGATGAATCATAAGGAAAAGTGAATGGAGGCTGCTTTGTTTGGTATTACTTCCTAGACCTCTGACATTAAGTGAAAGGATATTCATTAAGGGATGAGGGAGAGGGGAGGCAACGCTCTAAGTACTCGAGGAGTAAACCCTCTTGCGGCATATTTGATACAAACCAAGAGGGGGATATAAAGAGGTGAGGCAAAGGAGAGATCCCCATATGGGCCCTTCTTTTCCTTCTTTTTCTTCCTAACAGACACGTTCTCGAAATGAATGGAGTTAAGGTGGAGAGTAGAAGGGGAGGAGGGGGTAGTGGCTAAGAAAATCAATAGACACTTTCAGAGTGAGGGATCAGAGAAGGAGGGGGAGGATGTGAGGGAGATGAAGTGGTTGAAGGGAGTGGAGGAAAATACACAAGTGAAGAGAAAGAAGGCATGAAAGGGGAAGGGGTAGGGTTCAGGGTGGTGGGAGCTGGCAGACTAAGTGTAGGTTCCTGAGAGCCAATGATAGATGGGGACAAAGGTTCAACATAAGATACCAAAGGAGGGGTTTCAACCAAGGCCATATCAGTGGGGCAAGCCGCAGCAGTAGCTTTGTCCAAAACATCTAATGCTTCAAGCACTAAATAAGAAACATATTCAAAGAGTGAGAGGGATTGAGAGTAAATACCATTTTTTAAATGCTATGGAGTGAAGGAATCAAATGGTACTCTGGCCCTAGGTGAGCCTTCCTAGATGGAACAGGTTTGCTCATTCAAGGGAAAGGGACAGCTTCTTCGAATATGTCCAGTTTTGCAGCACCCACTGCACCAGAACGATACATGAGACAATCAAGATTATAGACCAGAAGTCACTCCTTGCAGAGTATCTCCACCTCCACTGGTAAACCAAGGGAAACGTCTAGATAGAACAACACCTAAGCCAACCTTTTATCAAAGGAGAGATGGAAATCCTCATCAACAACAACGAACCTGCTAATCATGTTAGAAATTTCCTCGAGTATATTCAAATTCTAGAGGGGAAAGGGGAGAGATGGTAGCAAAACCCAGAGGTGATGCTTCGTCACCCGTTCCTTGAGAGGGTCAAAGTGAGAATGCCAGCTCCCCAGAACTAGAGACCCCAAACCGATATTTCATATATTATTGAGGATGAGCGTAGCGTGATCTGCTTCCAAGAAGACGAAGATAATCCAGTCATTTGATAAAAGACGAATGGTGGTATATAAGTCAGTAGTGGCTTCCAGTTTTCTGAAGTCCATTCAACCTAGGCTTTCTTACCTAGTTGACAGTATCTTAATCTCCCCACAAGAGCTCATGAGCACATGGAGGACATGCATTCCATGTAAATATCATGGCCAAGGACATAGCGAAACCACCTTTCATGGGGTTTTATGGTTTTTGTATGTTTCTTATGACGGAAACAAGAAGAAGCCCCTATGTTAGCCATGAGGAGAGCCTACTAAAATTCAACCCAAGGCATGCCATCAAAGGCAGACAACCAAAAACCCCCAAGCCTTCGAAAGCATAATAGATAGAAAAACCCCAAAATCCACCAGAATCCATGAACCGGGAACAAACCAAAGAACAAACCACTGTGAAACTGGAAACAACACCCGACAAGCCTTCCAAAGTTGAACCCTAGAATCTAGTGTGAACTCCACTAGATAGAAAAAGTAGGTCTAGAAAAAATCACTAAAAAACCATTAGTTCGACAAGAACTTAGAAAGAGGTAGTACATGAAAGGAATCAAGGGAAAGCAAAAACCACAAAAAGTGGAGAGAGAAGACGAAACCACAGTTCTTCGGGAGAAACCGAAAAATCAGCAGAAGTCAACCCTAGTCAAGTTGACGAGGGGGTAAACAAAATTAGGAGCACATGCAACGTAAAGGCCCATGCGGGGTTGATAAACCCAAAATTAAAAAATCCAAGACATAGAGGCAATTGAAAGAAATTGATGTGCTTCCCACTTTTTAACTTGGTTGGTACTAGTCCCCGTGGTAACAGGAGGAGCTCCAAGAATGATGCCCTCTGTGGGACTACAAAACCCAAAAGAAACCTAAAAACCACTGGAGGACCGAAACGATGGGGGAAGGGTGTGGCTGAAACCGATGAGGAGATAGGAGGTAAGAACAACAAACCCTAGGAGAGGACCCAAACTAGCCAAAAGCAATGGCTACCTTAGGTATATGGCCACCATGGCATTATCCGCAACTCATGCAGAGCAAGCACCAGAGCCATTCAAGAACTAAAATTTCATAACCTCCAAATTGTCCCCTCATACTTTTAATTGGGTTACACATAAGTACTCATCTAAACCCTTTAATCTTAATGAGTAAGAATACCTCAAGAGGCCACACTTCACTAAATGAATTGCAAGAAAGTGGAAATTTCATAAAACTAATTGTGTGTCCATAAATTGAAAAAAAAATTCCCAAAGCTCAAATATTCGGAGATAAAACGCATTTAAAAAGAAAACTCCTAACCCCTGCAGATGGGTTCCAAAAACATCTAGACAAGGTAAAATTAAGGGGTGAGAAGGAGAAAGACGAGGCCCTAATTAAATGTGGTTTATGGGGGAAACAGCGAATCACTGAATCATTATTTTAATTGAGTTTCTTGAGATAGTCTCAAATAATCGAATACCTAATTATACCAAAACCTTAATTAAATCAGGTTCTCTGAAATAATACCTAGCGATCAAATTCCTAGTAAGGTCGAACAAAGGTCAGGTTTCAGGAAAAATACCTACTTAAATAGGAACCATTATAAAATAGAATACATAACAATTAGGCTTGCAGAAATAAGCTTACAGAATAAAATTTTTAGGAGCGATTGCTAGTGATTTGGATAAACAAGGCGAGCTAGCTCTTAGTTGGCATCATATAGTCTTTACCCTCTAACTTAAATATTTGAATCTTATGCATTCCCTAACTTGGCTTCAGTTCATGTAATTCCTGGGTGCAACAATGGTTGGTGATTACCTTCGTAACTGATCCTTTATGCCTTTCTCTGTCCATTGGGATGTAAGTCTTATAATTGGGCGTATTTCATGAGCTTAGGTCATTGCAATGCCCAAACACTTTGTAAAAATATTGTTAAGTTCACTTTGTAGAACGTCGTTGGTTTTACACCTCTTCTATTGTTAAGTTAAATTTGTTATTTCATTTGCTTGAATGTGCCGCGATTGTTTGAATGAATTTTGGTAACATCTCTTTACCTTTTTTGGATATGCTCTACATTGTTTAAGAAAATGTATTGGGTCTACTATGCAATACCCTAACATCAAGCTCAAAACCCTAAAAACTTACGCGTAATTGATTTGATAATTTCTCTTGTTATTTAGACTGGACATTAGTTATTCAAACATTTTCCTTTTGGAGTCTTTTCGTCGAACCTTGCAAAGTATCTTTGTAAATGAAACCATTATTTTTGTTCAAAACTTTGATTGTTCCCATTAGCTCAATAATCTCCCTCAAGCCTAACCAATCTGTGACATTGCTACGGTTGAAAGGTTAGTTTCATGCACTACATTATTCACTATCCTTCGTTGCATCTCCTTTTCATCACTTATCCTCCGTTCCACCTCCATTTCATTAATTAAATATTTGTAAGTGAAACGATTTTGACTTTAATTTTATGCACAAGTTTGAGGAACGCTTGAATGTAGCCCTCAAATTTATAGCACGTTGGAAAAGTAAATAATATATATTAAAAATATAAAAAAAATACTTAGAAAAAAATGAGAAGAGAAGAAACATAAAGAAAAAAATAAGCATTAACACAAATTGGAGGGCTTTACCTATCCCTTCTATTATGGTTATAAAGTAGACTCTTTCTAAAGCAGGGACTTCGACACATTATACTCCCTATATTTGTGACTATATGTATAGAGTAAGTTTTTAGCTTTATATTAACTATGATTAAAATGTATTAGAATATTATATGCTTACATAACATTCTATGCCAAGGTATATATGAATTCAGTTTTAAAGTAAGATTTAAAACCATTTCCAATTAGTTAAAATATTACTTTTTATTTATAAAGTAAATAGTAAAATAAGTAAATTTATTTTCTATTATTTAATAATTTATAAAATTCAAAAAGAGATTTACATTTACTATTGATTAGCAAAAGTGTAATTCAGCATAGGGATGAGTGAATACTATAGCACGAGCATTAAATAGAGATCATTGCCCCAACTCGACAAGGTAGCACGAAAAAGATTTTTATTGCAACTTAGTTTTCTAGAGAATTTTTTTTTAGTCAACCATATATATGTATGGTCACAAGGAATGTTGTTACCATTGGATTGGGAAAGTTCTAGAGTTCCGTGGAATGTCAGAACTTCTAGCCCTCATTTTTACTCGATTCTAATTTGAGCTATTCTAGGGTAGGGTTTACAATCTATGCATAATTAGATGTGAAATTTTATGAGTAATATTTTCATGTAGAATAAATAGAAATGATTTTATCATTTGATTCTATAAAAGAGTTAATGGATATTTATGGCAAAACTTGTTGATATTAGTTTCCATAGTTATGAGGTGCTAACAAAAATAAAATAATTTATATGCTTAAATCCATTTACATTTTAATTATAAATTCTGAGTACACCATCTTGTGAAATGCAAACACATTTTATGAAGAATTAGATCAGTTTAGGTGTGATTTGCCTAAGATGCTCATGGAAACTAAATGGTGATAAATGAATTTAATGGAAATGAATTTCTTTGAAACAAGAAGAAACAAACAAAATCCATCATTAAATTATCCCTTACTATTTCCACAAGTGTTCTAAATAAGGTCCTACTTAAGTGTTTATTTCTTAAGATATTAATATTTCAAGAACAATGCTCATTTTTAGTACATAAATCATAATTCGATGTAAAATTGGAACAACATACTTTATTAATTAAAAGAAAACTTATCAATTTAACCAATATCCATGTAGTCAAACACCGTCATGCTACTAGGACCATGTTATCTCTTCACATATGTTAGATGTCTCTTTTTTTGATAAATGGAAAGAATACTTATAAAAAATATACAGTTACATGAGACCAAATAAAACACCACAGTAATTCTCCCAACATGTACCAAACTAAAGCACAACATTATAAAATATAAATGAAATCATGGTATTTATAGAAATAAAGAGTGACAATCTATAAGAAGAGAAATGTTGAGAAATTTTATTTACTCAATTATAAGCTGGACATTTACTCTCACATTCCTCTCCTTGTAATGGAGAAGGCACTATTATCTATACATTAATAACAAATACTGAACATGTATATCCACAAATATTTTATGTGATTCAACAACTTGCTGAAACCTAGCCACTAAAGTCAACTCATAATATCTCCAAGATCTTTGCTAACTAATATTTCCCAAAGTTCTATGATTCTTCTTCATCTAAATATTTGAATGATTACCCCAAATTTAAATCAAATCTTCCATGGTTGAATGAGGAAATTTGAATTTGACCCCAAAACTAATGGATCCTCAAATATAAGTGACAACATCTTATTTTGCTAATATTTAATCATAAATTCACTAAAAATACTAATTGAATTGGAAAATATTGACCCTAATCCCACATATAAATATTGAAATGGAGTAAAACCACGAAAATGAATGAGGATTAAGGATAAAGGATATTAAATGATGGTAGAAGGATGTGAAAATATGGAACACTTATGTGTCTAATCCCACAAGAAAATATGCTCTTAAAGTGATTATCCATAGCTATAGACACTTCTTGCAAGACACTTCTTCCAACCATCCCACCAAACAAAAGGAAGGACTTTTCCTTCACAAATCCACAATTCCCTTAAGTAATCCAATCCCTACAATGCTTTCCAAATGTGTACAGTAAGATTCAAACATGGTGTATGTTGTTGGAGAACCTCTTGTATGGTTCGTTGATGGATCACAAGGTCTATGAGTAGCAAAAATTTATGGTTGGAGTTTTTTCCTTTACCGACCTCTATGCTTACTCACAAACATCACATTTCCATCAAATACACAATTCTCTTTCCAAATTCAAATTTCTAGGTAATGCACACTATGATAATGGTAATTAACAACAAGAAAAAAAATCTCTATGTAGCGTCAATCCCCATGAGAATAATAAAGATGAGAGGTTGAACCCAAAGGATATGAGGAATCATGAAAATACAACTAACATAAATTATGACCATAGAAGATAGAACTTCTAAAAATTAACATCATTGTCATAGAATTACATTCACCACATGCCCCCTTCA
>LPNX010649110.1:32277-46682 GCA_001517045.1 Pseudotsuga menziesii
ACCATAGAAAAAAATTGTAAACACTAATTTAACAATATTATAAAGACAATATTCTTCATCTAAGAATGACCATAATTTCCTAGTAACTAAGCTAATATAAAAACCAGTAAAGACCTCTGAGGGTCTGTAATAATAATCTCATGCTAGAAACCAAGATAAACATTACCACAGATCCATTAACATTCCAATTATTGAGACCATATAAATTGTCCATGATTTATAACAATAATACTAACTACATCTATTCTTACTGTAATTTTATTATCAACATTACAAAACCATTGAATAATTAGTAATTCAAACAATCTAATATTATATTCCACATAATAGAAATCGTATACCATAAAATAAAATGTCCAACATAATATTACTTATAGCAACCAATTAAAAACAACCACAATATCATTACAGTATTAAATTAAAACTATATAATTGCACAGAGGTTGCCGTATCGCCCATGTGGGCGTTCAAGCCCAAATCGTAACCCATGTAAATATAATCCTCATCAAAGTAATCGACCGAGGATCAAATCCTATAGGGTCCTTTAACATTGTACAAAGACACACTATACATAGTTTATATGCAGGATATAATTAAGACTTAAATTCTTTACATAGAGGTCATAACACTATTATATTTTATACACGATGTAATACATATTGTTGGCCCCATCCATAACCCAATAGTTAACTAAAATAACTATTCAATTCTTAAAACCCTGTCAACGATTTAAACTGCAACAACAATTTCCAACGCAAGGTTTACACCCAAATTTAGCATTACTTTCCATTTACGCATTATAATAATAAACTATTATTTTGAACCTATTTCTCTATCACATTTTCAATGGCGAGTTCCAGTGCCATTCACGGCATTGGTCCCCAAGCCATAACACTGTACACAAGTCACCCACGAAATCGATGCATACTTGAATGCCAAATCCACACAAACTAAGAATAATAACCATTAAAAATCAACGCAGCATCTATTTTATAAACCCAATCATTATAAATCATTAAAAGAGTTTACATGTCGAGTTTCATAACCAAAACATTAAATAAAATGCACAAATACTACCATGGAGTTATCAAGGAATATTTTTATACATAGAGTGCCTTTAATAATCTCGTTTACATCTAAATTGTTCAGGCCCAAAGGTGAAATGAAAACCCCAAACAATAAAAATCCCTAAAGTCTGTAGCATTCCAAATGCAGAGCCCTGTTATAGTCAAACACCCAAAACCCCAAACGAATCCTTTGGAACCAGACTCAAGCAAACTCAACCATCAATGAGTGACAACTCAAACATAACCATGAAGGCAAGAGGTGACAAGTAAATAGCTGTGTAGTAGGCTTGCTGTAAAGGTATGTCTTGCTTATGGCCTTAAGCAATGAACCATACCTTTCCTCACCACTCCTGGAGCCTACAAACACAGAATGGAATCCACGATGAGAATTATTATGTGTAAACAAGCTAAACAAGAAACCAATTCTACGAAACCAAACCAAAATCTTACCTGTCTGCTAATCCATCAAAACCATTTCCTTCAAACTAAAAGAGAGCAGAGAGCAAGAAGCAATGCTATGAAATGAGCAAGCTAACGCTTGGTCCAAGCCCTAAGCGTGGCTTCTTCCTTTCCCAACACACATTGAAAGAGCCACCCTAGCCACCATTAATGCATCCCAACCCCATATTAGTATAGTGCATGGACTATGTTATAAACTTGTCACACCAAATTAGTATAAGGTTTAAAACTATTACATGCATCGATGAATTTAGGATTTAAGCCCTAATACCATGGCATATAAAATATGCCATGGGATATTTTTTAACCCAGAGTTTTTACTGAGTATTACAAACCTTAAAATGAACCGTAATAAAAATATTTTAGGATATGAAAAGCCCTTAAAAACATTTACACCATACCGAATAAGTGTTGTAGGACCACGTCGCTATAAACACGCTATAATAATCACAATTGTAAGCAGTATAATGTCGATAGAGTAGATATGCCAAGATGTGTGCTAGTAATTCAAATGGTCAGCTTGTCCTTCTTCTTGTTATAATTAGATTCTCAACACTAAGTCAACCTGCGCATAAAAAGGAATAAGTTCTTTAGTTCAACCGAACTAAGTAAGCCCGCTAGGACAACTAGAAACTATTACCTCACATCCAGTTACATGGGAGAATCTAATGTCCCCAAAAATTGAAAATGTTTTTATTTTATTTTATTAGGCTAGTAAAAAATAGCTATGCGGGACATTATCGGACTTGCGGAATGTGTTGTACTCTATTTGTACTATTTCTTTGTCGTAAGCAATTCTTACGTCCTACTTCGTTACTTTCAATGATGCTTACTATAGTATTTATGTATGATGTCGTAATTTTGTTTACTATGTTTATTCTGATTATTAAGTATTACTGCGTATGCTAAATACTTGATTATGTACATCATTGATAATATCATGTGCTTACTGTTGTATACATGGTTCTAACTTAACTTTGTTCTTGGAATCAAAGTTGGTGGAGTGGTGCGACTAGTTCTCCTATATAGATACCTGAGAGGTAACAATTTCTACTTGACACAACTGACTTACATAGTTCTGTTGAACTAATGCATTCTTATTCCATTACGCTTAGGTCAAATAGTGCTGAACATTTGATCACTAGCGCTCGCATGATTAGCTCCATCCTAGTGAGATTCACTGGTTATTATTATTGTTCTTTATAGACTTTGCACTAGTGACAGGGTCACTACCCCACATATTAATGGTATGACACGGCCTTGTTATTTACGTGGCACTTATATTTCATGGTATAAATATTAAGAACTATTCCTGTCCTAACATATTTCATTATATGTTAAATTTAAAGTTTTGAAATACTTTGGTAGAAACCTTAGCTTGTAAATAAAATTATACCATGTCGTATTTCATATGCCTTGGTCGTAGGGCTTAAAGCCTAAAGACTTGAAATCACATGGTTCTAAGGCTTATAGCCTAAGGTATGTGATGCATGCGATAAATTAAGCGTTTTATTAAAAGTTGGGGTGGAAATCTTATACTATATTCCATAGAATATGGGCTGATGCACAATCATGGACTCCTTTAAAGACACTTTAGATGCCACAAAATACTTGAAAAAAAAAACAAACTCTAACTTTAGGTGACAATCAGGGGTACTTCCCTAACTTATTTGAAGATGAAGTAAAAAGACAAAAGATAGATAATTGAATTAGCTTGCATAATATATAGCATTTATGTAGACAAAATGTGCGTAAATGATTATAAAATTAGTTTCCATGAAATTGGGTTTTCAAATTTTCAACACTTCTTAACATATATGTTTGTGCGGGTGTAGCAACATATGAGGTAAATGATGTCAATTTGGGATAAAATCTTGCATAAATATAAAGGACATATGGGCCTAGTGCAACACTATTTATTTAGAATTTTTCATGAATTATTTACAAAATCCTGAAATTAAAACGTTATGTGCGGGTGCAACACTTTAGGGGCAAAAATTAATGAAATCCATGATTTCTAAATATCAAATCGTAGAGATTGATCTTGTCTAGTGCACGATATACTTTTCTTGGGAAATGATGATGGAAGTAAAAGGTTATATAAAAACAACCGATGTATCTATTTTCGAAAAGTAATGTGTGTCATTTAGAAAAATAATTATAAATAAATAAAACTTAGTTTTGAAGGAAAACATTACATATTCAGAATTATAAGATCATACTCTACAGTATTCTAGATTTTCATAAAAAAATATTGTGTCTATCATAGCAAAACACGGCATCTAAACTGAGCATATTGATAGAGTTCTAAAAGAAAAGCAATAGCCCTCGTTTATTTGTCCTAGCTAATAGTTTCGATAGACCGAAGCTATTTCTGAACATAATGCCAAACCTTATTTGTACCAATTTTTTAATTTTAAAAAAATGTATATGCGTTATAACACATATGCAATATTTCTTTTTCATATCTCATATGCGATATGAATAAGCTATAATGCATATGCGTTATAACAAATATGCATTTTTTCTTAACTAATTTGGTATAAGAGTAAAAAAGAGTAATGGCATCCTTAACCCAATATAATACCATCTAGACAACACGATGATGGATGCAAATAATTCCTCTTTTTAATGATGAATGAAGCCATAGGTTGTGCATCCAAGAAAATAAGGCCATGAACGAAGCCATGGGATGTGCATCCAAGAAAACAATAATTCCTCCGGTCCTTTGATCTATTTAGCTTCAATGGAAAATTTGCAACATTCATAGAGATATTGAAGATTGATTTATGTCAGTGCTCAAAGGACATTATAAAGCCATGGGAATGCTTGTTTGGTAGCTCTTTTGGATGTAAAAAATCCAAAACGAGTACCGGTGGATCAATGTACACTCTCACTGCAAACCGTTAGTGATGATTCGTCGATAGGTGATAGGTGACTTTAATCAACATTGTTATAGTTATCATGTTCTTTTAATCATTATCATGTTCTTTTAATCCTTGATTAAGAATGTCTGGTTATTTAAATCTTTGATTAAGGATAGATGGCCAAAATTCAATCAAATGGAATGTATATCTCAACATGATTTATCATCTTCCATGTATAGAGCCAAAGTTTCAAAGTCATTATCCTCATCATCATAGTCACCATCCTCATCCTCATCATCATAGTCATCATCCTCATCCTCATCATCATCATATGATTCGCCATGTATAAAGCCAAAGTTTCAAAGTCATCATCCTCATCATCATCATCATAATCATCATCCTGATTTTCATCATCATCACCATCATTGTTCATCATCATTGTCATCGTCATCATCATCATATTCATTATCATCAACATCCTCATCGTCATCCTCCTCCTCCTCCTCCTCCTCCTCCTCCTCCTCATCCTCATCATCATTGTTCATTATCATCGTCATCATTGTCATCGTCATCTTCATCATCATCATCATCATCATCATCATCATCATCATCACCATCATCGTCCTCATCCTCATCCTCATCATCATCATCATCATCATCACCCTCATCCTCTTCATCATCATCATGGTCATCATCATCATCATAATCATCACCCTCATCATCATCATCATCATCATCATAGTCATCATCCTCCTCCTCATCATCATCACCATCATTGTTCATCATCATCATCATTATCATCATCATCATCATCATCATCATCTTCATCCTCATCCTCATCATCATAGCCATCATCCTCCTCCTCATCATCATCATCATCGTGATCACCACCATCCTCATCCTCATCCCACTACAATATTTGAACCTGGAATCTGACGATAGAATCCGAAGTCATTTGACATTTCGCATGGATGTGTCAGACAACAATCAATAATCGGAATACTGGAAATAGAATATTCATAGAACTGTCGAATATCTCACATAAGTGAGTCATATTTCTGACCCTAGTAGTGCCGAGGAACTGACACTAGAAGGGTCGGATCATCAATGTCTACGAAAGCAACACTAGCGGTTATTCGACACTTACGCATCGGATATCCAACGGGAAACCTACACTACCAGGGTAGTTTGTCGACGTCTATGAAAGAAGAACTCGCGGTTTTTTGACACCGATGCATCGGATATCCAACGAGAGGTTTATAAAAAAAAATTATATATAACAAGAAATAGACTCATTTTCATTTCGGACACTCAGTTCAATACGGAGGTTTTTGTGAGTTAGGAGTAGGTCCGGTAGACATGGCAGACAACTCTATTGACCCATGGAAGCAAGAGCTCAACATATTCTCCACATCAAAAATTACTGGTATACTATCCCCAGACACAGTGCAGAACACGATGGAAAATTTGACAGCTAGAAGTGAGAGCAGGGTTCCATTTTCTCCACCAAATGAAGAGAGCAGGGTTCCAGTTTCTTCGCCAGATGTAGAGCTGCTAAGTTTGTTCGCAGAACGACCATTGAACCCGACCTTAGGAGGAGGCCCATATTAATTATTCCAATATCAACCTCACAGCACAGCTATAGCAACCGTTTTCATCAAAATTCCCTAGGTGGAACCATAAGGAATTCCAAACAGGGAAATCGATCCTTCAATGTCACAGGGAGCACGCACGGGAGACGTCACAGAACAATTGAACTCCAAAAAACAAAATATTCAGTGTTTAAATCCCTTTAGAAGAGATTTTAACGTAAATTGTTGAGTCCTGTGCACCATGGAAGAAGCACGGGAGATGGATGGATTAACCCTAATCGGGAAAATCACAGGAAGAAACCCCACCTGGGGGCAAATGAAGGAATGGGCCAGGAAAAATTGGACAGGGCTTCAAGCTGAAGGCCTAGTTTTTAATTCCCTTGCAAATGGATCGTTCAGCTTCCTATTCTGATGCAGAGAGGATGTGGACCAAATACGCAGCAGAGTCTGGACATATGGGAAAACTCCGTTTTAGCTAAAGCAATGGACCACCTTGTTCGATGTGGGAACATAGCAACTTGACACAACACCTGTCTGGGTTTTCCTGCTAGGACTACCATTGGAATTATGGAACCTGGCTTGCCTTAGTGATATTGGGAATGAGCTGGGGACTTTCATTGAAGTAGACCTCTCATTTCAGTAGATGGGCATCAAAAAGGTAGCCAAGATCCTAGTCTCTTTGAACATCAGAACCAATCTTCCTAAAGCCTTTAATTTTGTATGGCAAAACAAGCAAAAAAGACAGCTGTTGGAATAGAAGTGATCCCGTTTCGATGCCACAAATGTCATGAAACAAAACATTTGGTAAGAGACTTCCCAAACTTTGTTCCCTCAACAACTGGAATAAGGAAGTGGGTTAGGTGAACAGAGGCCCCAAGCTCCAAAGAAACTGATCCAAACATAGCTTAAGACGAAAATCCTCTCAGGTCGAAGGGCACAGAACAACCATTGGATCAATAGGAAAGAGTGGGAGCAGTAGCAATAGAAGGGCCTCCTCAACAAAAGGAACAACGTCGGATCGCATCTCCCCCACCAGGTATGAAGAATTATTCCCTTAGAAATCAATTGAATGATTTATCTTTGAATGAGGAAAAATATTTTCCTACCCCTATCACAAACAATCCCCCTCCCCCAAAAAATAGCACCTCCTCCCCTGCATTCCAAATTACCTTCAATTCAAACCAGGCAGCCTCCCCTTCCACCATAAAAAATGACTCACCCACTCAGTTCTCCTCTATCTATTTTCACCTTTGTTCAAGGGATGTTCCAATCCATCAAAAACAAAAAATACCTACAAAAGGACTAGGGGTAAATGCCATGATCACATCCAAAGGGAAAGGGAGAGGAAGACCATCTCACCTCTCTACGGTCTAGAGCATGGAACTCAGGGATTAGGCAAGTGACAGACAAACAACCATTTTCGAGGCGCTAAGAGCAGTGCAAACCCCAGATGGGGTGCCCAAATGAAATTTGTCTCCCTAAACTGTAGGGGTCTGGTAAGCACCTAGAAAAAGATTTACCTAAAAAGGATGAAGGAGTTTATATCAACAAAATTCATCCTTCCACAAGAAACAATGGGTCTAGAGCTGGAATTTGAAACTAGTTTAAGATTACTTTTTCTGCAATACTCTTTCATAGCGCAAAGTGCCATTGGACACTCTAGAGGTCTAGCAATTGGATGGAAGAAAACAAGAATTCGGTGCACAAACTGAGAAGGTGCATGCTTATATCTAAATAAAATTCATTTTTATCAAATTTATTTGGGCCTAGGAACTGGGATCCAACAGCTATGCAGAACTCATGACATTGAAATTCCTTCTCTGTTTTGCCAATGAAAGAAATTGCAGACAGTTACAAGTATATGGTGACTCAATGGTGGTTATAAATTGGATGAAAAATATACATAAATTTAGAACTGCTTCTCTCGATGCATTATTTGAAGAGACAACCCATTCTCTCTCATTCTTTTAATCAACCTCTTTCACTCATGTTTACAGGGAGCGAAATAAGGAGGCAAACAGGATCTCAAAGAAAGGTCTGACATTACAATGGGTGAATGGAAAATTTTGGAAACACAGGACTCGAAGGCCACGGAATATCCAAAAACGCCTTTTATAAACCATCACTCTAAAACTTTTTGTAAATTAGAAATATATTTTTGAAAGCATAGCACAAAATCAGTTTTTTATGACTAGATGCTTTACTGAATTGTTTACTGATTTTTTTTTTCTGCCATTGACTAAATTAATGTTTTAATGAATGAGTTAATGAATCATTTTTTCAGCTGTTGAATGATTGAATGGTTTAATGAATGTTTTAAATAATTATTTAATGAAAGCATTTTTCAACCATTGAGTGAAATAATTTGCATTGTAGATGCATTTTTATTTGCTTTGTGAAATAGTGAAACAAATTGTTATTTTCTAGTATGGGCATTGGGTTTGGGGAGTTGAGAGTTATGTGAGGGGGGGGAGGGGCCATAAGATCTTCCACCTTCACGTGGTTGGTCCTGTTTAGTAGAGAATATTAAATTATTCTTGAAACAGAGAGGAGCTCAATGAATGGTAAGGAAGAATACATTAAAAAACATGTATTTCTATGTTTTTACTGTGTAATTTTCACTATTACTATTTGACTCCTGCATTATAACTTTTTACAGATAGTGTTGAGAAACATTTCCATAGTTAAGAGGCAATAAATGGAGTTTTGATTAGATCGACAGCCTTATATACATATTATTTTTGGTTATCCATGTTTTATCAGGTGATATATTCTTAATAATTAATTTACTTTAATAGTTGAATAGTATTGTAATTTACATTGTAATAGAACTGTATTTATTTAGATTTTTTTTATTATTTTCATAAAAAAACATAAATATATTTGATGGATCCTAACATGAAACTATTGCAACATGACAAAAAATGAAGTATGTTGAAAGATGTTTTGAAATGTAAAGCATAAGAAGACAGTGTGAAGATCCAGAAATCAAGGTATAAATATGTTTTCTTTTGTTTGATTGAGCTATGTATTGGGTATTTATGCATGTGCGCACACATACATTTAGTTGATGATGATGACTACCATAAATAGAGGTGAAAAACAATCACTAGATGCAAGAATATAGACTATGTAAATGTTCTACAAGTTAGGCAGGGGTATTTTGACATCCTTGACATTTATACATTGTTAGGTTCATCATTAAACCAAAAAGTTTGGAGTTGCTCCAAAACAAGAAAATTCTACTTTGAAAAATCTATCTGTTGAAACAACCTAACAAGTGTTTATGAAGTGCACAGAGGCACTCGAAACACATTCTCGGTGAGAAAGAAGGTCATAGGGCTTTAGTATTTCACATTTTGCACCTCTCCACATATTTGGATTTTTTTCTCTAGTATCTCTTGAAAGATAAATGCTTTCCAAAATGGATTCAAACACATTTTTCAATTTTCAATCACCCTTACCAAATTGCATCCCTAGCTACAAATATTTTTCCAGATGAATGTTGCAATTTTCATCTTGGGATATATCACTTACGGCCCAGATATATCATTATCAATAGGTGCATCAAGCATGCATAATTACTCATCATCATAGAGAAAGGTAGTCATCATCATGTATAAGTGTGCATATATGTATTCCCTCATCATTATATCCTATATCATTATCAAAGCATCATCTACATAGCATGCATCAATATGGAATTATCATGCAACTTCACACTTCATAAATACACAACTGAGTATACCGCTTTATCATTCAAACATATCATACTCAGGCTCTGTGTCAAGCTATCAGAGGATTGTTAGTAACCTTAGATGTCCAAAGAAGTCACTACTTTATCATCACAAATTGCAGCATTATCATCAACAAGGTCTACCACCATCCAACTCTTGGTCAGACTGTATGTACCTGTTATGCTTCCTATGATGCTAAAATAAACTCATTCTCAAAGATTTGTAGATACTTCCTTGTCACTAGTCACTATCAAATGTTGTCACTAGTTAGATCAAAGAAGTATTCTCATACAATGCTCATGCCACAATACCAAGGAGTCTGTTGATATACTGCTAATGTCAAAACATCTACTCATACATTGCATAGTATCACTTACTCATCACTCTTTATGTCATATCAAGTCAATGCACAGTCATAAATACTATCACCTTTTGAACCCAAAAGGGTGCAGGACTAAACCTTGGAGAGTCCTTCAATCCATAAGTTTTGATCAAAGCTCTCATGAACAAAAAATCTATGGCTATCAAAATAGTCACAATTGAAATGTTGGTTCAAACTTAAGGTAAAGTCATACTTACTTGAACATGGACTGCTTGATGAATTTATACAGTGCTTAGTAACTCCCACTTCCCCAACTGTCTACGTATAACACCCTTTACTGTTGCTGCTCCTCAGTCCCGAATATTCTCAGTAGCTACCTCACTGATGCCCAAAATTCAAAGCTAAAATATTCACTCTCTTCCACCAAAATTTTCAGAGTAGTGAAACACCCAAAAAACACTTGTCATCAGTGTGGAGTTAAGGTCACAAGCAACTATTGGTAAGTCAAATAGTTATTGCTATAATAAAATTTAGACTGTTGGATGGTTGAAGATCAACAGTTGCTATCCCACAAAAATCACAGTGCCTCATCTAGGGAAAAAAAAAACAGTCCTTGAAAATTATGATCATTAGAGGAATTTTGGGGTCTAAAATGGGCCTCCTAAGGAAAATAATAAAATAATAGTTAAAATAATAAAATAATATTGATTAATTTTGGAGGAAGAAAGAAAAAAAATACTTTTTGTGTTCGTATTTTCAACATATCTTCTTGTGGTTTTACTCAAATTTCGATCAGGAGAGCTTCCGCATCCAATGAGTCCCATACTACATACTTTTGATGGACCCCTCTACCCCAAAAATAAGAAATACCTGAAAAAACGTGATGATGATGTCATCATCACATTTTTTCAGGTATTTCTTGTTTTTGGGGTAGCGGGGTCTGTAAAAAGTATGCAGTGTGGGTACTCGTTGGATGCAGAATCAAATTCCGCATCTAATGAGCTCTCTCGATCGAAATTTGAGTAAAAACACAATGAGATATGCCAAAAATACTAACAAAAAGGTAGTTTTTTTTTAATGACAAATATGTCAATTCAACCATTATGGTTGACTTATTTTATTGAATTCTATTGGTTCTTGAATTCCAACTCACAGAATCTTATTTTGGCATGTTTTCTTATAAGGCCCATTTTAGACCCCAAATTTCCTCTAATGTTCAACTTGGTTGCAACAAAATTATTCTCCATATCTCAACAATGTTTTCATGAAAAACTGTCCAAAAATGAATATTTTGACCAAGAAAATTTTTAGTTTTTCCACAAGGACGAATTTGCCTTAGTCACATACCCAAAATTCCTCAGTCCACAAAAGATTACCTCAGAGAAGATCCAAAATTGCATTCAAATTAAAACTTTTGATCACTTATTTATACCTTTTCTTCCCCAGAAGCCCGGGGGACGACTTCTGCACATGGTTAAATGCCTATTCATTTTGTGTTGTTTGATTGCCATGGTTTCTTGGATTATGGACTCTAATCCAATCCATAGAGTCCTACATTTCCTTATTTTCCTATGTTGAATTTTGTCATGTTTGATCCATTTTGATAAGCAAAGTCCTAACATTTTTCCACGAGTCACTTCATGTACAGGTGAGATCCACTCATTAACTTTTAAATCAATATTTTCCAACAATACCATACCCATCATCTATTGTTCCCCTAGATCCTTCACACATTTATGAAGAATGGGAAGCTCACGATCAAACTGGAACTTGTAGAAATATTATTTCAGCAGTCTCTATGCCACCGTCCTTGTAATGCATATGATTCAATACCATATTGTAGCTAAGATGGAAGGAACTATTCAAAGGATCATCATTTCCTTTAACCAATAGTTTTGTAATGGATGTCTCCATTTATTGGATCGGTGAGGTATTCTTCATAGGAAAAACCTCATTACTTTCAGCAGGTGATGATAGCATGGTCAAGTGGTGGGATGTCATAATCCAGGTATTGGAGTAATTTTGTTTTGTTGATTTTCTTTTGAAATAATTTCTAATTTTTCAACACTGTAGAGCATATTTCCCACTAGTATTCATAGGTCAATTGATTCATTTTTTGTGTTAAAACCTGAAGAGTTACTAAATATAGTTACTAAATGTAGAAGAGTCATTATTTGATTTAGTTTACTTTCCTTACAATTTTTACAAATGATGATTGTTCATTAGCATAAAAAGAAACAATTTTATAAGATTTGTTTGGTGTATACCTTGCTAGTTTATTTAAGTATTTTTTTTTTCAAAAAATTGAGAAAATTGAACCTTAAATATTTTGATACACACACTTTATATGAAATGTATGCAATGTAATCATGGAATTCTCTTGGACTATTAGCTTGGAATTCATCCCTTTGAGGCCGCTGAACCTTAGTTGTGACTATGTAAGAAGTATCCTAGTGGGTTGTGACTATCTAAGACCTATCCTAATGGCTTGTGACTAGGTAAGAACTATCCTAGTGGGTTGTGAATGTGTATCCTAGTGGTATGTGATTGTGTAAGACCTATTTTATTGATATGTGACCATGTAAGAACTGTCCTAGTGGCTTGTAACTGTGTATCCTAGCGGGCTATGATATCATAGTGGGTTGTGACTGTCTTGATCTATCCTAGATGGGATATGGAATATGATGTTCTCCCTCAACCTTAGTATGAATTGTGGTAACCTCTTATAAGTAGGTCAGGGATGATTTGACCTTACCTCTCTGGAAGTGACTTGTTTGCATCCCATCTTAAGCTGAGTTGTAGTTTTTAAGCCCTAAATGAAAAGGGTCTTCAAACTTGCTGACTAAGAGATATTAAATGCATCCAAAATAATGAACTAAATACATTTAGTGTTTCCCTTGCTAGTGTCATTTTAGCTCTCAAATTCCACATATCCTAATTGGATGTGTCTTTGAACACAATAGATACCTTTGGCCAATCGGTTGTTATACCATTAAGCTTCACCCCTTTAAATACTATGAATCTATAATGGTTTGTTTACAAGGTATGGATTTCTATCTTAACAATTCACCTTCAAATAACAGCCTCGCTTAGGTCTCCTTTCCATCACCAACCACTTTCCTGTGTTACCTTGTTGAAAATTGGACATGCTAGGAATCAAAGCTCGGATACACCAACGATTGATAAACTGCTTTACAACTGAGGTTATTTCTCTTTTTGTGATGGGAATCCATGCTGGTTGCACATAAAGGTGTGGATTGCTATGTCCAACACTACTGTCCTAAAAAATGTCTTAGAGTGAGATATTAGGGTAGTAATGTTTGGGAGAAATGGGGAAATGCAGAATCTGAAATAGGGTTAAATGTGAATCATATAAATATTAAAAAGATAAAAAAAGGGGGATAAGCCCATCGTAGACCCAGCTACTGAACACCTATCCTACACCCTACCAACTTCAAATTTGAGATCAGATTCCACGAGGGATATAGGAACATAAATTACCCCTATTGCAAGCCAATAGCCTTCAATAATAGGAACCCCTCTCAGAGCTATAACAACTTCAACTAGGAGCCCTGTTAATTCATGACCATCTACTCTAGGAAGATGTGTAGCACCAGTGGAGGCAGTAAAAAATTCTCAACTTGGCCTGAAAAACCATCATGAATTATTACAGAAGCAAGTGCATGAGAGAACTAGAAGAGAAATTATGGCTCTAGGTGGACAATTTGAGAAATTCAAATATCATGGGATGGGCTAGTAAAGAATTTTAAGAGAAAGATGCTTCTAAATAACTCAAGACTGATGATATGGAACATGCTAAATTAAATGTCCTAGAGGCTCGACTTGTAGCATGGGAGGAGACAGAGTAGGCTAAATACATGGCCATCTGGTTCTCTTGTAAGCCTGAGAAAGTAATCAAAAAATAAAAGCAGAAGCTGAAATGAAGAGAATAGAGGTATACTGCATAGTCCAGTCAGCCATTACTGTTGCTGCTTATGGTCAACGTATTTACGGTCAACATTTTCATTTCTGTCATTAGAGGGAGATCAGATGTCTATTTTTTAGGTCTATATGTTGTTCTCTTTCTTGGTATTAGATTTTGATTGAATGATCTTCAACACTATAAATATATCATGTTGAAAGTGAAACAACTTGATGCTGTGCAGAGATTGTTGCAATTTTACAAGTCGCTTCGAGTTGTGGAAGACACCTGGGTAGAATCATTTGATTGTAAGCCTAGTTCCTTTGTTGAACATGATGCAAGCCTCAGTGAACCAGAACATTCTTTAGTATCTAGCACTTCTATTATTGCTCCGGAGAGAACTAATTGTAAGAAGAATAGAATTCAAGGCCACAAGCGA
>LPNX010649118.1:0-39577 GCA_001517045.1 Pseudotsuga menziesii
CAAAAGGCTTAGCTTTATAAGTCAATATAATGCACAAAGAGTAATCCTTTACATCATTGAATTTCCTCTTACCACCACAATGAGGAAGGCAATCATATCCAACTCGGCTGTAATAGTAGATGACACAATGTACTCTCCTAGAAAGGAATGAAATATAAATCCAGCTAGATTTTTATCATGGTGTAATGTATTTGATAACAATGTGGCTGTGTTAGATGGAAAAATACCTTATGAAAGCTAACATACATTAGCTTTACTAACCCTGTAATGTTTTAAGAACAAAAACTAACTCTAGCTAGATTTTCATCATTGTGCATTGTGATTGATGACAATGAGGTTGTTCTAGATGAAAATCTACATTATAAAATCTAACACACATTAGATTTCACTCATCGTGCAATGATTTAAGGATGGAAGCTAACTCCAGCTTGATTTCCATCACAGTGCAATGTGATCAATGACGATGTGTTGTGTTAGATGGAAAACTACATTATGAAAGCTAACACACATTATCTTTCACTCATTGTGCCATGTTGTTATAAGGAAAGCTAACTCCAGCTAGATTTGCATCATGGTGTAATGTATTTGATGACATTGTGGCCGTGTTAGATAAAAAACTACCTTACAAAAGCTAACACACATTATTTATTACTCACCAAGCAAAGTTTTAAGAACGAAATCTAACTCTAGCTAGATTTCCAAAATGGTGCATTTTGATTAATGACAGTGTGGTTGTGTTATATAGAAAACTACATTATGAAAGTTAACACACATTAGATTTCACTCACCATGTAAAGATTTAATGTTGAAAGCTAACTCCAACTAGATTTCCATCATGGTGCAATGTGACAATGTGGTTGTGTTAGATGGAAAACTATCTTATGAAAGCTAATACACATTAGCTTTCACTTATCGTGCCATGTTGTTAACATAAAGCTAACTCCAACTAGATTTTCATCATGGTGTAATGAGCTAACACACATAAGCTTTCACTTATAGTGCCATGTTGTTAGAAGGAAAGCTAACTCCAACTAGATTTTCATCATGGTGTAATGTATTTGATGACAATGTGGTTGTGTTAGATGAAAAACTACATTATGAAGGCTAATAGACATGAGCTTTACTCACCGTGCAATGTTTTAAGAACGAAAGCTAACTCCAGCTAGATTTTCATCATGGTGCATTGTGATTGATGATAATGTGGTTGTGCTAGATGACAAAATACACTATGAAAACTTACACACATTAGATTTCACTCACCGTGCAACAATTTAAGGATGAAAGCTAACTCCAGCTAGAATTCCAACACGGTGCAATGTGATTGATGACAATGTGGTTGTGTTACATAGAAAACTACCTTATGAAAGCTAACACACATTAGCTTTCACTCATTGTGCCATGTTGTTTAAAGAAAATCTAACTCCAGCTAGATTTCTATCATGGTGTAATGAGCTAACACACATAAGCTTTTCCTTATAGTGCCATGTTGTTAGAAGGAAATCTAACTCCAACTAGATTTCCATCATGGTGTAATGTATTTGATAACAATGTGGCCGTGTTAGATGAAAAACTACCTTATGAAAGCTAACATACGTTAGTTTTATTGACCATGCAATGTTTAAAGAACGAAAGCTAACTCTAGATAGATTTCCATCATAGTGCATTGTGATTGATGATAATGTGGTTGTGTTGGATGGAAAACTACATTATGAAAGCTAACACATTAGATTTCACTCACTGTGCAATGATTTAAGGATGAAAGCTAACTCCAGCTAGATTTCCATCACAGTGTAATGTTATCAATGACAACGTGTTGTTTTAGATGGAAAACTACCTTATGAAAGCTAACACACATTATCTTTCACTCACCATGCCATGTTAGAAGGAAAGCTAACTCCAGCTAGATTTGCATCATGGTGTAATGTATTTGATGACTATGTGGCTATGTTAGATAGAAAACTACTTTACAAAAGCTAACACACATTAGCTATTACTCACCGTGCAACGTTTTAAGAACAAAAACTAACTCTAGCTAGATTTCCAAAATGATGCATTTTGATTGATGACAATGTGGTTGTGCTAAATGAAAAAATACAATATGAAATATAACATATATTAGATTTCACTCATTGTGCAACGATTTAAGGTTGAAAGATAACTCCAGTAATATTTCCACCACGGTATAATGAGACAACGTGGCAGTGTTAGATTAAAAACTACCTTATGGAAGCTAACAAACATTAGCCTTTACTTACTATGCAATGTTTTAAGAACGAAAGCTAACCCCTGCTAGATTTTTATCATGGTGCATTGTGATTTATGACAATGTGACTTTGTTAGATAGAAAACTACACTATGAAAGCTTACACACCTTAGATTTCACTCACCGTGCAACGATTCAAGGATGAAAGCTAACTTCAACTAGATTTCCAACACAACACAATGTGATTGATGACAATGGGGTTGTATTACATGGAAAACTACCTTATGAAAGCTAATACACATTAATTAGCTATAACTCATCGTGCCATGTTAAAAAAAATCTAATTTCAGCTAGATTTCCATCATGGTGTAATGAGCTAACACACATAAGCTTTCCCTTATAGTGCCATGTTGTTAGAAGGAAAACTAGCTCTAGCTAGATTTTCATCATGATGTATTGTATGTGATAACAATGTGGCTATGCTAGATGGAAAACTACTTTATGAAAGCTAACATACATTAGTTTACTCACCGTGCAATGTTTTAATAAGGAAAACTAACTGTAGCTAGATTTTCATCTTGCTGCATTGTGATTGATGACGATGTGATTGTGCTAAATGGAAAACTACATTATGAATGCTAACACACATTAGATTTCTCTCACTGTGTAATGATTTAAGGATGAAAGTTAAATCCAGCTAGATTTCCAACACGGTGCAATGTGTTTGATGACAATGTGGTTGTGTTACATGGAAAACTACCTTGTGAAAGATAACACATATTAGCTTTCACTCATCGTGCCATGTTGTTAAAATAAAAACTAACTCCATCTAGATTTCCATCATGGTGTAATGTATTTGATGACAATGTGGTTGTGTTAGATGAAAAACTACTTAATGCAATTTAACATACATTTTCTTTACTTACCGTGCAATGTTTTAAAAACGAAAGCTAACTCTAGCTACATTTTAATCATGGTGCATTATGATTGATGACAATGTGATTGTGCTAGATGAAATACTACATTATGAAAGCTAACACAGATTGTGTTTCACTCATCGTGTAATGATTTAAGGATGAAATGTAACTCCAGCTATAATTCCATCACGGAGCAATGAGATCGATGATGATGTGGTTGTGTTAGATGAAAAACTACCTTATGGAAGCTAACACACATTAGATTTCACTCATCGTGCCATGTTGTTAGAAGGAAAGCTAATTCTAGGTAGATTTGCATCATGATGTAATGTATTTGATGACAATGTGGCTGTGTTAGATGAAAAACTACCTTACGAAATTTAACGCACATTAGCTATTACTCACCGTGCAATGTTTTAAGAACAAAAGCTAACTCTAGCAAGATTTTCAACATAGTGCATTTTGATTGATGACAATTTGGCTGTGTTAAATGGAAAACTACATTATAAAAGGGAACACACATTATATTTCACTCACCGTGCAATGATTTAAGGTCGAAATCTAACTCCAGCTAGATTTCCATCACGGTGCAATGTGACAATGTGATTATGTTAGATAGAAAACTATTTCGGCTATGTTGTTAGGAGCAAAGCTAAATTCAACTAGATTTCCATCATGGTGTAATGTATTTGATGACAATGTGGTTGTGTTAGATGGAAAACTAACTTATGAAAGCTAACAACAACTAAATTTCTATCATCGTGCATTGTGATTGATGACAACCTGGTTGTGTTAGATGGAAACTACATTATGAAAGCTAACACATTATATTTCAATCATCGTGCAATGATTTAAGGACCAAAGTTAACTTCAGCTAGATTTTCGTAATGGTGTTATGTATTTGATGACAATGTGACTCTTTTAGATAGAAAACCATCTTATGAATTCTAACACACATTAACTTTCACTCACCGTGCAATGTTTTAAAAACAAAAGCTAACACTAACTAGATTTTCATCTTGGTGCAATGAGCTAACGCACATTAGGATTTCATTCACCGTACAATGCTTTAAGAATGAAAGCTAACACATTGTTAAAAGGAAAGATAATTATAGCTAGATTTCCATCATCATGTTATGTATTTGATGACAATATGATTGCTTTAAATAGAAAGCTACATTTCGAAAACTAACACACATTAACTTTCACTCAACCGTGCAATGTTTTAAGAACAAAAGCTAACTCCAGCTAGCTTTCCATCAGGGTGCAATGAACTAACACACATTTGCTTTCACTCATCATGCCATGTTGTTAGAAGGAAAGCTAACTCCAGCTAGATTTCCATCATGGTGTAATGTATTTGAGGACAATATGACCGTGTTAGATGGAAAACTAATTTATGATAGCTAACACACATTATCGTTTACTCATCGTGCAATGTCTTAAGAACAAAAGCTAACTCCAACTAGATTTTCATCATGGTGAATTGTAATTGATAACAATGTGGTTGTGCTAGATGAAAAACTACATTATGAAAGCTAACACACATTAGATTTCACTCACCGTGCAATGAGTTAAGGATGAAAGCTAATTCCAACTAGATATCCATTGTGGTACAATGTGATTGATGACAATGTGGTTGTGGTAAATGAAAAACTGCCTTATGAAAGCTAACACACATTAGCTTTCTCTCATCATGACATGTTGTTAAAATAAAAAGATAACTCCAGCTATATTTCCATCATGGTGTGATATACTTGATGACAATGTGGTTGTTTTAGATAGAAAGCTACCTTATGAAAACTAACACACATCAGCTTTCACTCATCGTGCAATGTTTTAAGAATGAAAGCCAACTCCAGCTACATTTCCATCATGGTGCAATGTGATTGATGACAATGTGGTTGTCTTAGATTTAAAACTGCATTATGAAAAAATAACACACATTACCTTTTACTCACGGTGCAATGTTTTAAGAATGAAAGTTAACTGTAATTAAATTTTCGTCATGGTGCTATGTAATTGATGACAATATGGTTGTGTCAGATGAAAAACTAATTGATGACAATGTGGTTGTGTTAGATGAAAAACTACCTTATGAAAAGTAACACACTTTAGCTTTCACTAACCGTGCAATGTTTTAAGAACAAAAACTAACTTCAGCTAGATTTCCATCGTAGTGCAATGTGATTGATGACAATGTAGTTGTTTTAGATGGAAAACTTAAGTTATGAAAGCAATCGCATGTTAGGTTTCACTTACCATGCCATGTTTTTAGAATGAAGCTAACTCCATTATATTTTCATTATGGTGTAATGTATTTGATAGCAATGTGGTTGTGTTAGATAGAAAACTACCATATTAAAACTAACACAAATTAGCTTTGAGTCACCATGCAATGTTTTATGAATGAAAGCTAACTACAGCTAGATTTTCATCATGGTATAATGTGATTGATGACAGTTTGATTTTGTTAAATGAAAAACTACATTATGAAAAATAACACAGCTATATTTCCATCATGGTGTAATGTGATTGATGACAATGTGATTTTGTTAGATGAAAAACTACATTATGAAAACTAACATAGCTAGATTTCCATCATGGTGTAATGTGATTGATGACAATGTGATTTTGTTAAATGAAAAACTACATTATTAAAACTAATACACATTAACTTTCATTCAACGTGCAACATTTTAAGAATGAAAGCTAACTCTAGCTAGATTTTTAGCACATTCATACACATACATCAATAATATAAGTCACATGTCCAAAGTTAAATAGGAATTTAGTGGTTTTATTAGAGTTGATATCTATCATTCTCTAATAATTCTTGGATCTCTTATTGTTATCTCTTCATATATATTTTGTGTAATTTATATGTAAATTCCTTTTTGCAAGCATGCACAAGTTGCAGGGGAACAATGTTTCGTGGCATACAAAAGGGCTACCCTATTGTTTTGAATTATTGCAACTATATTACTTTTTTGAACATACACTTCATATGGCTTAACCTTAATTACAAACTACAATTCAAATGTGTTACAGAAATTGGGAGAAGTTACAATGGAAAATATAATTTTGACAAGAGGAGACTATGTTGACCTCCTAATTAATGGTCAAGTTGTTGGACTAGGAAATGTTGAATCTACAGAGACTACAACTCCTTATGGTGGACAAAGGCTTAATGTAGGATATGTTATGGTTTTGATAATTGATGTCATTGAACCACATTTGATTGTGGAAGATGTTGATGAAGGGGACTTACATCCATGGAAGATCATATATTTGAGGCATAACAAAGGTAAATTAAAATCTTGAAACACATGTTAAGTGTTTTTGATAGTACATTGCTTGTTTTTTTTTCCAGCAAATACTAAGTTTGTTTAATTTGCTGTGTAGGTGCAAATGTCTCTTCTGCATTTTCTATTGGAGACAAGGTAGATATTTTGCAATGTGGATTGAAGGTGGTTGAAGGCTCCATATTCAATACAGAGATTGGTCATAAGGTGCATGGCAGGATGGTGAAAAAGGGATCCATAGTGGTTAACATTGAGAAAGTGTTAAAACATGATGCTCTTTTGCCACATCCAACAAGATTTGAGAATACACTAGGGGGTGCATTGGGATCTTATGAGATTTGGCCAAAATCAGATTTGGAACCTCATTGTCATGATCATCCAGTAAATAATCCCCAAGATAGGCTTACATTCACATTTAAAAAGGTTTCTCTTACACATGAATGCACAGGAACAAGCATGCACATTGCCAAAGGGATCGTAGTTAATGTTCGTGAGGATGACATGGTTGAGGGTGAAATTTTAGGTGAAAAGGAATTCAGTGTTTTTGTGGAAGACATAGATAGAAATTGTGAAAGATGTAGGATTGGGGACAAGTCTATACATTGTTTGGTTAGATGGCTAATACATAAGTTGGTGGACAATGAAGGTGATATTTTAAGGGTGAATGAAAATTTCAAGGAGGCACCCAAGGAAATGGCGGTATGGGATCTTATAGAGGACACAAGTCCCTTAAACACATGGGATGATGATCTTTATAATGAAAAAGATCCAGACTCAATTGCTATGCACGCAACGAGGCCATATAAAAGGATTAAACGAGTTGTGGCTACAAAAAAAGTTGGAAACTTTCAAATACAAAGAGATAAAGAGAAAGAAATCCGACTTTTTGCAGCGGATGAATGTTGCAAACAAGATTGTCTTCAACATGTGGATAGGAAATCCATTGCAATTGCTAGGAGGGGTATGAAACTCTTTAAAAAAATGACATTAGGGAATTTGTCTTGAATTCACTCCTTTCCAACACAATCATGTCAAAGAGCCATGGCCATGGCCTACCTCCTACTATTAGGAAAGTAAAGGACATGAGGTTTAATGGAGATATTATTTGTAAGAAAGCATGGTACAAGATACATAATATTCCTCAAAGCACCTTCTATAATTACCAACATAATTTCCAACAAGGACATGTGAAAGGAATTCATGGTAACACCAACAAATGCAAATCACGTGCACATACTGTGGCAGCCATAGAAATATTGCACAAAATTGTAATGGATAATTCAGACTTTTCACCAAACCAAACACAACAAGTTGAAGAAGATGGAACACCTAATCCTTTAAGATTGCTTCCATCAACGTACACCCAAAGTTCTTTGTTAAAAGAGATCAACGAGGCTCTTCAAGAGCTAAATTTTCCATCAATATCACAACCAACAATGAGCAAGATTTGGAATACTCATTTTCTAGATGTGGCATTCTCAAAGAACACTAACTTCAGTAAATGTAGTGAATGTATCGTGTTGAAAGCATAGATGAAAACAACGACTACAAAAGAGCTGGAAGAAAAGGCACGAGCTAGACTGAAGAAACATAACAAGATTGTTATGTGTGGAAGATATTGCTACTATGCCCACAGAATTATGTCAGAGCGGTATCCATGTTAATTTTTCATATGCTTTACTAAGACATCAGTATATCATTTCATTTTTCATAATAAAAGCATATAAAGCAGGATCACTGAAAGAAACAGTATCACAAGAACAACACAGATTTATCCTGGGAAAACCCTAAAGGGAAAAACCCAGCAAAAGCTTCCTCAATATAGATGCCCCAAAAGGGAAAAAGGTAAAACCAACAAGGAGATCAAAAACCTGATTCTCCTCCTTCTCTAGCAACTCCTCTCCTCCACAAGTGCACTATTCCAAGTGAGTGTGTGTGTCACAAATGAGGAGCACTACACCTCTATTTATATTCATCCGTTTACTTAAAGTTTACTCAATTAACATGTCGGCTTAAGTTAACTCATGTAGGCTCAAGTTACACATGTAGGCTCAAGTAACCACACTGGGGTGCTGATGACCCACCTTTACAATTAGAGGGTACTACCTCATGACTCTTATTAGTTCTTCCGATTAGGAGCATCGGGGTACAATGTAATACAAGTGGTTCTCCCGGTTGGACCATTGGGGACCACAAAAGATACATAAAGAATATTATTCGAAGTTACAATATTTCAACAATCCAAAGGAATACTTGAGCATTATCCATGATAAAATGGACAAAACAAAGACTTCAATCCCAAGGTTAAGTGTCAAATCAAAATCTGTTGTAGGAACAAACTTGGGTTTGTCGTTGACATGTATGCTAACACATGGGCATAGCACAAGAGGTTTTGGTCATTTTTCCCTACCATTTGTACACATGGGATCACAATTTTCCATTACATCTCTTGCAAAGTGCTTGAGGGACCTTGAATACCCACACCTTGATATGTGTGGTGATTTGCTTTATGAGAGTGGAAGTTCAAGAAACACACTTTCAAATGCATTACTTCAAAACTCTATTTACTCAAAATGTAGAGTGTACAAGGATGCTTTCCTATCTTTAAATGGAAGCTCAACAAATCAAAATCTTGATTTTAAACCTCTTCCTCCACATTTGTTGTTACAATTGGAAAATGTAGCTAGTGATAATAAGAATCGTTATGTTTTCATGTTTCTATCACTATTAACTGCACTTGGTGTCTTCATCACTATTGAGGTTGGGTTCTTGCTTGTGGGGCACACCCATGAAGACATAGATGGAACCTACGGAAGAATGTCTTCCAACTTGAAAAGTAAAGATATATATTCTTTACCTGAGATGATGGATACATATCGCACAATAGAAGAAAAAAAGGTGTTTCCACCTAAACTTATTGACAAAGTGTATGACTTCAAAAGTTTTCTTAATGGGTACATCAAGGAGGAGAAAAATGCACTAGTTGGAAATCTTAATGTCCAGTACTTCCAATTCCTTGTACTCAATGATGTTCCAGTTATGAGGTATAAAGAATCCAAATGATGAAGGCCGACCTATATTTCCCACATGGAAGCCATCTTTCTTACGTCCCAAAGACAATGATGCATATTTAAAAGAACTAAAGGAAGGAATAACATCATACATAAAAATGTGGAAAGAGACTATTGGCAATGAGAATTCACCAATTGTTACAAAGGAATGGAATGAAAAACTAGATTATTGGAAAAGAGTTCTTGATGCATTAGATGGAATCTACAATGACCATACACCCTTGGATGAAAGTGATTCTTCTTCTGATGATTTTTTCCCAAAGACGAGGCAAAATGTTAATGTTGATGGTAATGCACTCCATGCAATATCAAGTATTATGGATGGGGATTTTGATAATGTGATAGATGAACCGGTTAATGTTGGACCCAAGTGCAACATGCCAAAGCCAACATTCGATCCTAGAATTGATGTTGAGAAAGGAAAGATGTTGCTTGTTAGATCAGGAAATGAGGATGAAGGAGAGATGATTTGGAGGGCAAAAGCCACCTCAGATATCTGCCAGGATGATGACAGCGAGACCCTTCATGTAAAGATTGATTGGTGGCAGCCTAGCTCAGGGAAATACAAGGGAAACGTTTTAGAACAATATTGGGTACCAAATCCTGATGACATAGAACTTGGATCTATTCCAATTAATACCATAGTTTGGGCATGGATGCCAAAGAAAGAAGATTGCAAGAATACAAAGATAAATAAATGTGGTGTACAAGCTGTACTTGATCTGCTTGAGCGGATATAAGGAGATTAGGTGGAGATGATACATGAATGTAACTTTGCTTTTTGAATGACTTTTAGTATACATGAAGAAACATTTTTCAATGTTTGTACTATAATAAATACTCTTCAAGCTACTTTTTGAGGAATTTTATATTATTTACTGCATATACGAAATTTCACTTCAAGTTCAATGTTAATTTATGTGATGATACTTTATGCGAATTAGATAATACGATTCAAATTTTAACTTTTCAATTTGTCTTTTAGATCAACACAACATCTCACTATATCAAATGTGCATAATTATATTCATTAATGCATGTACAAAATCCTTTCCTTCTTTATTATTAGCTTTTGCTCACTCTCTTCAATACTACTTTGAGCTTTTCATTTTGTTCCCCTGATGATTGGTGGAGTGTCCACTTGAAACGTAGGGACGTTTCAATACACACAATTTAATTCCATATACTCTCTTTGTCATTATGATTAACTATAGAAATCTTCATCCTGAAGCTGTACTTGATATGCTTGAGAAAATATAAGGAGATTAGGTGGAGATGATTCATGAA
This sequence comes from Pseudotsuga menziesii, assembly GCA_001517045.1. Lineage (NCBI taxonomy): Eukaryota > Viridiplantae > Streptophyta > Pinopsida > Pinales > Pinaceae > Pseudotsuga > Pseudotsuga menziesii. The sequence goes on from LPNX010649118.1 coordinate 10,784, forward strand.
TGTAATTTTTCTTTTTGAATGACTAATTAATATACATGAAGAAAAAGTTGTCAATGTTTGTAGTATATCAAATATTCTCTTCAATCTACCTTTTGAGGAATTTTACATTATTTGCTACATATATCAAAATTTTGGTTCAACTTCAATGTTAATTCATGTGATGATACTTTATGCGAATGCACCTTAAAATATCTTATAGAATTGCTTTGTGAATAAATGTAAGGCACTTGCAATAAGGTTTGAAGTGATTTTTTCCTATTATTCGTTATTATAGTTGATATAAATTTAATTGTACTACTATGTTGCATTCAAATTCATAATTATATTTTCTTGTGTAGACTTTAAAGTGGTGCCAACTTTGTACTAGTATATTAACTTATACTCAATAAATATAGTACTAACATTTTGAGCATGCAGGTTTTATCGGTTTGTCATCATTGTGATTGATTTTCTGGATTAAACTGTGTGAATGTTTTGAGTGGACACTCCAACCATGTTTGTTACAAGAACCATGAAAAATTCATTGTGGACTGAAAATATTTCACATAACTTAATCCAAAAAATCAATCATTAAGTGATAACATCATGTTAGCTTTAATTCATGTTAGACATTATCATCAAATACATTGCATCATAAAGACAATTTAATCCATGTGAGATTTAATGCTGATCATAATGCACAGCATGTAATATAAGTATTATGGATGGAGAATTTGATAATGTGACAGATGAACTAGTATATGTTGGACCCAGGTGCAACAAGCTAAAGCCAAGATTCAATCCTATGATTGAATTTGAGAAAGTAAAGGTGTTGGTAGTTAGATCATGAACTAAGGATGAAGGAGAGACGACTTGGATGGCAAAAACCACCTCATATATTTTCCAGAATGATGAAAGTGAGACTCTTCATGTAAAGGTTGATTGATGGAAGCCTAGTTCAGGGAAATACAAAGGAAAATTTTAGAACAATATTGGGTACCAAACCTTGATGACACATGACTTGGATCTATTCCAGTTAATACCATGGTTTTTGCATGGATGCAAAAGAAAGAAGATTGCAGGAAGACCACAATAAATAAATGTGGTGTACAAGTTGTAATTGATTTGCTTGACTGAATATAAGGAGATTATGTGGAGATGATTCATGAATGTAATTTTCTCTTTGAACTAGTTATTAATATACAAGAAGAAATACTTTTAAATGTTTGTTGTATATCAAATATTCTCTTCAAGCCTTTTTTTGAGGAATTTTATATTATTTACTAATATGAAAATTTTGGTTCAACTTCTATGTTAATTCATGTGATGGTACTTTATGTGAATTAGATAACACCATTCAATTTTTAACTTTTCAATTTGTTTTTTACATAAACTCAACATGTCACTATATCAAATGTGCATTATCATATTCAATAATGAACTTTAAAACATCTTCTAGACTTCCTCTCTGAATAAAACATCATTTTGCTTTGTCACAGAGGATTAGAAATGTGTAATCCAGGTGTTAACACAGTCCCTCTCCCCTCATGTTGTAAAGGGTGCTATCTCAATGGAAGAGCACCTGCATTCCAAGCAGGACGATGGTGGTTCGATTCCTCCATGCCCTAACATAAATTAAGACATGATTTAAATCTTATTGATAATATATATATTGTAAGATATCTATATTTTCAATAAAAATATGCTCTTTTCAATTAAACACATTGTTCAAATAATTCATAAATAAATAATGAACACTTGCAATAATTAGTTAAGTTGGTTTTCCCCCTTTCTTGTTGTATATTAAAAAAATCAAACTCTACTGCACTAATACTATTCTAGTTCATAATTAATTTTGATTGTTAAAATAAATAATATTAATAAATAAGGGAGGCTTTACTAACATCAATATCCTTAAATAAATTTATAGGTAAGAAATTTCTCACGTTAATCTATAATTCATAAAGTAAACATTCATCAACTTAGTTTTTAATACACTACCACTACCACTACCAACAACAATAATAATAAATTATGTTGCTATTTGAATTCATAATTTATTTTAATCATTACAAGGTTAAAACTTAGACTTTAAAGTCATAAAATATTTTCCTGTATTGATTATAAGTGGTGCAAACTTCCAAAAATAAAACAACATACTCAACAAAGACACAAATAATTACTACGACAATATTTCTAATTGTTGTAGTAACAAATACAATGTTGGTATTATGTCATAAAATAATTTAATCAACTTAGCATTAAATACAAACTATAAATAATATTACTAGACATTATGTAAGGATTCAAAGTCTATGACTTTCCTCATCTTGAAAGAACTCAATCTAGCGGAAGTTCTGAATTCTAGATCTACTAAATAATTACAAATTTAATGAAATATGTGTTACAAGAAAAGGTAATAAATTACTCCTTTTTTTATCAATCTTACAAAATTCAAGAACAAATGCATCATTCTTAGATGATCCTCATTGGAGAAATTTACAAGGAGAGGTTGATGATGGAAAGGATGAAGGTAATCACGACAAAATCAATGGATTTCAGGAAAGGATTGTTGGAAGTAGTAGAGAAGGTTAAAAGTAAAATGACATAGATGGAGACTAATTCAAATTTTCCTGACCATCTTCCACAGAAGAAAATAAAGGACATAAAGTTAGAAATGGAAATTATAGAATTTTGTAGGAAAGATGCTAGGAGAATAAGGAATGAGATTCCTAAAACCATGGAAGAATGCTAGTATTTTTAGAAGAAAATCCATGAAATCCATGAGAAGTGCCACATTCTTTTGGTTCATAATATAACCCAACTTCCATTAAAAGACCAACGCATGGCACAACTACAACAGAGTTTGCAAGGAGACATATAGTATAAAAGAAAAGTGGATGCTTTCACAGAGGAAGACATTCACCATTTTGTCAGGCAAGCTTCTATCAATGCCTACGTCATGGAGGACATGTGTAAGACTGTAATAGAAGAGTTGGTGTGTATAAAGACACATTTTTTGATCCATGAAGTGACCTTGCAAGTATTGGAGCCGATAAATTACCAAATCATAGCTAAGGACGCTAACGCATGGGACGCATATATTTCTAGCATGGTAGGGCCCACCTAAAATTTTGTCTTTTATAGAATATTTTTTGCATTTTCTTATGTAAAGCACTAATTGAAAAATTTTGGAATCCCTAGGGTTAGGGTGAACGAAAGGTCACGAGAAGAAAAATTCTTATTGTAATATAAATAGAGATAGAAAGTAGAGGTAAAGGACTTTTTCTAGTGTAATAGAGGCTGGACTATTTTTGTAAGAGAACTGATTCTTTGCTTTTAAGAAAGATAAGTTTGTTGGGACATTCCTACATAGATATTTGCATGAAATGTTTGGAATGTCTAACATGGCATTACTTCTTCTTGCTTCCATACAATATACTGTGATATCATTCTAACTCCGTTGAACTAATTCATTGGTCATGAATGGTTTTACTTTATATGCAAAATATCTGTGTGTGAAATGAGTATTAAATGGTTTGTCATATCATATTTATATTTGGTATTATTTCTACTGTGAATGTGAATATTATGTCGAAACAACTATTAGTGAAATTGGTATACATAGTTACAGCATATTACTCTAATTCTGAATCTTCTCCATAAGGGGATAGGGTAGACTAGGATAAGATAGTTAGCTTAGTCTTATATTGAATAGATATTTGATAAGGCATGAGAGGTAATATGAAAGGTAAGAACCTACACATCGTTTGTGTTGTTTCTTTCTATAGATTATATGCATTTAAATTAGGAACTTGCATTTCATTTTTTAGTTAAATCAAATCACATAAATGGTGAGCAGAGCCGTAACTGGTAAAGATTTAAAAAAAAATTAATCTAAGCTAGACGAACCATTAACTAGATGGATTCCCCACACCAAATGGTGGACGATCTAATTGGGATCAATTACCCGGGAGAATCCCTACTATTGGTTCTTGGGAATTTCTGGGAATCAACAGTTGCATAACTTGTTCTTTAAAGCCCTCATTTGAGTAGGGGAATTCTTCTCATAAATATTCATGAGTGTGTCAAAGCACTCATTTTTTTTCTTCAATGGTTTGATCACCAACTTGAGGTAGTCCTTCACAGAGTCAGTTATGATCCTCTTTTCCTTTGCTTGATTCTTCTTGTAATTGGTTCTTCCTACATCTATAGTAGGCTCTTCAATCATAGTGGTCACAAAGAAATCAAGATCATGCTCTTCGAGACTGCAATCACTCTCTCCTTCGATGTGTTGAAGTTTTTTGTGCCTTCACGTCAGTCTTCCGTTCAGATGGAGATTGTGCCATTGTTTCAAGAGCTTGCTCAATGCTTTAAGATATTGTATAGGTTTAGAATGTTTGCACAAAAATAGGCTATTTCACACCCTTCTCTAATACCATGTTAACGATTAAGAAAATATGAAGATACTTGAACTTTAAAACTTTTGGTAAACAAATCTAGTGCATGTAAATCTCATAAGACAATTCAAACACACAAATTATTCAATCCAGAAGACACATGAAGTACCCTGGGAAAACCCTCCAAATATGGAAGATGAAAAACCCAACAAACAATCATTTGAGTATGATAGATAATGAAACATAATGATTTTATAACACTTGTAGATTTGTTGATAAGATATATCTAAGAAAGAGAATAGAGATCATACGAAATTCTATCATAGCTCTGCCAAGTGGATAACACTCTAATATCAATCTTATTCAGTCATCCAATGAGAGATAACGACTGGTTCCATGAATTTGGGAACTATGAACACTGTTACATTGTGAGCACTATACACCTAATACCTATCGTTCCTTTCTTTACTACGTGCTAGGTTGTCACCTTGTAATTATCTCCCATACTGAAGATACGTGCCCTCCATTAATTCACTGGTGTTAACTTCCTCTAACTGAACTGAACTAAACTAAATTGAACTGAATGTGAATTGATTGAATAATTTCTTGACCATTGTTAGTAGTTTAACTGAGTTCCTTTAGTGATTCACAATCAGTTCCATCCACAATAATCACTTTGTATAAATCAATAAATAGATTCCTTAATTAACCAAAACTTGTTTTCCACAACTTAGAATTCACTGATGTCTCCGCAATGCAAGATCACTGTAGGTCTAACATGGTAAATTCAAATCCTTAATCTATCTACGAGCTCATCTAATTTATCATTTAATTAATTCTTCATGGTCCATGAGTGTTTAATTAATTAATCATCTTATCATATCATACTAAGAATAATTTCTTCAAACCTATGGTCATATGTATTAGCCTGGGACATATAGTCATATGCTAAAGGAAATTACTCTATGGGTAGCTAATCGCTAAAGGAGACATATAGCACCTGGTGACCATGACTAGTCATACACCACATAGTATATCCTCATGACCTGATTCAACACAAGTTATATGGTCTTGATACAACACAAGACTAGTCTTGATACACTAAAAGATTCATGAACTTAATACACCATAAGTTCCAGAATTGATACAACACAAGTCTCTAACCTTGATACAACACAAGGTCTTGATCTAAATACAACATAAGATCCTGGTCTTAATAAAACATAATATGATAGTACATGAATCTCTCATGACCTCAACATCCTATCTTGATACAACACAAGATCTTAACTCAATACAACATTAGTTAATGAACTTATTACAACCTAGGTTCCATACTTGATATAACACAAGTCTCATGAAGAATGACTCTTGATGCTATACATTCAACACCCTGGGGAAAAACCTCAAAACTATGAGGATGAAAAACCCCTATAAATACTCAAAGTATAGTTATGATAAATAATAAATAATGTCTTTTACAATATAATATTGATTTCAACACAACAGGTGCAAGATAAGAGATAACAAAAACCCTATGTGTAGATACTAAGGAATAGAGAGGATAGATCAACCATATAAACTTTTCAATGTTTCCAATACATTAATAACTTTCCAAAAACAGTCGCATGCAAGAAGTATCGAATTACTGCATGGGGAATTAGGCTCCTATGCAAACTATAGTGAATGCTCTTCTTGGAGAATTTCTCTGCACCTTGGTTTCTTCAAAATCTTGCATCATAGAATGTGCAATTCGTTTCATATTTGACATTAAAATTGTGCTCAATTGACTTCAGGATGAACTCACCTTCTAACTGGAAGTAGGATCACATAGTTAGTATTCTAACTCAAGTGTCATCATGCAAGTGTTGTAAATCAAGTGTCACAACTTAAGTGCCATCATACAAAAGACTTTAGTTAACTAGTACTTCTTTATTAGCACTTTAGTTAACTATTCTTAACTAAAATCATGATTATTGATTTATTGAAGTGACGATTGTGAGTTATATTTTAATTAAGTGAGGAATATGTTGTTAATTTAACCGAATCTTAACAATTAGATTTCTCATTAATCAACTGGAGTATTCTCAAGAGTGTTACATGGAACCGGTATTAACACACATTCAAATGGGTTCCCACGGAGAGAGTGTCATTTTTTCAAACCATGATGGGTGTTATCTAAAATTTTATGAGTCGTGGTCATGGATGAACCCTTTCTTCCTTCCTTTAGGAGTACTATGGCTTAATGGTATTGTTGATTGCACTTTCTTGGGGTTTTTAACCCTAGGGTTGGTGTCTGAGGCTCCTAGGGGTAGGTCAGTGGGTCACATGACCCCTCCCACTTATTTCTAATATGATGACACTTATTCCATCTATGGGGATATTTTGTCTCTTCCAGTTCACCTTAGGCACCCTCCTGGTCCCTCTATGTCCTAGCACCCTCTCTCCTTGGGCCTTTCCCAAAGATGATGTCATCATCCTCACCAAGTCGCACTTCTTGTTTTAGGGGGGTGTGGAGGGTTTATCAGTATTGTTGGGGTTATATGGGGCATGAATCCCCCTTTCCCCCTCTTGCTTACTCTAGACCTTCGTTCAGATCAATTTTCTTAGTTTTAGCTATTTTAGTCATTTTGGTTAAACTCTGGGGAAAATGCCCCAATTCACACATATTTGATTATTTTATATTGTTTATGTTACAATTTTATTTTGACATGTTATAATTTCAAATTGACATTTTAAAGGCATGTTGAGTGTGAGAACATATAAATAGATATCCTCACTTTATTTGGAAAGCACAACTCATGGGATTGAGCTCAATTTGTTACTCTTTTACCCAAGATTGTCTCTTGGATTGATGCACACCTCTTGGAGGGTTTTTTGTCTTTCTCTTGTGGATGAAATTGGATGCACGTCTTTTGTTTGCTTATGCTTTTTCGATGCTACAATGGTTAGAAGAACTCATGCTCAAGTAAGTCTACTCCATTTTTTATCCTTGATTGTTAAATGGTGGGTAATTTTTTCTTCTTAAATGATTGAATGGTATCTCTAGGGCCGCATCCTCTTTCAATAAAGACTTTTGTTTATTTCTATCCCGTTACCATAGTAAAACATCTCATAAGAGGAGGTTTTTACAATGTTTAGCCTTGGATGTCCAATGTTTCCTTAGTTTAGGCTCTTGAAACAAACCTTAGATGTTGTTTCAATAAGTTCTAATATTGTAGGAAAGGAGAAATACCTCCAATAGGAAGGTTGATCACCTTCCTCTAGGTTAGGTTTTACGCGTGTCATCCATAAAAACCATAAGTTGTGATTATTATTACTCTATCATTTTCATGTGTAATTATTGCATTTTGCATGGTATATTAGGTTAAATTTACGTCTACAATTTTATACATGAAACCCTAAGAAAATAAAAAAAAAAGTCATGAATTTTTGGCCTTCCTAAAATTTCGTACCTCGCTCCAAAAATTTGAGCCTCCATTTCATATAATGGAAACCCTAGGGATAAATTACAGGAATCCTTGATAATAAAAAAATCCTAAAAGATTAAAATCTGCACTAAAAAACCTAAAAATATTCCTAAAATCTAACCTAAGCCTTATCCCTTCGCTCATCTCAAACTTTGACCTCAGTCTCCCTTCCTCCCCTCTTTCCTTACATTGACCTTCTTCTTTGCTAGCCACACCACCACTGTAACAACCTATTGGAAACCCCCATACACCGGCGCTCTAATTCTTGATTTATTTGCATACTTTCCTTCTTTGAAAACCATGTAATACCTGCGAAAAAATCAACATAAAACATCAAGAAAGTTTAGCGAAGGTACATCAATTGTTGTTGGATGAATGGGATGATAAGCTTGCTATTTACATGCAATGATTTGTGGTAATCATATTTGGGATAAATACATATGAGTGAGTGAAAGGGAAAGTTGGTTTGTCATATGTTAAAATGAAATTGATTACAATTTGAATTCGTATATCTTACTTAATCATTGCATCTATGCTATTATTGTCATACATTCTATTTGTTGCAACCCTAATTAGTTTTCCCTTATATTGAATCATTACATTTGTTCAGTTTTTTCTTACTTCAGTCATTTTTAAAGACTTATTAAAACTATTGGTATTGATATAACATAGAGAAAGAGGTGTTTTTGGTTTAAGCATGGTTTCTTTGGACTAACATTTTAATTCTTCAATTTGGCATCATATAACATAATTGCTTTAAATTTTAGCATATTTCCAATTACAAAGAAATAAAGTGTGAAGAGAATACTTTATAGGCACATAGGTAACTTGAATCATACTTTCTTTAAGTACCATTTATCCTAGGCTATTCTTGGCCCCATCAAAGGAATTTGTCACTAACACAAATAACATAGGAAGATGTAGAGTTTGGTGGCTAAATTTTTACATGTATTCTACCAGGGATCACCCCTTGGAGGTCAAGACTCTTTGAAGAGGTCTAGGAGTGTGATTTAGGTGACACTGGGTCACATTTCCTTCCTATATGCTCACTGGGCCACACTACTAGTTTTCCCATTAACGGTGAGCCATTTTGAATTATATTTGTTCTCTATTCATTTTGTCTTTATCTCTGACCTTATCTGCATGGTCAATATTTGTTTTAATTTATCTATCATATCATATTATTCTATGAATATTTGTCTAATGTTGTGATCATTTTACATTACTCTCGTTCCAAGGGGTCATATGCTAAAGTAATTCACTCTAAAGGTGGCTAGTCTATATATGAGACTCAATACATTTATCCATCTCAAATGATCATTCTCAGTAATACATCACACAACATTAATTATTTGACATGCAAAACATCACCACTACACTAGAGGTCCACCTCATCACATGAGGATCCGACTTGACAAAAAATTCCTTAGCCTTGTCCTACAATAATGTACAATGCCATCACTTTAACACATCAAAGTATTCACCTCAACACATGAGGATTAACCTTTTACACCAAAGGCTTAGTCATTCTGGACTCCAACTCAATTATTTTACTCCAAGTTCCTGAGTCCAACTCAGGTTTCCTACCTCAACATATGAGGCCCAATCCCAACACACAATATTGGTTTGGAGAATGAATCGTGATGTTGTAACTTTAACACTCCCTCTCAGTAAGGGAGGAATTCTCTGCCATGCCAAACGTGTCTCAAAATTACCTATACTCCGTTATTGGCAGAGGATTTGTTAACACATATGCAATTTCTCTTCAGTAGTAATGTACCGAAGTCTTACTGCACCTATGTCAACCATATATTTGATGAAGTGATACTTCATCTCAATATTGACATTGCTTATATATTACTAGCCCAATTCACTTTTGTTCTATAGTACTAGCCGCAATACACTTTTCTTCTGTAGTACTAGCCGCATTAAACTTTTGTTTTGTAGTGCTATTCACAATTCACTTTGTTTCTTTAGTACTATATGAATATCACTTTTTATTTTCTAGTAATGGATGCAATACTACTATACTAATTGGAGTTGGCATAACCAAGTACTTTACCTCACCAATAGAGGTGTACATCAATTCATAAGCAATAATGCCTCTACGGTATCTAAGTAACTGACTCAAGATACTCACAACATAACATATATCATGTATACTATGTATCAAGTACATTAAGGAACCATTAATATGTCTATAATTGGTGTTGATGTATTTGTAACTTCGGAATGTATTCACTTGTATATATTATGTATTGTACCCCGAGGTTTCTATCGAGAAGTATTTGTAATGTAATTGAGTCATGTCATGCCCCGATGTTCCTATCAAGAGATTCAATAACGTAAACAAGTCCTAAAATTCATAGAGTGTAACCCTCCTTATTGATAAAGGGTTAAAGTTCCCATAGTTGTGGGGCCCTAGGGTTATTAGACTCTCCTAGAGAAGTCGGCCCTAGTGAGTTATTGTCAAGTCGGGAATTAGTATAAATAGAGAGGGAGCCTTTCTATTTAACACACATTTACTCACACTCAGTTGTAGTGCATAACTGAGAGAGAAAGAAGAAGCCGAGACAAAAGAGAGAGACTACTGCTGTCTGGAGATCATCTTACTGTCTTTGGGTTGTACTTTTGGCGTTGATTCTATCTCTGAGGAAGTTGTGGGGTTTTCTCATTTATGGTTTCCCCGAGGAAAAATATTTGTGTCCATTGTCTATTGTGATTGATTGTTGTGCTTATTATTCTCTTAGATAAGATCCCAAGATCATATAGCTTAAATGATAAAAATCTAACATGGTATCAGAGCTAACCTGAGAAGAAGACATTGTGCAGCTGCTGAAGCTAGGGCTTCCTATTTTTTGGATCTCTCTCCACAGATCATCAGCAAAAGGAGGCTAGGTTGACTCTCCTCTCTAGGGCGCATCTTTTTGTTGAAGTAGAATCTGATTCTAAGAATTTTTTTTTCGACTTGACACTACTGTGAGAAATTAGGGCTTTCCACAGAAGTGGAATTTTTGAGTGAGCCTAGGCCTAGATTGATATCCTCCCAAAAATCAAAGTTTAGAGATCAAGATCAAAATTTTTGGTTGGATAGAACTCCGGGAAAGTCAAACCCTAATCTGCTCCTGAACCAAAAAACCAGCTCTGCAGAAACAAGATTGGAGAATAACCATATAGGTAATCCTATAGTCAATCCAGGAAGGTTCAAAGTGGCCATGAAAGGAGGACCAACAGCTCCACAAGGGGGAGAAACAAAATACATACCTTGAAAAGGGTTCTCTTCATTGGTGGTCCTGGGAAAGTCTCCCATATTTGAACTCTCTAAGAATATCCTAAATACCACACAAGATAAACACTAATCAAATCTAAAAGCAAAAGGCAAATTGTGTGAATAGGAGTGGATCAAAAGTCAGGACTCTCAATAGACAATAGACAATAGAATTCAATAGGACTCTCAATAGAAAATAGACAATAGAAACATAAGAACATGCTGGACATTCAGGGAAGTCTGATGACTAGGAGTCATATGATGATAGGGTTTAATGAAGGAAAGCTAATCAATGGTCACAATATTCCCATCATGGAGAAAATACATCACTCGAAGAGTGTGGAAACTACAACTTTCATGGCGTAAACATAATCACGTACAAGGAGCATTAGAAAAAATTTCAAGTCAAAATGGGCCTTTTAACTTTGATTCAAATTCCATGTCATCATGTGTTAGCCAATGAAATTTATTTAAATTTGAAATACCGTATAGGTCTTAAACACTTTTTTAATATAAATTTGGGGATAGGTATCATAAAAAAAAACTACTTTTTTTGTTTGTATTTTCGACGTATCTCCCTGTGTTTTTACCCAAATTTCGATCGAGAGAGCTCGTTGGATGCAGAATTAAATTTCGCATCCAATGAGTACCCACTCGACATAATTTTGATGGACCCTGCTACCCCAAAAACAAGAAATACCTCGGTATTTCTTGTTTTTGGGGTAGCGGGGTCCGTCAAAAGTATGTCGAGTGCATACTCGTTGGATGCAGAATTTAATTCCGCATCCAACGACCCGGTATTTCTTATTTTTGGGGTAGCGGGGTCCATCAAAAGTATGTCAAGTGGGTACTCGTTGGATGCGGAATTTAATTCCGCATCCAATGAGCTCTACCGATCGAAATTTGAGTAAAAACACGAGGATATATGTCAAAAATACAAACAAAAAGTAGTTTTTTTCTTTCCTTCCTCCAAAATTAATAAATATTATTTTATTATTTTAACTATTATTTTATTAATTCTTTTTAGGAGTCCCATTTTGAGTTGAAATTTTCTCTAATGAAGATTGAAATCTAAGGGACCTTGGACTACCATAACATTGATAGAGATACCTTTTCCTTCCAAAGTGATGGGAAACTGAGAAAGGATCCCTAAATGCACTGTAAGTCTTCGATTAAAAGCTAGTATCTGATCAGTGGCCGGCACAAGTGGAGGAGAACCTATCGCTTGCCAAGTAGTAGAGGATAGAATTCTAACATAATCTCCTTCGTCAACAATAGTGTGGAGTATACTCTTAGAAGTAATTTGCACAGATATCTGGAAAGGAACACTCGAATGGAGACGATATTCTGTTAGGTTACTCCAGTGAAAGGAAATAACCTCACTACTTGGAGATGGTTCCGTCGAAAGAGAAAAAGTTTCCTCTTGTATAGAACAATCAGAACTAACTGCGAAAACTTCAGTTGGATGGTTTTCACTCTCAATTAGAAGAGAGGGACAAGACGAAGAATGTGTCGAAGGGACTACTTCAGTATCGACATTCTGTGAGAAAAGAGTGGGATCAGGTGGAGATAACATCGACTCAATCAATTTAACTTCACTCTCTAAAGGAAGAGTGGGATCAACCAATGATGGACTTGGATCGACCGCTTCAACTTCACTCTTCAACAGAAGAGTAGGAACGGCCAATGATGGACTTGGATCGACCACTTGATCAACCAATGGAGGGTCAAGGGACAACTTACAATAACTAGTTGGAAGCCATTGTTGAGGAACAAAAGTGTCTTCCAACAACTTAGAAGCTTCATCCATGTGAGGAAAAATGTAAGTGCAGTGCATATCCTTACATAGTAAGCAAGGATACTTGAATCTTCCTTTATGATTCTTAACCAAAGAGTCACTAGTTGACGGGGCATCATAGACATGATGATCAGAGACTAGCGACACACGATGTTTAGACCACACTTCTGAGACAAGGGAAAGACCAGGACAGTATTTGAGAAGGTGCCCACTCTTGTAAAGTCTACAAGGGAACTTAGCTTTACAGGTGCCAGAAACAGGTATATCAATACTCCCATCTTGATGACCAGTGGCTGGTGGGATTCCAACATGATGATCAGAGGTTGGAGCTTTGACCTTCTGCTTAGTGTTCTTCTTCTTAGCCTCCTGTTTACTAACTTCAAAGTTTTCAATAGGTGAAGAGGAAGAAAGGGAAGTCAATTCAACATCCGAGGAAGAAGGGGAAGGATTAACATGAGGTTGATGCTCATGCGGTAAAGGACCAGGATCCGACACAAAGGATGCATTTGGTATGACAAAATTGGAGAATAACCATACAGGTAATCATATAGTCAATCCGAGAAGGTTCAAAGTGGCCATGAAAGGAGGACCAATAGCTCCACAAGGGGGAGAAACAAAAGACATACTTTGAAAAGGGTTCTCTTCACTGGTGGTCTCGGGAAAGTCTCCCATATCTGAACTCTTTAAGAATCTCCTAAATACCACACAAGATAAACACTACTCAAATCTAAAAGCAACAAGCAAACTGTGTTAATAGGAGGGGATCAAAACTCAGGACTCTCAATAGACAATAAACAATAGAAAATAAGTTTTGACAAACTTAGGAAAAGATACGAAAAAATTTACAAGAAGGGTTAAGACATCTTGGAGAAGATTCACACTTGAGTATCTTATTTTTTCATCATGCCTCTCCATGCCTTTACATTGAGCTCATTTCCCTTATATAGCATAGGTTTATCGACGAGACAACTGCAGTAAGAATAGACATATCATGCGCTAGTTTGCAAGAACTAAGTAAGGAGAGTATCATGAGATTTTCTTACCTTTTCGAGTGAGCCGTTGGGGAAAAATCCCACCACTCCTCCCCTCTAAATACATAGGTAAGTTAGCCCCATCATTTATCAAAATAAGAACTAGATAACATAAAACGAAATCAAACATGAACGAAATAATATCAGAGTATCAGTAAACCAGAGAACATGTACATAATTACAAAGTACATCAGAATACAGAATAAATGACATTTAAACATCATCGTCACATAGGAATCACATAAAAGGAAAACAGAACCAGAACTTAGGCATAGGTCTTTATCAAGTTTATAATTTCACAGTAAAGAAAAGATGTCTCTTAAGATCTTAGTAGTATTATTAGCCCTACAATTTTATTTATTTACTTATGAATTTTAGGGACATTACAACCACCCTTAAATATACAAACTTTTAGCTTCAGTACCATTAGGGGTGATTTTCCTAAGACCGCCCCCAAAAGTGTGTTAGATAGAGTTTTCGAGGGGGTTTAGAACTGCCCGTGTAGGAACCTATGGGTGGGTTTGAAACCTCCCTTCTGGGTACCTATGAGGGGAGTTTGTAAATTCTCCCAAAGGTTTGTAATAAGGAATTTTAGGGGGGAGGTTTGGAACCACCCCCATAGGTGTCTACGAGGGGGATTTAGAACCAATCACTTTTGAGGGGGGGGGGGGGGGGCTTGGAACCGCCCCCAAAAGTCATTATTAGTTGTGGTTTTTATCTCTTCTAGAAGTGCCCCTAAAAGTCGAAACTTTTAACGACAGTGCTATTGGGGGAGATTTTGTAAAGACAGTTGCCAAAGCCAAAACTTCCCATAAAGCTGACTTTTGGAGGCCAAAGACAACCCACCCTAAATGTCAAATTCGTTGTAGTGGAAAGAAAGTAGTAATTAAGAAGTTAGAGGTAGAGACATAGGGGGATTTAGGAGATTGGAGGTTAGTGGAGTGACGGAGAAAGAGAATGATAAAAGTGGTTAGTAAGAGTTAAGCAGAGGAAGAAAAGGGCAACAAAATAAGTAAGAAGGAGGTGTGTTAAGAGTTTGAGGGGCAAGACATGGGTAGATGCAAGGCATGGGTGATTACGGGTACTGGGTGTAACGAGGGATTTTAATGAGTTTTATAGGGGATGGTAGGGGGTCGGGTGGGGTATTAGAGGGTTGGGATGTGTTAATGGGTTAGAAAGAGGGTGTTATGGAGTTGGATATGAGGTGTTAGGTGGTTGAGTTAGAACGA
Organism: Pseudotsuga menziesii; assembly: GCA_001517045.1. NCBI lineage: Eukaryota > Viridiplantae > Streptophyta > Pinopsida > Pinales > Pinaceae > Pseudotsuga > Pseudotsuga menziesii. Next base: position 25,959 of record LPNX010649118.1, read on the forward strand.
TGGTAGTTTTCATATAAAAGGGTGCCAAACTGCTGTGTCGTCGTGTTAGGGAGTAACTAATTTTTAACCATGGCACATTTCATATGAAAAGGTACTCAAGTCCCTTGCGAAGAGTCGTGATCGTGAGTTGCTCAAGTAGATATATGAGTTCTGATGTCGTAGTTTCTTCACATATTCCCATCGATCTTTAACGTCTTTTAACCTAATTACATACACGTTCTGTTTGTTCTGTATAAACAGAATTCTTAGTAACATAAATGGGTTTATTCAGGGCTGAATTTCAAGCCCAGTTGGCGAATTTAGGTTTAAGAATTGTTCCTGTAGCAGCCGATGGCAATTGTTTCTTCAGAGTAATTGCACATCAGATCGAAGGCCATGAAGAAGAACATTCAAGATATCGTGAGATGGTGGTAGAATATATTATGCAGCACCGCGAAGACTTTGAACCTTTTATAGAAGATAATTTGAATTTTGGCGAATACTGTGAAAGTATGAAAAAAAGCGGAACATGGGCTGGGCACATGGAGATTCAAGCAGCATCGCAGGTGACATGCACATAATTCTAGGACATAAAGAATATTGACAAGGAAAAATTGAGGTTTGAACATTCCATTTAAGTACATGCAAGAATCATGGGAAGCAAAAGATTCTTAGTGCATGGACAAACTTAATCCTAAAAGAAACGTTCCATAATTTTCTTCGCATTCTCACCATTTTGTTTGTTAAGATTAATTTATCTAAAAAATTATTATTAAGTAAATAATTAAAATAAGGAATAAGTACAAAGCTAGTAAACTTATGGTTAGATGTTTTTTGTGGAGCGACATTCCTTTGAATATTATGTAGAATAATCTTTTTATATGAAAAAGTATTGAAGTCCCTTCTAAAGAGTCCTAAGCATCAATTTCTCTCATAAATTACCATCATGAATTCTTACTCTACATGTTTAGATTCTTTTAATGTAATTTCAGACACACACACACACACATATATGCACGCATTATTTTTCTGGTAATATAAATGGGTTACTTCACGTATGGATTGTAAGCCCAATATAGCCTTTGGTCTAGGAATTATTTCTATAGTTGCACCATGAAATTGTTTCTTTAGAGACATTGCATATATTACGAAGAGAAACATACAAAATATCTTGAAATGGTGGTAAAATATATTACAGGGTACAATGAAGGATTTGATCCTTTTGGTGAAGATAATGTGAATTTTGACGAACACTATAACATAATGAAACAAAGTCGAACATGGGATAAGCATATGCATTAAAGCCAAAAGGGAAGAAGAAGGAAAAGTCCACAAGGGACATTGCAACAACTGGATTAACTCATGACGATGTAAACATGCTACTTGAGAGGATGGCTAATATCACAGAAGAAAACAAGAAAATGCTGAAAGAGAAAAATGTTGAGCTTTTTGGAGGAGTAATTGATTTTCTTACTACTTGCTGTCAAGTGGTTAAAGAACTTTAGATTTCAGCTTCCAACTGTGAGTCAACTAGTAGGAGGAAATGAGGCAACCAAAATCCATGCCATTTGAATAACGAATAGAGGTAGAATCAACCTCTTTAACGAGATGGGTAGTAGAGTTACTTCCAAAAGATTTGAAATTTGGAAATATAGGGTTGAATGAGCAAGAGCATAATCGCAGCTTCATTGATCTTAATTTGTTGATCATGCCGATGTCAATGTTGCACAACATTCAATACAAGATTGCAGAGGAAATAAAATTCCATGAGAATTTGATGTATGAAATGATGACAATGATAAGAATTTAAACCAATGTTCTTGAAAAAGAGTGTTGTGAACTCCAACAACAAATAGACCAATCAAGCTAGGATAAGAACAAGTTGAAAGAAGTTGTTAAAGATGATTTCCATGGAGTACTTAAAGCCCGACTTAATGAGGAAATGGACCTTGACGCCAAGTTACTGCAGCTTGGGGAAATCTTCACTAGCTTCCACCAAATTAGACCCAAGTATGCCCCCTGAGGTGACTAAACAAGGACAGATTGGGGTTCAAGGGCTCATCTAAAATATAAAGGAATATGAGGCCTACTATGTGAAGGTGTATGAGGAGCTATCTTATACTCTCGGTGCATTATTAGAAGACGTAGAGCTACAAAAATACATGACCAAACTAGGTCAAGACAATATGATAAATCCGCAGAGTATAGAAGACTATGTATCTGGTAGAAAGGATGAGTAAGGATGAAGAAAACAATGTTACAAGAAGAGATGAATTTGATAAGTGTTCAACAGTAGTTGAGGATCGAGGAGGTGGAAGAAATTCAAACGGAATCTGAGAGGGTCTCTAAATTAATTAGCATGGAGCATTTAGAAATTAACCAGGACTTGACAGTAACCATGAAAAAAGTGAAGGACACATCATGTTTGAATTCATCGATGAAGTGACAAAGCTCAAGAAGGATGTCCAGTGATGTGTCGAGGAAGAAAATAAATTTTAAGAGGAGTTTTTGTCAAAGCTGAAAATGAAAATGTTAGAAACCTGAAGTGGCTTGGTATGAGACAACATTGGGGCTTGTTGGTCCTAGGAAGTTTTGGGGAAACTTCGGGTATCAATTTTTGAGAAATGGTGTTGTTGTGAACGAGGCCATGATGAAGTGGTTGAACAAAGTGGACAGCCCTGAAGAGCTAGCTTAGATTTTAGGAAATACGGATTAGTTGATGAAGTCCATCTACAAAGTTGGTTAGGTAGTTAAGAATGTTTTTTTACTTACATTAATAGGATTAGGTTGTGGGAATGGCGTAAAAGGATGGGGTTAGATCATTTTTTGAGATAATTTTACATGAACTTATGTTGCTCCTATTAAGTAATTTTTGGTTAGGGTTTCACAATTTTTCATCATTTCTTTATTACAAATCTCTATGTCCTGTTAGTTTGTTCGCCCTCGTTGTTTTTTCGTTCAAGTGTTCGGCACCCTTTGGGTCCCCGATTGAAGGCAAAAAGAAGGTGTGGTTGTAAGATTCTCTAAGAATGGAATAATCGGTATATTTTTATAACTCTGACAGAGGAGGAATAACATCTCGATACCCACCCTATGCTCTCACGCAATCGAGTTTTGGGGAGGAATTTATGAGAGGCAATGCCTTACTCTCATTCATGTTGTTGTCGTTGCCTTATTTTTATTTTAATTTAAGGGTTATCGTGGAGGCCTATAGCTCCTATTGGCTTCGCAAGGGTGAGATACTTCCCCTTTCTATCAAGCATTTACCAACTTTGGTGTGTAGGTTAATGCCACAAGCCCATGTATGGGTCTACTTGCCATGTGGCTTGATGCTTGGGGAAACCATGGAGGCCGTATATCTCTATGGGTAGAAAGAAACACTCTTAATCTAATGCATGTGTAGTACTTCACTTCGTGATAGTAATACAAGATGGAGTTACATGGTTATGACTAGAAAGAGTTCTTTATTATTATTATTATGAATAATAATAATAAAGAGGGGAGGTCTTGATTCCATAGCTTGCTTCCTATGGGATTTCATACCATCATGGGGTATGGGAATTGGTTCATTTCTTGGATTTAGGATGAGCTGGGAACTATTACTCCCTTGTGGCTCGATAGTGGACCTCGGGTAGTTCGAAATGGCATTAAGTGCTTGGATACTAGTATTTTTTTCAGAAGAAAAAAGATAGACCTTAATATTCATTAAGAACCAAAGGGCATGTTCACGTAGCAGTCAATCCTGGAGTTCTATCCAAGAACATCTCCACATGAAAAGGATTAAAAATGAGATTAGTTTAAGCACCAAGAACAATTCTTTCAGCAATTACAGGGCTTTAAAAACAATAATTCACCCCATAGAAAGCTTCAACCGTTTAACGAGAGCACAAAGTGGGACCAAAAATATTATCCAAAGAGGCCCTCGGGGTAATGCCCATATAAAAAGAGACAGGTACTCAAAACAAACCATGTTCCCAAAAAAATAAGGAGACAAAGATACTATACAAAGCTCTAAAAGAGTTGTAAATCTCCACCCCCAATAATGACTTCCTCTTGGGATAAGCCATCTTCTCTCATGTTGTACTCTCTGTATACATGTTGAATGTCCATCTTGTGAAATGAGGCTATCAAACTAGTGATACTTTCACACCAGTGACCCAGATCTAGAGAATACAAGGAGGCCTTGTTATTAGCCCAATTAATGACCACATAAGAATCTCCAAAAATGTGCAAGGAAGGGAGACCCATTTCGTTTGCAAAGAAAAGTAGGGCCCATAGAGCAAGGAGCTCTTCCCTTGTGTTTGAGTTGTGGCCACATACCATCTTGAAGCAGAAAGAGAAAACATTACTGATTGCAAGATAGATGCCTACACCTCCCATCTTGACTGCCACAGCTCCATCAAAGAAACCATAAGGATATACAAGAACTGGTTCTGGACCTGTCACCTGAACTTTCTTAATAAGTTCAGATGTCAGATATGAATGCATGAGATATACCACCTGATTACAAGTATTTATGATAGACACACTTGTGTATTCAAAGATGTTGTGATTACAGGTTGACTAAATAATCCAGATCACAAATGGGGGAGGTACCAAAATACATTCTCCTGTAAGAACCATTCCTCAAGAAAGTTGAGGAGTAACTACAATTAAAACTATCAAAGAGGCTCGAAAAGACACTATGAGAAAAATAACAGTCAATAAATAAATGTCTAACCGATTCCTCATTCCTGTGGAAAATGAAACATCTATTCGGGCCACTCCAACCTCTTTTTTTTAGATTATCCCAAGTTAAAATACGATTTTCTGTTTCTAACTAGAGGAAACACTTGATCTTCAATGGTATCGCGAACTTCCAGATATGAGAGATAACCTTTTTTTTAGCAGGCACAAGGTTTGTATTTGCAATCAAATCATACACATGACTAGAAATAACCTTCCCATCGTTTTTTTGTGTGTCCACAGAAGAGTGTCGAAGTTGTCACTAAGCCTTATACCACCCTGATAAAGACTTAAAATATAATAGTTCCATTCAATCTTGTATTTACCTCCCAGGTTCAAATCGTCTTCTATTAACCAGTAGGATTGTGCATCACCTACAGGATTACGCGCATGTTGGAGTGAAGTGATACTGTAGTCCAACAAGTACTCTCTAAGTTCCTGTGAGATATAAAATCTAGAGTCTAGACCAATAATAAGATCAAGACCTATATTTATACACATCTCATTTCCCACTCTCCATCTCAAGCATCTCCTAATCCAAGTGAGGGATTTTAAGAAACCATTCTAGAAAAAATAAGTACCTCTAACCATGAAATTCCTACTATGAAACCAAGCTTTCAAAGAGCGGTATTTAGGTACTTTGTGCATATAGTTTGATGCCAGATACCAAATCCCTTGATTGCCATCCACAAGCTCCTAAGTCTTAAATAAGTGCTAAACCATTCTAAATTCTTGATGCCCCATCCTCGAAACTCAAAAGGTCTTGGAAGGGTCTTCCATTATGCCATAGGTAGTCATTTCCTGTCTCCAGTAGATCCCCTTAGGAAGGAAAAAATGAGTTGTTGAATTCCGTTTAGTATGGCCTTTGGAACAAGAGCCAAAACAAACCAGTATACAAGTAAACTGGTGAGAACAACTCGGATGAGAACTAGTCTCCCACCTATGGAGAGAAATTTGTATGACCAATTATTGATCCTTTTTTCAAAATTCTTTAATATCCATCTCCAATCATTTACACCATAGCTAAGGGGCTTGATAAAGTACCCAAGATATTTTAAGTGCAAATGAATGGGTTCCACTTTATAGGGTAGGAAATAATTTATTATGCTTAAAACCCCCACATCCATTTCGTTAAAGAGAAAGGAGTATTTGTCAATACTAATGCACATGCTAGAAGCAGAGGAAAATGTGTCCAATATCGCATCAAATGCCATCCATTACTCAAAATTACTAGTCCCAAAAAGCACCGCATCATCCACAAACAACAAGTGTGTTAGGGCCAACGAAGAAGAGACATCAATACCCCGGATCCTCCCATTTTTTTGTGCATCCTTAATGAGGAGATTGAGACCCTCTATGACCAAAATGAAAAGTAACGGGGAGAGTGGGGATCCCTTTATGATCTCCTGAGAAGCAGTAAAGAAATTAGAAGGACTATCATTGATCAAAAGAGAAAAATTTGAAGAAGAAAGGCATCCCATGATCCAATTTACCCCTCCCATGTGAATGCCAATTTACAAAAGTATGAGCCTCAATAAAGTCTAATTCACATGATCGAAGGCTTTAACAAGGTCCAACTTGAGTACCAGGGAACTCTTTTTCTTGGTCTTTATAGTATGTAGATATTCTTGAGTAATGCCCATAGGTTAAATAATTTTCTTGTTCTTTAGGAATCCAAACTGTTTAGCCAAGACAGATCTGTCAAGGAAGGGCTTCAATCTTATATATAAGATTATAGACCCAATTACAAAGGGAGATGGGCTTGAAATATGCAAAGGAATGATTTTTTTCCTTTTTGGGGTTTAATTTAAAAAAAGTAGGGTTTTGTGAAGGGATCACCTTCCCTTCTTTTCTCGAGGATTCCACAGTAGCTAAGACATCCCCACCCACCAATTCAAAAAACCAAAGAGAGAACTCCACCAGCCAGCTATCCAGTCCAGGGGTTTGTCCCTTTTGAAAGATTTAAGACCACCTTCAACCTCACCAAGAGTCACCTTAGTAGTAAAAACCTCTAACTCTTCACTCGTGACAAAGGAATGGAAGAGGCAGATTACCTTCAGCTGATTCACAATATTAGTAATGTCATCATCCTTGAAAATTTCAATGAAGTGCTTTACACCTACATATTTTAACTAATCATCCTTTTCCACCCAAACATCCTCGTCATTTTTGAGGGCCCAAATAGAATTAAAATTTCTGGGAGCAGATACCAGACTGTGGAATTATTGTGTTTGCATCTCCCAGCTCAACCTACTTAGCTATGTTTTTCAACTTAGATGTCAGTAGTTCATGTGCTAGCAGTTTCTCCTTGCGGCCTTTTAGGTCAAGGATATTGTTCATACCTTCCTTAGATAGAATTCCCGATGGACTAGAATATAAGAGAGAATGTACTTCCAAGTCAATCTATGACAACTCTCTATTCATGGCCAATTTCCTATTATTTGTCCATTTGTTGAGATTCCCTTTTATCCTTTTGATCCTCAGAAAAAAGAGAATACATGTTGACATGTGCAAATGAGGGCATTGTTGAAGACCATCTATCCACCACTAGCTGACAAAAACCATCTTCTAGGAGCTAGGCTTGGCTGAGATTAAATAGATAGTTTTGAATAGAGGCGAAGGAATTCCATTCCAAGCAAACATGATAGTGATTAGAGACATCAAAGGGAAAATACCACACTCTATGTGTAGTGAGGCTAGGCATGATAGAAATAGAATCAAGATATCTCTCAAGTCTTTTACTGATACCTTCATCATCCTCCCTCCCATTCCTCTAAGTAGGCCCCGCACAGGAAGGAGAAAGGTCTATCAAGTTAGAGTATTTAATGAGGTGAGTGAATTAAGGAGCCAGAGGATCCGAACAATTAAGTTTTACCCCTCATCTCTACATCATTTAGAGTAAAGTTTAGGTCCCCATACAATATAATATTTGGTAAATCAAGTAAACCTTCAGCCACCACATTGTTCCAAAATCACATTGTTCCAAAAATAGACTCTGTTGAGATAAGGCCCATAACAATTTAGAATGGAGTAATTAGTAGAAGAGCCCCATAACCTAGCCTTAACAAGGATACTAGCTAAGGTCTTAAAAGCCTTGCAATGGGCAGAAAGAGGATTCCACCCTATAAGGAGGACACCCAAGAGGACCAAAGAGTCTAGAGCACAAAATTCCCAACCAACCTGAAGTTTGGAGAAAGAAAGAAGCACAGGATAATGATTGCACATGGTCTATTGGAGCAGTACCATGTCATGAGCAAAGGAAAGAAGAAGTGAGTGAAGGTTTTTTTGTTTGGATAACCCTCCAAATCCCCACATGTTTAAGGACAAGATCTTCATTAAGGGCCACTAATAGGGGGTGACATTGCTCTAAGAACCCTGGAAGGAGAGGGTGCATGGATAAGGGAAGAGACCCTAACAACATTTTTTATTCTAATAGACAGAGGAGTGAAAGGAGGTGGCCCAGAGCTCACTTGGGGTTCAGTGGAAATTTTTTTCTTTGGTTTCCTAATGGTGACATTTTCAAAGTGGATGGAGTCCAAAGGAAGGGTTGACAGGGATAAAGAGATTTTTTTGAGAAAGTGGAGAGATATTTCATGAGAGCTATGTTAGAGAAAGCTGGGGAAGAACAAGGGCTATTAGGTGGTCGCGAAGGAGGGAAGTCATCAGGAGTGAAGATCAAAGAGGTAGTCTCGGTATTCCTAAGAAGAGAAACCACTCGTGCAGGAATGAGGGCCATGCCAAAAAAAAATTCTAAGAGAGGTTGATGGAGAATATGAGTCTTAGGGGAATCCGAAACAGGATGACAAGAAGGAGTCATAGCATGAGCCACACAAGTTTCCACATCCTAAATAAAATGGATCTCCCCTTGATTTAAGTATTCATGGTTGGTAGGTGGGTGTGAATTATACATATCTTCAAGAGGGACTGACGAGATATCTTGTGTCGGTGTGGGACTAGGTGAAGAAGAGTGGTCCAGAGGAGAAACATCCCTTGAACTATCTGAGGGGTTGTTTCCATGTAGGAGAGCTAGACAAGTACGATGGAGGTGTCTTACTTCATGACACCAGTTACATCTTAAGGGAATATTTAAGTAGTCCAGCCTTTGAAATATATGTAAGTGTTTGCACAGGATATAGATTTCAGCTGGTAAACCCCTTGAAACATTCATTTCAACCAATACTTGTGCAATCCGCTTGTCAAACATGAGCTAGAAGTCCTCTTCCACAGCGAAAAAACGACCCAAAGAGTTGGAAAGGCCTTCAAGGAAGTCTTTGATCTAGAGTGGAAAGGGTAATGCAGGGAGGAGCACCTAGAGATGTCGCTTGACCACCCTTTCCTGCACTGGGTCAAAATCCACATGCTATCTACTCAACACAAGGGATCCCTTATTAATGGTCCAGAGCGAGTTGAGGATCAAGTTCAGATCCTTATATTCCAGGAAAACAAAGATAAGCCATCTATTAGCCAGCAGGCTAATGGTTGACACATAGGTCAGAATAGGCTTCCAGTGTAACGTTGCCTAATCTACCCACTCCTTTTTCCCCATACTACAATATTCTAGTCTGCCAACCAGCACCTTGCTACACAGGGATCCAATATTATCCATTTAAACGCTGTGGACAAGAACGTATATGCTCTTACCTTCAATAGCCTTTACAATCTTAATGTTCCTACGAGCATGGGCTAAGGAGTGACCACCTTACTGACCAGAACAAGGAGGAACAACCACACCCTAATGAGCCATTTGATTGATAAGTCGAAGAAAGATGTGTTGCAAGAATTTGAAATTTGACGTTTCTACCCCTTCTCTGGCATCATCATCAGGAGACATACGAAGCCTTGGAATTTTTTTAAGGGAGGTAGGTATGCAATAAATACTTGTTTTGGAGTGAGGTTTAAAAAGTTTTTTGGAGTCGGTTTGTGAAAAGTTAATAAGTAAGTTTAAATTATATTAGGTCAACCATTTGATGTTCGACTTCCATAATCAATAGACTAAGAGTTTTCTATAAGCAAGGTAAGGGAACCCATGATGAGGCCAAAATGTGTCAACGTGAAACAAACTCTCAACCACCTCGAGGAAACAAAAACAGACGACATAGGTCAAACAAAGGGATCCCGTGAGGAGAGGGAGTCCAACCAAAAAATTAGAAAAGACAGTAAATCTCCCGATGAAGAGGAAACCACAACAAAGGGAAACATACAAGACCCAAGACAACCCTTCCCAATATTTACCCAGAAGTCTGAAAATGAGTAGATACCAAACTAGGGTTTAAAATACCATCCCTGTAAGGGTACCTTCCTCTGACATGAAGTAGAAAAGATAAAAGTGTGGCATAAAAGTCAAGAAACAGAGTGCCAAAAAGTAAAAGGAGGGAGCAAGCCCCTACTAACGACAAGCGAAACAGTGGCAGTAGATAGGGAATAAAAAATCACCATGGTTTAGATGCTGGGAAGAACGACCAGGAACCGCAACAACCCAAGAATGTTAAAAAACTAACAACTGGAACCCTCCCCGATAGAAAAAAAAGGACACCGTAACATATGGTAGAAAAAATGCCAAAGTCGAAAAAAGTAAGATCCGAGAAAAATGACCCAAAACAATGTAGCCATCCAGGAGAAAAAATGCAAATCAACACCGAATAAGTCGTCAACAAGGATCCAATTCCAAAAAAAATGGAATAAAACAACATAAATGTCTAAGAGAAATCATGTAAAACTCCATAGGGGAAGTGTCCCACAATCATGAAAAATAACGTGCCAAATAAAACGAAACCCCAAAATACAAACAACAAGCAAAAAATCAGTTAACACTTTTTTATGACATGGTTGGGACTAGACCCCCTGCGAAGGGGGTGGACTCCATGTGTGCAAAGGTCAGGAGACAGGTAAATAGGGACCAAAAGAAAACCTAAGACGTCCATAAAGAGTTGAAATCAACCAAAAAAACCTCCTACCTAGAAGGACAACCAAGAACGATGTCCCGTCTAACTGTTACAGTCACCGGATACTATTCACACCAGCCTATAAGGTGGTCGCCGCATTACTCAAAACCCTACTACTGTAGAGAAAACCCTCCAACACCTCCATTGGATACTAGAATTTAGTGCATGGTTTGGTTGTGGTTTGGACTCGTTTGCTATTGTTTGAAGGGTAAGACACAAAATGTACATCGAATGGTATGTAGAAACTAAATCTATTGTATGGTAGAGAGGGTTACTCTATATCTTTTCCTAGATTTAAATATAAAGAAGGATGTATACACACATAGTTATCTACTAGGGTCTTCTCAACATATATGAATCATAACAATGTTGACATAATGGTTGAAGTTTAGTTCATCGATAACCCCCACAACGATGCTCGAGTATGTATGGCATGCTACTTAGCAATGAGTTAGGTTTGGTACTCTATGCATGGTAGATCTAAATAAAGTAACAAGGTATTATTCTAGGGTTTTTGTTGTTTCCCCTCATCTCAAACAGACACGTAGTAAAACACAGATTATATTACTGATTAATGTCTTGTGTGCAATCATGCGTGCTTTTTTTTAAAATCTCACCTTCAATTTGCCAATTTATATAGGAAAACAAGATAAGTACTTTGAGATGTTTAAATCTTAGCTTCAATTTGCATATTTATAGAGGAAAACAAGGTTATGTATTTTGATATGCTTAATTTCATATAAACAATAGTAAAATATAGTAATTCTATAAGATAATTTGCCTATGATATTTAGTATTTTCCATATCTAGTATTTACCTTCGCTCATACGAATATCTTTCATGACTCTTCTAATCAATTATGATTGATATCTAGTATTTTCCTTCACTCATACAAAAATCTTTCATGACTCTTCTCATCAATTATGATTTTATTTTTCTTTCATTACATGTAATCCATATTCTAATTAGTACCTCTAACCTGGAGGTATGCTCCTTAGTACATTTATCCTAGAGTTTATTGGAATTCATATCTTCAGCAACTAGGATTTTTCTCCCCCTCATTTCTTTCTTTTTTTCTTTATTATATTTTTTCTTCTTCTGAAAACTAGTATTATTTTTTTCCTCAAAACTAGTTCCATTGTATGATATCATCACTAGGGATTTATTTTAAAGTCATTTCAACCCAATAGAGGGTTTTTATTGTATATGTATGTTATGTTATTATCTATGTCAAATTTTATTGATATTGATTTTGTGTTTTGTGAAATATTTCAATGTAAAATTTCTGTATCTTATTTTAGACATTCAATTTTGAATTTTTTTCTCCTAGTATGGCTTTGAGTTTCCAGTATTAGAACCTATGGATATGATACCATTATATAATTCTCCTCATTCAAGACGTAGCACTAATTCTGTTTATTCCTAATATTTTTTCTAGACCCTCTATTTTAATGAAATAGATATTTGAAACCATTCTTTCTTTCACATGATTCTATTAGATTTTAATAAAATGGAATTTTTTTTGAAACATACTCATGAGATAATCATACAAATTTAAGATAACCATACAAATATAGAATAAATTTCCATTTCATACAAAATTTGAGTGTTTAAATTATGATCGTATAATACCTGGAACTGCTGGTTGTAGTAGATTCTATAGTTTGATACAGATCCCGTAGGTTATTTCGTTCAATCCTTTGTAACCAAAGTGGATGAACCACCATGATGACCAGCTCTTATAATGTTGTCCCTAGGAAACTGATGGGTTTCCTATCCCCCAAGGCTATAGATCAATAATCCCAATAGAAGCTTCCTTCCTTTCCTCAATATTCCTTCATTTCTAGAAATTTCTAAGTCCTTGAGTTAACCCCCTCCTCAATATTTTTCTTTCACCTTTCCTTAGAACACTAAGTCTACTCTCACGTAAATAAGAAATTTTTTTTCCTAACCTCTCAATAAGACCTCTCCTAAATACCAATTTTCGTCTAACCAATTTTACTCCACTGCCTCTTCTTGAAACAATCAATTAACCTTGGCATGTTTAAGTTTCAAATTCTAATAAAATATTAAAATCATAAATTAATATATTTTTCTTAATATCTTGTCATTTTCTCGAGCATCCCAATAGTTAAGGTAATTAAGTTGAATCAAGTAACTTGACTATAAAACATTTAATTATTCTTGAAATGTTCCCTTTGGGTTCCTCACGGGATGTTGGATTAATTGTTAGTCCCATTCGCATTAAATATGTTGAATATTAATAATAATTTAGTAATTATCTTGTTTGACCTTTCAACTTTCGTATAGGTGCGTATCTTAATTATTTAACCTAATCCAAGATCCGATGTTAGTAAAATAACAAGTATTATTTTTAAAGCAATCATCTCATATCTTGTTGGTGATATTCCATATTTTAATATACATGTTTAACTTACACACAATAATTTGGTCTATTTAATTAATAATTATTTTAATCAAGTTATTTCCACCTTTGTTTAATTGATTATGTTTACCACATAGGACCTTATTACCATTAATAATAAATAACAACATTTATAATTATTTGTTTTTAAAGACAAGTATCATAGTCATAACTATATTCATAAATAAAGCACCCTTAAGGCCTTAAACAATCTGGTTAAATATTTAAACATGACAATTCTTCTAATGTATATGAACAATGCTTAAGTCTACTCATGAAAACTTCCTGACAATAATTCTAATTGATGACACTTGATCAATTACTTATTATATTGTTCACCTACCATTAATGAATACCTTAATTGACTTCATATCCAATAACTTAACATTCATTATTTGAATTTGATCAATGAATAATTAACATATTTATCTATGACAACTTATACATTTATTCAACATGTTACGTATTTGTATATCGATACTAGCATACATGTGCAAAGTGTGCATGCATGGAAAACACATGCATAGATCATACATGTACTATAAGAA